>CM070451.1:14395259-14557759 GCA_036324595.1 Champsocephalus gunnari
TTTTGGACATTTGACAGATTTATGCTTAATTCTCTCCAAAAGTCATCTGAATGGCAATTTGTGATTTTGAGGTTATTTCATTGAAACAAGGCTGTTTTGGACATTTGACAGATTTATGCTTAATTCTCTCCAAAAGTCATCTGAATGGCAGTTTTGGGAGAATCAAGCATAAATCTGTCAAATGTTAAAAACAGCCTTGTTTCACTGAAATAGCCTCAAAATCACAAACTGACATTCAGATTACTTATGGAGAGAATTAAGCATAAATGTCATCTGAATGGCAGTTTGTGATTTTGAGGCTATTTCAGTGAAACAAGGCTGTTTTGGACATTTGACAGATTTATGCTTAATTCTCTCCAAAAGTCATCTGAATGGCAATTTGTGATTTTGAGGTTATTTCATTGAAACAAGGCTGTTTTGGACATTTGACAGATTTATGCTTAATTCTCTCCAAAAGTCATCTGAATGGCAATTTGTGATTTTGAGGTTATTTCATTGAAACAAGGCTGTTTTGGACATTTGACAGATTTATGCTTAATTCTCTCCAAAAGTCATCTGAATGGCAGTTTTGGGGAGAATCAAGCATAAATCTGTCAAATGTTAAAAACAGCCTTGTTTCACTGAAATAGCCTCAAAATCACAAACTGACATTCAGATTACTTATGGAGAGAGTTAAGCATAAATGTCATCTGAATGGCAGTTTGTGATTTTGAGGCTATTTCAGTGAAACAAGGCTGTTTTGGACATTTGACAGATTTATGCTTATTCTCTCCAAAAGTCATCTGAATGGCAATTTGTGATTTTGAGGTTATTTCATTGAAACAAGGCTGTTTTGGACATTTGACAGATTTATGCTTAATTCTCTCCAAAAGTCATCTGAATGGCAATTTGTGATTTTGAGGTTATTTCATTGAAACAAGGCTGTTTTGGACATTTGACAGATTTATGCTTAATTCTCTCCAAAAGTCATCTGAATGGCAGTTTTGGGGAGAATCAAGCATAAATCTGTCAAATGTTAAAAACAGCCTTGTTTCACTGAAATAGCCTCAAAATCACAAACTGACATTCAGATTACTTATGGAGAGAGTTAAGCATAAATGTCATCTGAATGGCAGTTTGTGATTTTGAGGCTATTTCAGTGAAACAAGGCTGTTTTGGACATTTGACAGATTTATGCTTAATTCTCTCCAAAAGTCATCTGAATGGCAATTTGTGATTTTGAGGTTATTTCATTGAAACAAGGCTGTTTTGGACATTTGACAGATTTATGCTTAATTCTCTCCAAAAGTCATCTGAATGGCAGTTTTGGGGAGAATCAAGCATAAATCTGTCAAATGTTAAAAACAGCCTTGTTTCACTGAAATAGCCTCAAAATCACAAACTGACATTCAGATTACTTATGGAGAGAATTAAGCATAAATGTCATCTGAATGGCAGTTTGTGATTTTGAGGCTATTTCAGTGAAACAAGGCTGTTTTGGACATTTGACAGATTTATGCTTAATTCTCTCCAAAAGTCATCTGAATGGCAGTTTTGGAGAGAATCAAGCATAAATCTGTCAAATGTTAAAAACAGCCTTGTTTCACTGAAATAGCCTCAAAATCACAAACTGACATTCAGATTACTTATGGAGAGAATTAAGCATAAATGTCATCTGAATGGCAGTTTGTGATTTTGAGGCTATTTCAGTGAAACAAGGCTGTTTTGGACATTTGACAGATTTATGCTTAATTCTCTCCAAAAGTCATCTGAATGGCAATTTGTGATTTTGAGGTTATTTCATTGAAACAAGGCTGTTTTGGACATTTGACAGATTTATGCTTAATTCTCTCCAAAAGTCATCTGAATGGCAGTTTTGGGGAGAATCAAGCATAAATCTGTCAAATGTTAAAAACAGCCTTGTTTCACTGAAATAGCCTCAAAATCACAAACTGACATTCAGATTACTTATGGAGAGAGTTAAGCATAAATGTCATCTGAATGGCAGTTTGTGATTTTGAGGCTATTTCAGTGAAACAAGGCTGTTTTGGACATTTGACAGATTTATGCTTAATTCTCTCCAAAAGTCATCTGAATGGCAATTTGTGATTTTGAGGTTATTTCATTGAAACAGGCTGTTTTGGACATTTGACAGATTTATGCTTAATTCTCTCCAAAAGTCATCTGAATGGCAATTTGTGATTTTGAGGTTATTTCATTGAAACAAGGCTGTTTTGGACATTTGACAGATTTATGCTTAATTCTCTCCAAAAGTCATCTGAATGGCAATTTGTGATTTTGAGGTTATTTCATTGAAACAAGGCTGTTTTGGACATTTGACAGATTTATGCTTAATTCTCTCCAAAAGTCATCTGAATGGCAGTTTTGGGGAGAATCAAGCATAAATCTGTCAAATGTTAAAAACAGCCTTGTTTCACTGAAATAGCCTCAAAATCACAAACTGACATTCAGATTACTTATGGAGAGAGTTAAGCATAAATGTCATCTGAATGGCAGTTTGTGATTTTGAGGCTATTTCAGTGAAACAAGGCTGTTTTGGACATTTGACAGATTTATGCTTAATTCTCTCCAAAAGTCATCTGAATGGCAATTTGATTTTGAGGTATTTCATTGAAACAGGCTGTTTTGGACATTTGACAGATTTATGCTTAATTCTCTCCAAAAGTCATCTGAATGGCAATTTGTGATTTTGAGGTTATTTCATTGAAACAAGGCTGTTTTGGACATTTGACAGATTTATGCTTAATTCTCTCCAAAAGTCATCTGAATGGCAGTTTTGGGGAGAATCAAGCATAAATCTGTCAAATGTTAAAAACAGCCTTGTTTCACTGAAATAGCCTCAAAATCACAAACTGACATTCAGATTACTTATGGAGAGAGTTAAGCATAAATGTCATCTGAATGGCAGTTTGTGATTTTGAGGCTATTTCAGTGAAACAAGGCTGTTTTGGACATTTGACAGATTTATGCTTAATTCTCTCCAAAAGTCATCTGAATGGCAATTTGTGATTTTGAGGTTATTTCATTGAAACAAGGCTGTTTTGGACATTTGACAGATTTATGCTTAATTCTCTCCAAAAGTCATCTGAATGGCAGTTTTGGGGAGAATCAAGCATAAATCTGTCAAATGTTAAAAACAGCCTTGTTTCACTGAAATAGCCTCAAAATCACAAACTGACATTCAGATTACTTATGGAGAGAATTAAGCATAAATGTCATCTGAATGGCAGTTTGTGATTTTGAGGCTATTTCAGTGAAACAAGGCTGTTTTGGACATTTGACAGATTTATGCTTAATTCTCTCCAAAAGTCATCTGAATGGCAGTTTTGGGGAGAATCAAGCATAAATCTGTCAAATGTTAAAAACAGCCTTGTTTCACTGAAATAGCCTCAAAATCACAAACTGACATTCAGATTACTTATGGAGAGAGTTAAGCATAAATGTCATCTGAATGGCAGTTTGTGATTTTGAGGCTATTTCAGTGAAACAAGGCTGTTTTGGACATTTGACAGATTTATGCTTAATTCTCTCCAAAAGTCATCTGAATGGCAATTTGTGATTTTGAGGTTATTTCATTGAAACAAGGCTGTTTTGGACATTTGACAGATTTATGCTTAATTCTCTCCAAAAGTCATCTGAATGGCAGTTTTGGGGAGAATCAAGCATAAATCTGTCAAATGTTAAAAACAGCCTTGTTTCACTGAAATAGCCTCAAAATCACAAACTGACATTCAGATTACTTATGGAGAGAGTTAAGCATAAATGTCATCTGAATGGCAGTTTGTGATTTTGAGGCTATTTCAGTGAAACAAGGCTGTTTTGGACATTTGACAGATTTATGCTTAATTCTCTCCAAAAGTCATCTGAATGGCAATTTGTGATTTTGAGGTTATTTCATTGAAACAAGGCTGTTTTGGACATTTGACAGATTTATGCTTAATTCTCTCCAAAAGTCATCTGAATGGCAGTTTTGGGGAGAATCAAGCATAAATCTGTCAAATGTTAAAAACAGCCTTGTTTCACTGAAATAGCCTCAAAATCACAAACTGACATTCAGATTACTTATGGAGAGAGTTAAGCATAAATGTCATCTGAATGGCAGTTTGTGATTTTGAGGCTATTTCAGTGAAACAAGGCTGTTTTGGACATTTGACAGATTTATGCTTAATTCTCTCCAAAAGTCATCTGAATGGCAATTTGTGATTTTGAGGTTATTTCATTGAAACAAGGCTGTTTTGGACATTTGACAGATTTATGCTTAATTCTCTCCAAAAGTCATCTGAATGGCAGTTTTGGGGAGAATCAAGCATAAATCTGTCAAATGTTAAAAACAGCCTTGTTTCACTGAAATAGCCTCAAAATCACAAACTGACATTCAGATTACTTATGGAGAGAGTTAAGCATAAATGTCATCTGAATGGCAGTTTGTGATTTTGAGGCTATTTCAGTGAAACAAGGCTGTTTTGGACATTTGACAGATTTATGCTTAATTCTCTCCAAAAGTCATCTGAATGGCAATTTGTGATTTTGAGGTTATTTCATTGAAACAAGGCTGTTTTGGACATTTGACAGATTTATGCTTAATTCTCTCCAAAAGTCATCTGAATGGCAGTTTTGGGATATTTGAGGTAATTTCATTGAAACAAGCTGTTTTGGACATTTGACAGATTTATGCTTAATTCTCTCAAAAGTCATCTGAATGGCAGTTTGTGATTTTGAGGCTATTTCAGTGAAACAAGGCTGTTTTGGACATTTGACAGATTTATGCTTAATTCTCTCCAAAAGTCATCTGAATGGCAATTTGTGATTTTGAGGTTATTTCATTGAAACAAGGCTGTTTTGGACATTTGACAGATTTATGCTTAATTCTCTCCAAAAGTCATCTGAATGGCAGTTTTGGGGAGAATCAAGCATAAATCTGTCAAATGTTAAAAACAGCCTTGTTTCACTGAAATAGCCTCAAAATCACAAACTGACATTCAGATTACTTATGGAGAGAGTTAAGCATAAATGTCATCTGAATGGCAGTTTGTGATTTTGAGGCTATTTCAGTGAAACAAGGCTGTTTTGGACATTTGACAGATTTATGCTTAATTCTCTCCAAAAGTCATCTGAATGGCAGTTTTGGGGAGAATCAAGCATAAATCTGTCAAATGTTAAAAACAGCCTTGTTTCACTGAAATAGCCTCAAAATCACACTGACATTCTACTACAAAAGTCATCTGAATGGCAATTTGTGATTTTGAGGTTATTTCATTGAAACAAGGCTGTTTTGGACATTTGACAGATTTATGCTTAATTCTCTCCAAAAGTCATCTGAATGGCAATTTGTGATTTTGAGGTTATTTCATTGAAACAAGGCTGTTTTGGACATTTGACAGATTTATGCTTAATTCTCTCCAAAAGTCATCTGAATGGCAGTTTTGGGAGAGAATCAAGCATAAATCTGTCAAATGTTAAAAACAGCCTTGTTTCACTGAAATAGCCTCAAAATCACAAACTGACATTCAGATTACTTATGGAGAGAGTTAAGCATAAATGTCATCTGAATGGCAGTTTGTGATTTTGAGGCTATTTCAGTGAAACAAGGCTGTTTTGGACATTTGACAGATTTATGCTTAATTCTCTCCAAAAGTCATCTGAATGGCAATTTGTGATTTTGAGGTTATTTCATTGAAACAAGGCTGTTTTGGACATTTGACAGATTTATGCTTAATTCTCTCCAAAAGTCATCTGAATGGCAATTTGTGATTTTGAGGTTATTTCATTGAAACAAGGCTGTTTTGGACATTTGACAGATTTATGCTTAATTCTCTCCAAAAGTCATCTGAATGGCAGTTTTGGGGAGAATCAAGCATAAATCTGTCAAATGTTAAAAACAGCCTTGTTTCACTGAAATAGCCTCAAAATCACAAACTGACATTCAGATTACTTATGGAGAGAGTTAAGCATAAATGTCATCTGAATGGCAGTTTGTGATTTTGAGGCTATTTCAGTGAAACAAGGCTGTTTTGGACATTTGACAGATTTATGCTTAATTCTCTCCAAAAGTCATCTGAATGGCAATTTGTGATTTTGAGGTTATTTCATTGAAACAAGGCTGTTTTGGACATTTGACAGATTTATGCTTAATTCTCTCCAAAAGTCATCTGAATGGCAGTTTTGGGGAGAATCAAGCATAAATCTGTCAAATGTTAAAAACAGCCTTGTTTCACTGAAATAGCCTCAAAATCACAAACTGACATTCAGATTACTTATGGAGAGAATTAAGCATAAATGTCATCTGAATGGCAGTTTGTGATTTTGAGGCTATTTCAGTGAAACAAGGCTGTTTTGGACATTTGACAGATTTATGCTTAATTCTCTCCAAAAGTCATCTGAATGGCAATTTGTGATTTTGAGGTTATTTCATTGAAACAAGGCTGTTTTGGACATTTGACAGATTTATGCTTAATTCTCTCCAAAAGTCATCTGAATGGCAATTTGTGATTTTGAGGTTATTTCATTGAAACAAGGCTGTTTTGGACATTTGACAGATTTATGCTTAATTCTCTCCAAAAGTCATCTGAATGGCAGTTTTGGGGAGAATCAAGCATAAATCTGTCAAATGTTAAAAACAGCCTTGTTTCACTGAAATAGCCTCAAAATCACAAACTGACATTCAGATTACTTATGGAGAGAGTTAAGCATAAATGTCATCTGAATGGCAGTTTGTGATTTTGAGGCTATTTCAGTGAAACAAGGCTGTTTTGGACATTTGACAGATTTATGCTTAATTCTCTCCAAAAGTCATCTGAATGGCAATTTGTGATTTTGAGGTTATTTCATTGAAACAAGGCTGTTTTGGACATTTGACAGATTTATGCTTAATTCTCTCCAAAAGTCATCTGAATGGCAATTTGTGATTTTGAGGTTATTTCATTGAAACAAGGCTGTTTTGGACATTTGACAGATTTATGCTTAATTCTCTCCAAAAGTCATCTGAATGGCAGTTTTGGGGAGAATCAAGCATAAATCTGTCAAATGTTAAAAACAGCCTTGTTTCACTGAAATAGCCTCAAAATCACAAACTGACATTCAGATTACTTATGGAGAGAGTTAAGCATAAATGTCATCTGAATGGCAGTTTGTGATTTTGAGGCTATTTCAGTGAAACAAGGCTGTTTTGGACATTTGACAGATTTATGCTTAATTCTCTCCAAAAGTCATCTGAATGGCAATTTGTGATTTTGAGGTTATTTCATTGAAACAAGGCTGTTTTGGACATTTGACAGATTTATGCTTAATTCTCTCCAAAAGTCATCTGAATGGCAGTTTTGGGGAGAATCAAGCATAAATCTGTCAAATGTTAAAAACAGCCTTGTTTCACTGAAATAGCCTCAAAATCACAAACTGACATTCAGATTACTTATGGAGAGAATTAAGCATAAATGTCATCTGAATGGCAGTTTGTGATTTTGAGGCTATTTCAGTGAAACAAGGCTGTTTTGGACATTTGACAGATTTATGCTTAATTCTCTCCAAAAGTCATCTGAATGGCAGTTTTGGGGAGAATCAAGCATAAATCTGTCAAATGTTAAAAACAGCCTTGTTTCACTGAAATAGCCTCAAAATCACAAACTGACATTCAGATTACTTATGGAGAGAGTTAAGCATAAATGTCATCTGAATGGCAGTTTGTGATTTTGAGGCTATTTCAGTGAAACAAGGCTGTTTTGGACATTTGACAGATTTATGCTTAATTCTCTCCAAAAGTCATCTGAATGGCAATTTGTGATTTTGAGGTTATTTCATTGAAACAAGGCTGTTTTGGACATTTGACAGATTTATGCTTAATTCTCTCCAAAAGTCATCTGAATGGCAGTTTTGGGGAGAATCAAGCATAAATCTGTCAAATGTTAAAAACAGCCTTGTTTCACTGAAATAGCCTCAAAATCACAAACTGACATTCAGATTACTTATGGAGAGAGTTAAGCATAAATGTCATCTGAATGGCAGTTTGTGATTTTGAGGCTATTTCAGTGAAACAAGGCTGTTTTGGACATTTGACAGATTTATGCTTAATTCTCTCCAAAAGTCATCTGAATGGCAATTTGTGATTTTGAGGTTATTTCATTGAAACAAGGCTGTTTTGGACATTTGACAGATTTATGCTTAATTCTCTCCAAAAGTCATCTGAATGGCAATTTGTGATTTTGAGGTTATTTCATTGAAACAAGGCTGTTTTGGACATTTGACAGATTTATGCTTAATTCTCTCCAAAAGTCATCTGAATGGCAGTTTTGGGGAGAATCAAGCATAAATCTGTCAAATGTTAAAAACAGCCTTGTTTCACTGAAATAGCCTCAAAATCACAAACTGACATTCAGATTACTTATGGAGAGAGTTAAGCATAAATGTCATCTGAATGGCAGTTTGTGATTTTGAGGCTATTTCAGTGAAACAAGGCTGTTTTGGACATTTGACAGATTTATGCTTAATTCTCTCCAAAAGTCATCTGAATGGCAATTTGTGATTTTGAGGTTATTTCATTGAAACAAGGCTGTTTTGGACATTTGACAGATTTATGCTTAATTCTCTCCAAAAGTCATCTGAATGGCAGTTTTGGGGAGAATCAAGCATAAATCTGTCAAATGTTAAAAACAGCCTTGTTTCACTGAAATAGCCTCAAAATCACAAACTGACATTCAGATTACTTATGGAGAGAATTAAGCATAAATGTCATCTGAATGGCAGTTTGTGATTTTGAGGCTATTTCAGTGAAACAAGGCTGTTTTGGACATTTGACAGATTTATGCTTAATTCTCTCCAAAAGTCATCTGAATGGCAATTTGTGATTTTGAGGTTATTTCATTGAAACAAGGCTGTTTTGGACATTTGACAGATTTATGCTTAATTCTCTCCAAAAGTCATCTGAATGGCAATTTGTGATTTTGAGGTTATTTCATTGAAACAAGGCTGTTTTGGACATTTGACAGATTTATGCTTAATTCTCTCCAAAAGTCATCTGAATGGCAGTTTTGGGGAGAATCAAGCATAAATCTGTCAAATGTTAAAAACAGCCTTGTTTCACTGAAATAGCCTCAAAATCACAAACTGACATTCAGATTACTTATGGAGAGAGTTAAGCATAAATGTCATCTGAATGGCAGTTTGTGATTTTGAGGCTATTTCAGTGAAACAAGGCTGTTTTGGACATTTGACAGATTTATGCTTAATTCTCTCCAAAAGTCATCTGAATGGCAATTTGTGATTTTGAGGTTATTTCATTGAAACAAGGCTGTTTTGGACATTTGACAGATTTATGCTTAATTCTCTCCAAAAGTCATCTGAATGGCAATTTGTGATTTTGAGGTTATTTCATTGAAACAAGGCTGTTTTGGACATTTGACAGATTTATGCTTAATTCTCTCCAAAAGTCATCTGAATGGCAGTTTTGGGGAGAATCAAGCATAAATCTGTCAAATGTTAAAAACAGCCTTGTTTCACTGAAATAGCCTCAAAATCACAAACTGACATTCAGATTACTTATGGAGAGAGTTAAGCATAAATGTCATCTGAATGGCAGTTTGTGATTTTGAGGCTATTTCAGTGAAACAAGGCTGTTTTGGACATTTGACAGATTTATGCTTAATTCTCTCCAAAAGTCATCTGAATGGCAATTTGTGATTTTGAGGTTATTTCATTGAAACAAGGCTGTTTTGGACATTTGACAGATTTATGCTTAATTCTCTCCAAAAGTCATCTGAATGGCAGTTTTGGGGAGAATCAAGCATAAATCTGTCAAATGTTAAAAACAGCCTTGTTTCACTGAAATAGCCTCAAAATCACAAACTGACATTCAGATTACTTATGGAGAGAATTAAGCATAAATGTCATCTGAATGGCAGTTTGTGATTTTGAGGCTATTTCAGTGAAACAAGGCTGTTTTGGACATTTGACAGATTTATGCTTAATTCTCTCCAAAAGTCATCTGAATGGCAGTTTTGGAGAGAATCAAGCATAAATCTGTCAAATGTTAAAAACAGCCTTGTTTCACTGAAATAGCCTCAAAATCACAAACTGACATTCAGATTACTTATGGAGAGAGTTAAGCATAAATGTCATCTGAATGGCAGTTTGTGATTTTGAGGCTATTTCAGTGAAACAAGGCTGTTTTGGACATTTGACAGATTTATGCTTAATTCTCTCCAAAAGTCATCTGAATGGCAATTTGTGATTTTGAGGTTATTTCATTGAAACAAGGCTGTTTTGGACATTTGACAGATTTATGCTTAATTCTCTCCAAAAGTCATCTGAATGGCAGTTTTGGGGAGAATCAAGCATAAATCTGTCAAATGTTAAAAACAGCCTTGTTTCACTGAAATAGCCTCAAAATCACAAACTGACATTCAGATTACTTATGGAGAGAGTTAAGCATAAATGTCATCTGAATGGCAGTTTGTGATTTTGAGGCTATTTCAGTGAAACAAGGCTGTTTTGGACATTTGACAGATTTATGCTTAATTCTCTCCAAAAGTCATCTGAATGGCAATTTGTGATTTTGAGGTTATTTCATTGAAACAAGGCTGTTTTGGACATTTGACAGATTTATGCTTAATTCTCTCCAAAAGTCATCTGAATGGCAGTTTTGGGGAGAATCAAGCATAAATCTGTCAAATGTTAAAAACAGCCTTGTTTCACTGAAATAGCCTCAAAATCACAAACTGACATTCAGATTACTTATGGAGAGAGTTAAGCATAAATGTCATCTGAATGGCAGTTTGTGATTTTGAGGCTATTTCAGTGAAACAAGGCTGTTTTGGACATTTGACAGATTTATGCTTAATTCTCTCCAAAAGTCATCTGAATGGCAATTTGTGATTTTGAGGTTATTTCATTGAAACAAGGCTGTTTTGGACATTTGACAGATTTATGCTTAATTCTCTCCAAAAGTCATCTGAATGGCAATTTGTGATTTTGAGGTTATTTCATTGAAACAAGGCTGTTTTGGACATTTGACAGATTTATGCTTAATTCTCTCCAAAAGTCATCTGAATGGCAGTTTTGGGGAGAATCAAGCATAAATCTGTCAAATGTTAAAAACAGCCTTGTTTCACTGAAATAGCCTCAAAATCACAAACTGACATTCAGATTACTTATGGAGAGAGTTAAGCATAAATGTCATCTGAATGGCAGTTTGTGATTTTGAGGCTATTTCAGTGAAACAAGGCTGTTTTGGACATTTGACAGATTTATGCTTAATTCTCTCCAAAAGTCATCTGAATGGCAATTTGTGATTTTGAGGTTATTTCATTGAAACAAGGCTGTTTTGGACATTTGACAGATTTATGCTTAATTCTCTCCAAAAGTCATCTGAATGGCAGTTTTGGGGAGAATCAAGCATAAATCTGTCAAATGTTAAAAACAGCCTTGTTTCACTGAAATAGCCTCAAAATCACAAACTGACATTCAGATTACTTATGGAGAGAATTAAGCATAAATGTCATCTGAATGGCAGTTTGTGATTTTGAGGCTATTTCAGTGAAACAAGGCTGTTTTGGACATTTGACAGATTTATGCTTAATTCTCTCCAAAAGTCATCTGAATGGCAGTTTTGGAGAGAATCAAGCATAAATCTGTCAAATGTTAAAAACAGCCTTGTTTCACTGAAATAGCCTCAAAATCACAAACTGACATTCAGATTACTTATGGAGAGAGTTAAGCATAAATGTCATCTGAATGGCAGTTTGTGATTTTGAGGCTATTTCAGTGAAACAAGGCTGTTTTGGACATTTGACAGATTTATGCTTAATTCTCTCCAAAAGTCATCTGAATGGCAATTTGTGATTTTGAGGTTATTTCATTGAAACAAGGCTGTTTTGGACATTTGACAGATTTATGCTTAATTCTCTCCAAAAGTCATCTGAATGGCAGTTTTGGGGAGAATCAAGCATAAATCTGTCAAATGTTAAAAACAGCCTTGTTTCACTGAAATAGCCTCAAAATCACAAACTGACATTCAGATTACTTATGGAGAGAGTTAAGCATAAATGTCATCTGAATGGCAGTTTGTGATTTTGAGGCTATTTCAGTGAAACAAGGCTGTTTTGGACATTTGACAGATTTATGCTTAATTCTCTCCAAAAGTCATCTGAATGGCAATTTGTGATTTTGAGGTTATTTCATTGAAACAAGGCTGTTTTGGACATTTGACAGATTTATGCTTAATTCTCTCCAAAAGTCATCTGAATGGCAGTTTTGGGGAGAATCAAGCATAAATCTGTCAAATGTTAAAAACAGCCTTGTTTCACTGAAATAGCCTCAAAATCACAAACTGACATTCAGATTACTTATGGAGAGAGTTAAGCATAAATGTCATCTGAATGGCAGTTTGTGATTTTGAGGCTATTTCAGTGAAACAAGGCTGTTTTGGACATTTGACAGATTTATGCTTAATTCTCTCCAAAAGTCATCTGAATGGCAATTTGTGATTTTGAGGTTATTTCATTGAAACAAGGCTGTTTTGGACATTTGACAGATTTATGCTTAATTCTCTCCAAAAGTCATCTGAATGGCAGTTTTGGGGAGAATCAAGCATAAATCTGTCAAATGTTAAAAACAGCCTTGTTTCACTGAAATAGCCTCAAAATCACAAACTGACATTCAGATTACTTATGGAGAGAATTAAGCATAAATGTCATCTGAATGGCAGTTTGTGATTTTGAGGCTATTTCAGTGAAACAAGGCTGTTTTGGACATTTGACAGATTTATGCTTATTCTCTCAAAAGTCATCTGAATGCAATTTGTGATTTTGAGTTATTTCATTGAAACAAGGCTGTTTTGGACATTTGACAGATTTATGCTTAATTCTCTCCAAAAGTCATCTGAATGGCAATTTGTGATTTTGAGGTTATTTCATTGAAACAAGGCTGTTTTGGACATTTGACAGATTTATGCTTAATTCTCTCCAAAAGTCATCTGAATGGCAGTTTTGGGGAGAATCAAGCATAAATCTGTCAAATGTTAAAAACAGCCTTGTTTCACTGAAATAGCCTCAAAATCACAAACTGACATTCAGATTACTTATGGAGAGAGTTAAGCATAAATGTCATCTGAATGGCAGTTTGTGATTTTGAGGCTATTTCAGTGAAACAAGGCTGTTTTGGACATTTGACAGATTTATGCTTAATTCTCTCCAAAAGTCATCTGAATGGCAATTTGTGATTTTGAGGTTATTTCATTGAAACAAGGCTGTTTTGGACATTTGACAGATTTATGCTTAATTCTCTCCAAAAGTCATCTGAATGGCAATTTGTGATTTTGAGGTTATTTCATTGAAACAAGGCTGTTTTGGACATTTGACAGATTTATGCTTAATTCTCTCCAAAAGTCATCTGAATGGCAGTTTTGGGGAGAATCAAGCATAAATCTGTCAAATGTTAAAAACAGCCTTGTTTCACTGAAATAGCCTCAAAATCACAAACTGACATTCAGATTACTTATGGAGAGAGTTAAGCATAAATGTCATCTGAATGGCAGTTTGTGATTTTGAGGCTATTTCAGTGAAACAAGGCTGTTTTGGACATTTGACAGATTTATGCTTAATTCTCTCCAAAAGTCATCTGAATGGCAATTTGTGATTTTGAGGTTATTTCATTGAAACAAGGCTGTTTTGGACATTTGACAGATTTATGCTTAATTCTCTCCAAAAGTCATCTGAATGGCAGTTTTGGGGAGAATCAAGCATAAATCTGTCAAATGTTAAAAACAGCCTTGTTTCACTGAAATAGCCTCAAAATCACAAACTGACATTCAGATTACTTATGGAGAGAGTTAAGCATAAATGTCATCTGAATGGCAGTTTGTGATTTTGAGGCTATTTCAGTGAAACAAGGCTGTTTTGGACATTTGACAGATTTATGCTTAATTCTCTCCAAAAGTCATCTGAATGGCAATTTGTGATTTTGAGGTTATTTCATTGAAACAAGGCTGTTTTGGACATTTGACAGATTTATGCTTAATTCTCTCCAAAAGTCATCTGAATGGCAGTTTTGGGAGAGAATCAAGCATAAATCTGTCAAATGTTAAAAACAGCCTTGTTTCACTGAAATAGCCTCAAAATCACAAACTGACATTCAGATTACTTATGGAGAGAGTTAAGCATAAATGTCATCTGAATGGCAGTTTGTGATTTTGAGGCTATTTCAGTGAAACAAGGCTGTTTTGGACATTTGACAGATTTATGCTTAATTCTCTCCAAAAGTCATCTGAATGGCAATTTGTGATTTTGAGGTTATTTCATTGAAACAAGGCTGTTTTGGACATTTGACAGATTTATGCTTAATTCTCTCCAAAAGTCATCTGAATGGCAGTTTTGGGGAGAATCAAGCATAAATCTGTCAAATGTTAAAAACAGCCTTGTTTCACTGAAATAGCCTCAAAATCACAAACTGACATTCAGATTACTTATGGAGAGAATTAAGCATAAATGTCATCTGAATGGCAGTTTGTGATTTTGAGGCTATTTCAGTGAAACAAGGCTGTTTTGGACATTTGACAGATTTATGCTTAATTCTCTCCAAAAGTCATCTGAATGGCAGTTTTGGAGAGAATCAAGCATAAATCTGTCAAATGTTAAAAACAGCCTTGTTTCACTGAAATAGCCTCAAAATCACAAACTGACATTCAGATTACTTATGGAGAGAGTTAAGCATAAATGTCATCTGAATGGCAGTTTGTGATTTTGAGGCTATTTCAGTGAAACAAGGCTGTTTTGGACATTTGACAGATTTATGCTTAATTCTCTCCAAAAGTCATCTGAATGGCAATTTGTGATTTTGAGGTTATTTCATTGAAACAAGGCTGTTTTGGACATTTGACAGATTTATGCTTAATTCTCTCCAAAAGTCATCTGAATGGCAGTTTTGGGAGAGAATCAAGCATAAATCTGTCAAATGTTAAAAACAGCCTTGTTTCACTGAAATAGCCTCAAAATCACAAACTGACATTC
Source organism: Champsocephalus gunnari (assembly GCA_036324595.1). Lineage (NCBI taxonomy): Eukaryota > Metazoa > Chordata > Actinopteri > Perciformes > Channichthyidae > Champsocephalus > Champsocephalus gunnari. The sequence goes on from CM070451.1 coordinate 14,410,253, forward strand.
AGATTACTTATGGAGAGAGTTAAGCATAAATGTCATCTGAATGGCAGTTTGTGATTTTGAGGCTATTTCAGTGAAACAAGGCTGTTTTGGACATTTGACAGATTTATGCTTAATTCTCTCCAAAAGTCATCTGAATGGCAATTTGTGATTTTGAGGTTATTTCATTGAAACAAGGCTGTTTTGGACATTTGACAGATTTATGCTTAATTCTCTCCAAAAGTCATCTGAATGGCAGTTTTGGGGAGAATCAAGCATAAATCTGTCAAATGTTAAAAACAGCCTTGTTTCACTGAAATAGCCTCAAAATCACAAACTGACATTCAGATTACTTATGGAGAGAGTTAAGCATAAATGTCATCTGAATGGCAGTTTGTGATTTTGAGGCTATTTCAGTGAAACAAGGCTGTTTTGGACATTTGACAGATTTATGCTTAATTCTCTCCAAAAGTCATCTGAATGGCAATTTGTGATTTTGAGGTTATTTCATTGAAACAAGGCTGTTTTGGACATTTGACAGATTTATGCTTAATTCTCTCCAAAAGTCATCTGAATGGCAGTTTTGGGGAGAATCAAGCATAAATCTGTCAAATGTTAAAAACAGCCTTGTTTCACTGAAATAGCCTCAAAATCACAAACTGACATTCAGATTACTTATGGAGAGAATTAAGCATAAATGTCATCTGAATGGCAGTTTGTGATTTTGAGGCTATTTCAGTGAAACAAGGCTGTTTTGGACATTTGACAGATTTATGCTTAATTCTCTCCAAAAGTCATCTGAATGGCAGTTTTGGAGAGAATCAAGCATAAATCTGTCAAATGTTAAAAACAGCCTTGTTTCACTGAAATAGCCTCAAAATCACAAACTGACATTCAGATTACTTATGGAGAGAGTTAAGCATAAATGTCATCTGAATGGCAGTTTGTGATTTTGAGGCTATTTCAGTGAAACAAGGCTGTTTTGGACATTTGACAGATTTATGCTTAATTCTCTCCAAAAGTCATCTGAATGGCAATTTGTGATTTTGAGGTTATTTCATTGAAACAAGGCTGTTTTGGACATTTGACAGATTTATGCTTAATTCTCTCCAAAAGTCATCTGAATGGCAGTTTTGGGGAGAATCAAGCATAAATCTGTCAAATGTTAAAAACAGCCTTGTTTCACTGAAATAGCCTCAAAATCACAAACTGACATTCAGATTACTTATGGAGAGAGTTAAGCATAAATGTCATCTGAATGGCAGTTTGTGATTTTGAGGCTATTTCAGTGAAACAAGGCTGTTTTGGACATTTGACAGATTTATGCTTAATTCTCTCCAAAAGTCATCTGAATGGCAATTTGTGATTTTGAGGTTATTTCATTGAAACAAGGCTGTTTTGGACATTTGACAGATTTATGCTTAATTCTCTCCAAAAGTCATCTGAATGGCAGTTTTGGGAGAGAATCAAGCATAAATCTGTCAAATGTTAAAAACAGCCTTGTTTCACTGAAATAGCCTCAAAATCACAAACTGACATTCAGATTACTTATGGAGAGAGTTAAGCATAAATGTCATCTGAATGGCAGTTTGTGATTTTGAGGCTATTTCAGTGAAACAAGGCTGTTTTGGACATTTGACAGATTTATGCTTAATTCTCTCCAAAAGTCATCTGAATGGCAATTTGTGATTTTGAGGTTATTTCATTGAAACAAGGCTGTTTTGGACATTTGACAGATTTATGCTTAATTCTCTCCAAAAGTCATCTGAATGGCAGTTTTGGGGAGAATCAAGCATAAATCTGTCAAATGTTAAAAACAGCCTTGTTTCACTGAAATAGCCTCAAAATCACAAACTGACATTCAGATTACTTATGGAGAGAATTAAGCATAAATGTCATCTGAATGGCAGTTTGTGATTTTGAGGCTATTTCAGTGAAACAAGGCTGTTTTGGACATTTGACAGATTTATGCTTAATTCTCTCCAAAAGTCATCTGAATGGCAATTTGTGATTTTGAGGTTATTTCATTGAAACAAGGCTGTTTTGGACATTTGACAGATTTATGCTTAATTCTCTCCAAAAGTCATCTGAATGGCAGTTTTGGAGAGAATCAAGCATAAATCTGTCAAATGTTAAAAACAGCCTTGTTTCACTGAAATAGCCTCAAAATCACAAACTGACATTCAGATTACTTATGGAGAGAGTTAAGCATAAATGTCATCTGAATGGCAGTTTGTGATTTTGAGGCTATTTCAGTGAAACAAGGCTGTTTTGGACATTTGACAGATTTATGCTTAATTCTCTCCAAAAGTCATCTGAATGGCAATTTGTGATTTTGAGGTTATTTCATTGAAACAAGGCTGTTTTGGACATTTGACAGATTTATGCTTAATTCTCTCCAAAAGTCATCTGAATGGCAGTTTTGGGAGAATCAAGCATAAATCTGTCAAATGTTAAAAACAGCCTTGTTTCACTGAAATAGCCTCAAAATCACAAACTGACATTCAGATTACTTATGGAGAGAGTTAAGCATAAATGTCATCTGAATGGCAGTTTGTGATTTTGAGGCTATTTCAGTGAAACAAGGCTGTTTTGGACATTTGACAGATTTATGCTTAATTCTCTCCAAAAGTCATCTGAATGGCAATTTGTGATTTTGAGGTTATTTCATTGAAACAAGGCTGTTTTGGACATTTGACAGATTTATGCTTAATTCTCTCCAAAAGTCATCTGAATGGCAATTTGTGATTTTGAGGTTATTTCATTGAAACAAGGCTGTTTTGGACATTTGACAGATTTATGCTTAATTCTCTCCAAAAGTCATCTGAATGGCAATTTGTGATTTTGAGGTTATTTCATTGAAACAAGGCTGTTTTGGACATTTGACAGATTTATGCTTAATTCTCTCCAAAAGTCATCTGAATGGCAGTTTTGGAGAGAATCAAGCATAAATCTGTCAAATGTTAAAAACAGCCTTGTTTCACTGAAATAGCCTCAAAATCACAAACTGACATTCAGATTACTTATGGAGAGAGTTAAGCATAAATGTCATCTGAATGGCAGTTTGTGATTTTGAGGCTATTTCAGTGAAACAAGGCTGTTTTGGACATTTGACAGATTTATGCTTAATTCTCTCCAAAAGTCATCTGAATGGCAATTTGTGATTTTGAGGTTATTTCATTGAAACAAGGCTGTTTTGGACATTTGACAGATTTATGCTTAATTCTCTCCAAAAGTCATCTGAATGGCAATTTGTGATTTTGAGGTTATTTCATTGAAACAAGGCTGTTTTGGACATTTGACAGATTTATGCTTAATTCTCTCCAAAAGTCATCTGAATGGCAATTTGTGATTTTGAGGTTATTTCATTGAAACAAGGCTGTTTTGGACATTTGACAGATTTATGCTTAATTCTCTCCAAAAGTCATCTGAATGGCAGTTTTGGGGAGAATCAAGCATAAATCTGTCAAATGTTAAAAACAGCCTTGTTTCACTGAAATAGCCTCAAAATCACAAACTGACATTCAGATTACTTATGGAGAGAGTTAAGCATAAATGTCATCTGAATGGCAGTTTGTGATTTTGAGGCTATTTCAGTGAAACAAGGCTGTTTTGGACATTTGACAGATTTATGCTTAATTCTCTCCAAAAGTCATCTGAATGGCAATTTGTGATTTTGAGGTTATTTCATTGAAACAAGGCTGTTTTGGACATTTGACAGATTTATGCTTAATTCTCTCCAAAAGTCATCTGAATGGCAATTTGTGATTTTGAGGTTATTTCATTGAAACAAGGCTGTTTTGGACATTTGACAGATTTATGCTTAATTCTCTCCAAAAGTCATCTGAATGGCAGTTTTGGAGAGAATCAAGCATAAATCTGTCAAATGTTAAAAACAGCCTTGTTTCACTGAAATAGCCTCAAAATCACAAACTGACATTCAGATTACTTATGGAGAGAGTTAAGCATAAATGTCATCTGAATGGCAGTTTGTGATTTTGAGGCTATTTCAGTGAAACAAGGCTGTTTTGGACATTTGACAGATTTATGCTTAATTCTCTCCAAAAGTCATCTGAATGGCAATTTGTGATTTTGAGGTTATTTCATTGAAACAAGGCTGTTTTGGACATTTGACAGATTTATGCTTAATTCTCTCCAAAAGTCATCTGAATGGCAGTTTTGGGGAGAATCAAGCATAAATCTGTCAAATGTTAAAAACAGCCTTGTTTCACTGAAATAGCCTCAAAATCACAAACTGACATTCAGATTACTTATGGAGAGAATTAAGCATAAATGTCATCTGAATGGCAGTTTGTGATTTTGAGGCTATTTCAGTGAAACAAGGCTGTTTTGGACATTTGACAGATTTATGCTTAATTCTCTCCAAAAGTCATCTGAATGGCAGTTTTGGAGAGAATCAAGCATAAATCTGTCAAATGTTAAAAACAGCCTTGTTTCACTGAAATAGCCTCAAAATCACAAACTGACATTCAGATTACTTATGGAGAGAGTTAAGCATAAATGTCATCTGAATGGCAGTTTGTGATTTTGAGGCTATTTCAGTGAAACAAGGCTGTTTTGGACATTTGACAGATTTATGCTTAATTCTCTCCAAAAGTCATCTGAATGGCAATTTGTGATTTTGAGGTTATTTCATTGAAACAAGGCTGTTTTGGACATTTGACAGATTTATGCTTAATTCTCTCCAAAAGTCATCTGAATGGCAGTTTTGGGGAGAATCAAGCATAAATCTGTCAAATGTTAAAAACAGCCTTGTTTCACTGAAATAGCCTCAAAATCACAAACTGACATTCAGATTACTTATGGAGAGAATTAAGCATAAATGTCATCTGAATGGCAGTTTGTGATTTTGAGGCTATTTCAGTGAAACAAGGCTGTTTTGGACATTTGACAGATTTATGCTTAATTCTCTCCAAAAGTCATCTGAATGGCAATTTGTGATTTTGAGGTTATTTCATTGAAACAAGGCTGTTTTGGACATTTGACAGATTTATGCTTAATTCTCTCCAAAAGTCATCTGAATGGCAGTTTTGGGGAGAATCAAGCATAAATCTGTCAAATGTTAAAAACAGCCTTGTTTCACTGAAATAGCCTCAAAATCACAAACTGACATTCAGATTACTTATGGAGAGAATTAAGCATAAATGTCATCTGAATGGCAGTTTGTGATTTTGAGGCTATTTCAGTGAAACAAGGCTGTTTTGGACATTTGACAGATTTATGCTTAATTCTCTCCAAAAGTCATCTGAATGGCAATTTGTGATTTTGAGGTTATTTCATTGAAACAAGGCTGTTTTGGACATTTGACAGATTTATGCTTAATTCTCTCCAAAAGTCATCTGAATGGCAATTTGTGATTTTGAGGTTATTTCATTGAAACAAGGCTGTTTTGGACATTTGACAGATTTATGCTTAATTCTCTCCAAAAGTCATCTGAATGGCAGTTTTGGAGAGAATCAAGCATAAATCTGTCAAATGTTAAAAACAGCCTTGTTTCACTGAAATAGCCTCAAAATCACAAACTGACATTCAGATTACTTATGGAGAGAGTTAAGCATAAATGTCATCTGAATGGCAGTTTGTGATTTTGAGGCTATTTCAGTGAAACAAGGCTGTTTTGGACATTTGACAGATTTATGCTTAATTCTCTCCAAAAGTCATCTGAATGGCAATTTGTGATTTTGAGGTTATTTCATTGAAACAAGGCTGTTTTGGACATTTGACAGATTTATGCTTAATTCTCTCCAAAAGTCATCTGAATGGCAATTTGTGATTTTGAGGTATTTCATTGAAACAAGGCTGTTTTGGACATTTGACAGATTTATGCTTAATTCTCCCAAAAGTCATCTGAATGGCAATTTGTGATTTTGAGGTTATTTCATTGAAACAAGGCTGTTTTGGACATTTGACAGATTTATGCTTAATTCTCTCCAAAAGTCATCTGAATGGCAATTTGTGATTTTGAGGTTATTTCATTGAAACAAGGCTGTTTTGGACATTTGACAGATTTATGCTTAATTCTCTCCAAAAGTCATCTGAATGGCAGTTTTGGGGAGAATCAAGCATAAATCTGTCAAATGTTAAAAACAGCCTTGTTTCACTGAAATAGCCTCAAAATCACAAACTGACATTCAGATTACTTATGGAGAGAGTTAAGCATAAATGTCATCTGAATGGCAGTTTGTGATTTTGAGGCTATTTCAGTGAAACAAGGCTGTTTTGGACATTTGACAGATTTATGCTTAATTCTCTCCAAAAGTCATCTGAATGGCAATTTGTGATTTTGAGGTATTTCATTGAAACAAGGCTGTTTTGGACATTTGACAGATTTATGCTTAATTCTCTCCAAAAGTCATCTGAATGGCAATTTGTGATTTTGAGGTTATTTCATTGAAACAAGGCTGTTTTGGACATTTGACAGATTTATGCTTAATTCTCTCCAAAAGTCATCTGAATGGCAGTTTTGGGGAGAATCAAGCATAAATCTGTCAAATGTTAAAAACAGCCTTGTTTCACTGAAATAGCCTCAAAATCACAAACTGACATTCAGATTACTTATGGAGAGAGTTAAGCATAAATGTCATCTGAATGGCAGTTTGTGATTTTGAGGCTATTTCAGTGAAACAAGGCTGTTTTGGACATTTGACAGATTTATGCTTAATTCTCTCCAAAAGTCATCTGAATGGCAATTTGTGATTTTGAGGTTATTTCATTGAAACAAGGCTGTTTTGGACATTTGACAGATTTATGCTTAATTCTCTCCAAAAGTCATCTGAATGGCAGTTTTGGGGAGAATCAAGCATAAATCTGTCAAATGTTAAAAACAGCCTTGTTTCACTGAAATAGCCTCAAAATCACAAACTGACATTCAGATTACTTATGGAGAGATTAAGCATAAATGTCATCTGAATGGCAGTTTGTGATTTTGAGGCTATTTCAGTGAAACAAGGCTGTTTTGGACATTTGACAGATTTATGCTTAATTCTCTCCAAAAGTCATCTGAATGGCAGTTTTGGGAGAGAATCAAGCATAAATCTGTCAAATGTTAAAAACAGCCTTGTTTCACTGAAATAGCCTCAAAATCACAAACTGACATTCAGATTACTTATGGAGAGAGTTAAGCATAAATGTCATCTGAATGGCAGTTTGTGATTTTGAGGCTATTTCAGTGAAACAAGGCTGTTTTGGACATTTGACAGATTTATGCTTAATTCTCTCCAAAAGTCATCTGAATGGCAATTTGTGATTTTGAGGTTATTTCATTGAAACAAGGCTGTTTTGGACATTTGACAGATTTATGCTTAATTCTCTCCAAAAGTCATCTGAATGGCAGTTTTGGAGAGAATCAAGCATAAATCTGTCAAATGTTAAAAACAGCCTTGTTTCACTGAAATAGCCTCAAAATCACAAACTGACATTCAGATTACTTATGGAGAGAGTTAAGCATAAATGTCATCTGAATGGCAGTTTGTGATTTTGAGGCTATTTCAGTGAAACAAGGCTGTTTTGGACATTTGACAGATTTATGCTTAATTCTCTCCAAAAGTCATCTGAATGGCAATTTGTGATTTTGAGGTTATTTCATTGAAACAAGGCTGTTTTGGACATTTGACAGATTTATGCTTAATTCTCTCCAAAAGTCATCTGAATGGCAGTTTTGGGGAGAATCAAGCATAAATCTGTCAAATGTTAAAAACAGCCTTGTTTCACTGAAATAGCCTCAAAATCACAAACTGACATTCAGATTACTTATGGAGAGAGTTAAGCATAAATGTCATCTGAATGGCAGTTTGTGATTTTGAGGCTATTTCAGTGAAACAAGGCTGTTTTGGACATTTGACAGATTTATGCTTAATTCTCTCCAAAAGTCATCTGAATGGCAGTTTTGGGAGAGAATCAAGCATAAATCTGTCAAATGTTAAAAACAGCCTTGTTTCACTGAAATAGCCTCAAAATCACAAACTGACATTCAGATTACTTATGGAGAGAGTTAAGCATAAATGTCATCTGAATGGCAGTTTGTGATTTTGAGGCTATTTCAGTGAAACAAGGCTGTTTTGGACATTTGACAGATTTATGCTTAATTCTCTCCAAAAGTCATCTGAATGGCAATTTGTGATTTTGAGGTTATTTCATTGAAACAAGGCTGTTTTGGACATTTGACAGATTTATGCTTAATTCTCTCCAAAAGTCATCTGAATGGCAGTTTTGGGGAGAATCAAGCATAAATCTGTCAAATGTTAAAAACAGCCTTGTTTCACTGAAATAGCCTCAAAATCACAAACTGACATTCAGATTACTTATGGAGAGAGTTAAGCATAAATGTCATCTGAATGGCAGTTTGTGATTTTGAGGCTATTTCAGTGAAACAAGGCTGTTTTGGACATTTGACAGATTTATGCTTAATTCTCTCCAAAAGTCATCTGAATGGCAATTTGTGATTTTGAGGTTATTTCATTGAAACAAGGCTGTTTTGGACATTTGACAGATTTATGCTTAATTCTCTCCAAAAGTCATCTGAATGGCAGTTTTGGGAGAGAATCAAGCATAAATCTGTCAAATGTTAAAAACAGCCTTGTTTCACTGAAATAGCCTCAAAATCACAAACTGACATTCAGATTACTTATGGAGAGAATTAAGCATAAATGTCATCTGAATGGCAGTTTGTGATTTTGAGGCTATTTCATTGAAACAAGGCTGTTTTGGACATTTGACAGATTTATGCTTAATTCTCTCCAAAAGTCATCTGAATGGCAATTTGTGATTTTGAGGTTATTTCATTGAAACAAGGCTGTTTTGGACATTTGACAGATTTATGCTTAATTCTCTCCAAAAGTCATCTGAATGGCAGTTTTGGGGAGAATCAAGCATAAATCTGTCAAATGTTAAAAACAGCCTTGTTTCACTGAAATAGCCTCAAAATCACAAACTGACATTCAGATTACTTATGGAGAGAGTTAAGCATAAATGTCATCTGAATGGCAGTTTGTGATTTTGAGGCTATTTCAGTGAAACAAGGCTGTTTTGGACATTTGACAGATTTATGCTTAATTCTCTCCAAAAGTCATCTGAATGGCAATTTGTGATTTTGAGGTTATTTCATTGAAACAAGGCTGTTTTGGACATTTGACAGATTTATGCTTAATTCTCTCCAAAAGTCATCTGAATGGCAATTTGTGATTTTGAGGTTATTTCATTGAAACAAGGCTGTTTTGGACATTTGACAGATTTATGCTTAATTCTCTCCAAAAGTCATCTGAATGGCAATTTGTGATTTTGAGGTTATTTCATTGAAACAAGGCTGTTTTGGACATTTGACAGATTTATGCTTAATTCTCTCCAAAAGTCATCTGAATGGCAGTTTTGGAGAGAATCAAGCATAAATCTGTCAAATGTTAAAAACAGCCTTGTTTCACTGAAATAGCCTCAAAATCACAAACTGACATTCAGATTACTTATGGAGAGAGTTAAGCATAAATGTCATCTGAATGGCAGTTTGTGATTTTGAGGCTATTTCAGTGAAACAAGGCTGTTTTGGACATTTGACAGATTTATGCTTAATTCTCTCCAAAAGTCATCTGAATGGCAATTTGTGATTTTGAGGTTATTTCATTGAAACAAGGCTGTTTTGGACATTTGACAGATTTATGCTTAATTCTCTCCAAAAGTCATCTGAATGGCAATTTGTGATTTTGAGGTTATTTCATTGAAACAAGGCTGTTTTGGACATTTGACAGATTTATGCTTAATTCTCTCCAAAAGTCATCTGAATGGCAGTTTTGGGGAGAATCAAGCATAAATCTGTCAAATGTTAAAAACAGCCTTGTTTCACTGAAATAGCCTCAAAATCACAAACTGACATTCAGATTACTTATGGAGAGAATTAAGCATAAATGTCATCTGAATGGCAGTTTGTGATTTTGAGGCTATTTCAGTGAAACAAGGCTGTTTTGGACATTTGACAGATTTATGCTTAATTCTCTCCAAAAGTCATCTGAATGGCAGTTTTGGGGAGAATCAAGCATAAATCTGTCAAATGTTAAAAACAGCCTTGTTTCACTGAAATAGCCTCAAAATCACAAACTGACATTCAGATTACTTATGGAGAGAATTAAGCATAAATGTCATCTGAATGGCAGTTTGTGATTTTGAGGCTATTTCAGTGAAACAAGGCTGTTTTGGACATTTGACAGATTTATGCTTAATTCTCTCCAAAAGTCATCTGAATGGCAATTTGTGATTTTGAGGTTATTTCATTGAAACAAGGCTGTTTTGGACATTTGACAGATTTATGCTTAATTCTCTCCAAAAGTCATCTGAATGGCAGTTTTGGGAGAGAATCAAGCATAAATCTGTCAAATGTTAAAAACAGCCTTGTTTCACTGAAATAGCCTCAAAATCACAAACTGACATTCAGATTACTTATGGAGAGAATTAAGCATAAATGTCATCTGAATGGCAGTTTGTGATTTTGAGGCTATTTCAGTGAAACAAGGCTGTTTTGGACATTTGACAGATTTATGCTTAATTCTCTCCAAAAGTCATCTGAATGGCAATTTGTGATTTTGAGGTTATTTCATTGAAACAAGGCTGTTTTGGACATTTGACAGATTTATGCTTAATTCTCTCCAAAAGTCATCTGAATGGCAATTTGTGATTTTGAGGTTATTTCATTGAAACAAGGCTGTTTTGGACATTTGACAGATTTATGCTTAATTCTCTCCAAAAGTCATCTGAATGGCAGTTTTGGAGAGAATCAAGCATAAATCTGTCAAATGTTAAAAACAGCCTTGTTTCACTGAAATAGCCTCAAAATCACAAACTGACATTCAGATTACTTATGGAGAGAGTTAAGCATAAATGTCATCTGAATGGCAGTTTGTGATTTTGAGGCTATTTCAGTGAAACAAGGCTGTTTTGGACATTTGACAGATTTATGCTTAATTCTCTCCAAAAGTCATCTGAATGGCAATTTGTGATTTTGAGGTTATTTCATTGAAACAAGGCTGTTTTGGACATTTGACAGATTTATGCTTAATTCTCTCCAAAAGTCATCTGAATGGCAGTTTTGGGGAGAATCAAGCATAAATCTGTCAAATGTTAAAAACAGCCTTGTTTCACTGAAATAGCCTCAAAATCACAAACTGACATTCAGATTACTTATGGAGAGAATTAAGCATAAATGTCATCTGAATGGCAGTTTGTGATTTTGAGGCTATTTCAGTGAAACAAGGCTGTTTTGGACATTTGACAGATTTATGCTTAATTCTCTCCAAAAGTCATCTGAATGGCAATTTGTGATTTTGAGGTTATTTCATTGAAACAAGGCTGTTTTGGACATTTGACAGATTTATGCTTAATTCTCTCCAAAACGTCATCTGAATGGCAGTTTTGGAGAGAATCAAGCATAAATCTGTCAAATGTCCAAAACAGCAGAATGAATTGAATGATGAATAAACAGTGGGGTATGAATACACTAGATATCAGCCTGTGAGCAGTATGAACAGTGTGTATGAATATGCTAAGATATATAAAGTATGAAAACGGTAAGCAGTATAGTATAAAATATATAGATATTAATTTCATGATGATAAACATTGTGGAACAATGATGAAAAATGGGAATGGATGTGGCGACGTAAAACTGACACAAAACAACAACAAACTTTTGCCAGCCAATTGGAGAGTTTCATCAGCAGCACGTGGTAAAAACCACCAATGAACGCTCAGCTCGAGATATCAGCGAGCCGTTTCCCATCAAGCATTTCGCTTCCGCAGCTCGTGGAGAGCAACTGCGCCAACTCGCCTCGCCTCACTCTCAAGGCTGCGGGCGTCTTTGTCCCGCGAGATTTCAAAGTCTCATGTGGGCGAGCCTCCAGAGCAAGTCGGACAAAATGACTAACCATCATGCAACGCACTAGCAAGACGTTGATCGCAACTGCGCAGGTCTGCGCAGGTCTTGCTTGTCTCAAACAAGCCTAGTCAGTCACTCAGTCAGACAGGCCACGGCGGGTGTGTGGTGCAGCAGCACGCAGCAACACGATTAAAAGTGCCCTCGTGACGACCAAGTAAGTAACCACCAGGTAACAAATACAACGAAACTATACAGGGTTCGTACGGTCATTGAAAACCTGGAAAAGTCATGGAAATTCAAAATGAAAATTCCAGGCCCTGGAAAAGTTATGGAAAACTGATAGATTATCAGGAACAATTCTAAAGTGACTAAGAGACATTGGATTACCCTTAAACCGCATTGTTATTCCCTTGAACAAGAGCTTTGATCACAAAACAGCAACGGTAAAACATAATTATTGTTATTGACATTTTATCTAATCGCCGAAATAATCTGCGGTCGCGAGCTGTTATGTGCCATCATGACGCGCATGGTGTTATTTTTTAATATATGAAGCGCGAGCTGTGTGCTCCGGGATGAGGGTCAGCTACATTACCTACGGTGCGTTCGTTAACTGTGCGGAGTCACTGCGGCACAGACTGAGCCGCTGGTGAACAGCTGTTAGAACAGGCCGTTCAGGTGTTCAGAGCAGAGCGGCAGAGCGTGATGTGAACTGAAAAGTTTTTCTGTCGCAATATCATTGTCACTATCTGCTAACGTTAGCTTTAGCCTTCGTTTTCTAATAGTTTTTTTCATAGGCTATAAACAGAGGTGGTATAAGTATAGAGATTGTACTAGAGTAAAAGTAGAAGTATCAGATCTTGAACTTGAGTAAAAGTAGAAGTACTCAGATATTGTACTTGAGTACAAGTAGAAGTACCCAGATATTGTACTTGAGTAAAAGTAAAAGTACTCAGATCTTGTACTTGAGTAAAAGTAGAAGTACCAGAGTGTAGGAATACTCTGTTACAGTAATAGTCCTGCATTCAAACTGTTCCTCAAGTGAAAGTAGAAAAGTATTATAAAAAGAGGCATGAAAATACATTTACAAAATGCTCAACAGTGCTGCCAAAATTATAAACTGACTGCTACACAATTAAAATAAATGCTTTTATATATTTCTATTAGATGTGACTCTTTGGCGTTTTTGTTATTATTACCTGCTTTAGTTGTTCTGACTGCTAACATCCTGTTATTCCTAATTTTAAAGCCGATATTCCGTCGGTTGCTTTAGCGTGTAGAAGCTAGTAAGCCTACTATTTGATTTGTTTTAGATAGGCATCTGCATGAGACAGCATATGGTTATTGAAATAAATATATATCCAATTACGCCTATAATAAATCTCACACTACTAAGGCAGCCGGCGGTTCCACCAGGGGCGTCAATCCCGGGGATAATAATGCAGAATAATGCAAATAAATGTTAAAATAATTAATTTTTTGACAATAAATCAGTAAAATCAGGCAAAAATAAGAATTAAATAACACAACCCTAACCTATCCCTAACACTAAAACCGAAATAAAGTAACCAAAAACCGAAAAGAAACTAACAAAATCCGCCATTATCCGGCAAATTCTTGCGCACAATTTCGGAGCGCACAATTTCGGAGCGCACAATTTCGGAGCGCACAATTTCGGAGCGCACAATTTTGGAGCGCACAATTTCGGCGCGACCGCCACGACGACTCAGAAGTAGGTTTGAAGTTTGAGTATCGTTTGAATTTCCACGATTCTGATTCCGATTCCGATTCTACTTTTCGATTCCGGTTCTTAACGGTTCTCAATTCCGATTCTTTGAGGGGCAGGGTAAAAAAAATTATTAAGTTCTTGTTGAGAAAAACAAGCATATCTGCCTTCTCAGGCATACCGGGAAGAAATGTTTGAACATTTTAAAGCAAAATGCTTCAATCTGGTGCACTTTAAGCAGAATTACTAGAGACTATATCTAGGGGGAACAACTCTAAACACCCATATGAAAAAGATCGGTTTACATTTGAATAATTAAATAAGTATGTGAGCATAACCCATAGCCAATAACAAATACATGTAATGTATTTTATTTTTGTTCATATCTTATTTTACTATTTTATTTATCCATATTTTTTTATCTCTCCAGTTTAAAACGATATGTCTGGTTTACTGTCCTATAGTATATATTGGAATTATTTCAAACCTGTTTTATCCCAATAATTATAAAGGAGTGCCTTGGAAATATGTGTTTACATAAATTGTGATCAAAAAGTTTGAGACCCACTGAGATAACTTAGACTAAAGTGAACTATCTAAACACTCAGAGTCCTTTAACCTCACTGAGCTGTAGTTATCAGCCTCTCAGTCTGACTGGAGAGGACTCTCCCTCCACATTATTGTAGAAACATCTTCTTCTTCCGTTAGAGCAGCTAGCACCAGATGCTAATAACAACAGCACCGGTTCCAGTGCACCCTCCCTTTCTCCCTCGCTCACTCGCACTTTGGCTGTGAGCGCCAGATAAGCCAACATCCCCCATTTTCATCACTTGCAGCGCCCATCGTACAGGGCGAATGAAACGTGTTACCGGGGTGAAAAGGGTGTTACATTTACTTAATTATGAATGTTGTTACATCAAGGCCGAAAATTAGGATGAGCACCAACAGACAAAACATTTGTTTTCCCTCCCAGAGCTGTCAGCGCAGCGCCTCCCAGATCTGGCGCCCTGGTCTAAGGTTACGCTGTAGGAAGTGTAGGTACAACGCTACATTTCCCGCCCCACCGCAGTCATACAGTAGGCTACGGAGAGCGGCGAGAAATATTTCCTCAGGCATCGAAAAGCGGAACCGAAATTCACATTTCTAAATGATGCCGTTTGAAGCGAAATGTTGAAACCGGTTCCAAACCGGAACCGGTTCTCGGTACCCAACCCTACTCAGAAGGTGCCCTTTTTTTTTCTCTTGAGCACCTGCCCCTATAAATGTCTGTGCACGCCACTGCCACAAATACCTCATTCCTTCAGTGCTTGGGTCCGAATGTTTCTTGTTTTGCGCCGTCCCATTCAAATGCAATCGCCGCCAATCATATGTCCACGCTCGCGCCAGGACCGGGGGAGGGGTTACATGACGTGCATCTTGTGCTGCATTCACTTGCACTCGGACATTAGAGACTTTCTCTCATAAATGTCCGATGAGCGCTGTTTGCAGTCTATGGACATAGCGGATAATTTTGACTCGTTGCGTTGTGGCGATGTCTCGCAGATAACACAGATAATACATATGAAAAGTATAATTTGCTCAGAGTCCAGAGACAGTTGTGGTTCGGTCCGGATCCGGACCGGAGTCCGTACTTTGAGGATGCCTGGGCCCTTTCTCATTTCTCGAACTCTCCTCCTATCCTCGATACTTAGTCCCGCCCACAGGAGATGCGAGCGGAGGAGCCGAGGAGGGGAACCGAGGAGAGAGGAGGGGAAGCAGCAGGCGGTTAGAGAAATGAGAACTCCTCTCCTCTGAGCGGTCATTTTAAAGAGACGTCCATTAATGATGACAGAAGGCACAGCAGCCCTCTGTCTGATGGACAGATGTGTTCATGATGACTTATATATTTACTTTGATTCATTCACAGTGCGGTATAATGAGACAATAACAGGCTACAGATGCGGACACGCACACACACATATATATGTATATATTTATATAAATATATACAATTTCAGAATCAAACAGAGCACTCATAATAACGTAACACTATCAGAGACTGGATATATCTCTCTCCCCTCTGGTCGCTACAATGAGGGAAATAAATTACGGGCCAAAAGTTGTATTTACAAGTATTAAAAGTAAGCAGAGGACACCAAACCAACTGAGACCTGTCTGTCCGCTGCATCTATGCACACCACACACCACCTACACCACACACACACACACACACACACGCACATACAGCTCCTAAAGCAGGCTACAGCCATTGTGTATTTTATTGTGAAGCACTAAATGGTTTTAGAAAAATATCGACTCTTTGTTTGTAGATATCTACTAAACTACAGCAAATACAGAGAGTAATGTAGGCCTGTTATACTGAGTGATATATATTATACACACTGCTCTGCTTTCTGCACGGACCTCACAGCTGTTCTCACTGTAAATATCGCGTCGCGATGAAAGCAGTTAATAAAATAATATCCAGGGGATGCATGCAGAGCTGTCATTGGCTGAGATAAGTCCGGCCTCGAGGAGGGGAAATTTGAGTATTGAGAAGCCTCTCTCGACTCCTCGGTCCTCCGGTAGTGACCCGGAAATTAAAGGAAGGACGTCTCATTTCTCTAAATGCACACCGAGGACCGAGCGTCGAGGAGTCTCTCAGGAGGAGCTATAACCGAGGATACACTGATGGTTCCTCCACGGCTCCTCCGCGGATGCATTTCCGGGAACGGTGGAGGCGTGACGCACGGCCGGACTTATCTCAGCCAATGACAGCTCTGCATTCATCCCCTGGATATTATTTTAGAACCTGCTCTCATCGCAACGCGATGTTTACAGTGATAACAGCTGTGAGGTGCAGAAAGCAGAGCAGTGTGTAAAATATATATCACTCAGTATAACATGCCTACTCTCTTTATTTGCTTTAGTTTAGTAGATATCTACAAACAAAGAGTCGATATTTTTCTAAGACCATTTAGTGCTTCACATAATAAAATACACAACGGCTGTAGCCTGATTATGCTTTAGGAGCTGTAGGTGTGTGTGGTACAGTGTGTAGGTGTGTGTGGTACAGTGTGTAGGTGCGTGTTGTACATAGATGCGTGTTGTACAGTGTGCAAATGCGGTGGACAGACAGGTCTCAGTTGGTTTGGTGTCCTCTGCTTACTTTTAATACTTTTAATACAACTTTTGGCCCGTAATTTCAATTCCCCATTTCAGCGACCAGAGAGAGGGGGTGGGGGGGGATATATCCAGTCTCTGATTGTGTTACGTTATGAGAGTGCTCTCATACTTTAAATTGCATATATTTATATAAATATATTTGTGTGTGTGTCCGCATCTGTAGCCTGTTATTGTCTCATTATACCGCACTCTCAATTAATTCAAAGTAAATATGTGGGGGAACAATGTTCAGCTGATCTAACAGAGATTATAAAATATGACAAAACACTCGACAGCTGATGCAGCTGTTGCCACGTGAAATGAACGGACGTCGCTTCAATATGACCAGAGGAGAGGAGTTCTCATTTCTTTAAACGTCTGCTGCTTCCCCTCCTCTCTCCTCGGTTCCCCTCCTCGGTCCTCCGCTCGCATCTCCTGTGGGCGGGACTAAGTCTCGAGGAGGGGAGTCGAGGAGGGGAGTCGAGGAGGGGAAATTCAAGAATTGAGAAGCCTCTGAAGAGTCGAGGAGGGGGATTTGATGAAATGAGAAAGGGCCCTGGTCTATATGACACTAAACAGTAACGGAGCGTCCACACTACAGCTTAAAAAATAGCTTGGAGCTGGGCGTGTCTGGAGCTTGGGGATTTTATTCAAGCAACACGGCCAACAACCAATCACATGAATCTCCCGCCCCCGACATACAAAGCAAAAAACCCCGGGGATTGTATGGGAGCAATATATCATCATCATCATCATCATCATCATCATCATCATCTTTATTTAAAGAGACTCTTGGTCCATTATTACAAAACATACAACACTCAAATACAAACTAAAAAAAGGCAGCCATACCAATGTTTCCACAGAGGTGACTGGTATCGTACAGCACTGAGACACGGATTTGAAAGCAGCATAATGTTATGAGAAACATTCAATCGACAGATGAACTTGTACATCAGATTTCTCAAAAGAGCATGGAACGTGTTGACTCGTGCATTACAGAACATTTCACTTGCACTGCACCACCTTGGTTTTCTAAGCAGTATACGCAAACAGTCATTATATGCAACCTGGAGCTTCCGGAGGCTCGCCTTCTTATACTTGACCCACAAGGGGGCAGTATAGAGAGGAGTGCAATAAGCTCTAAAGAGGTTCACCTTAACCTTATCTGAACAGAATGTTCTAGCCAACATGTTGGCTTGTATATATAAGACACTCTATACACTCTATACATGTCATCATCATCAGCCATTTAATCTGTGATGATGTGTCCCAGATACTTAGTGTTACAGCAAACAGACAGCACCTGTCCTGACAGATAGAATGTTGGAAAACAAAGGTTCTTATCCCCTTTTGCTCTACAGATCATTACAGCGCTCTTCTTAGCATTATATTTAACGTCAAATTTGACTCCGTAATCAGAACAAACATTTAGCAACTGTTGAAAACCAGCACTGCTAGGAGAAACAATTGCCAGATCATCGGCATACATAAGATGGTTTACAATCACATGACCAATCACACACCCTGTTTTACAGACACTTAAATCATCTGATAGATCATTCATATAGATATTAAAAAGGCATGGTGAGAGGAGCCCCCCTGGCGGACTCCATTACCAACACCAAATGGCGCCGAGACTGCATTCCCCCATTTGATCCGCATACTCTGGTTGGCATACCAATAAGCCAGGATCCTAATATATATAAACTCCCCAAACAGGCGAAAACCTACCAGTTTCACCCACTGTCTCTGCCACCTCCCTCCATGCCTGGTTCCTCCGGTTTGTATCCCGGTAGGTGAAGAGGGTCTGGTCATACAAAACCGGGTGATTTGCTACAGCGATAGTTAGTTTCTCCTCCGACTTTTTTTGAAATATAGAAATGAACGGCGGGATATCTCTCCCAGCTTAGACGCGGTTTGATTGGCTACGGCTTCAGCTGTCAGATTTTGGGAAACGGGATTTGATTGGCTGGCGCTGGCTACTCCGGCGTCTCCGGCGTCAGAAGTTGAACATTGTTACGTCACACATCTCGGTGTTCACAGACGCATCTCTCTCAGGGTGGGGAGGAACGTGCATGTCACATGTTTTTCCACATAAATGTGCTGGAATTGATCTCCGTACGGAGAATAATTCAGCACTTTGCCCCGTTGCTGCGGAATCAGCATGTGTTGATTCGCACAGACAACAAAGCCGCGGCGGCCTACAGGGCAGGACACACCGCCACTCATCCCCTGAGCGTGTACACGCCTCATGATGACAGCCGGAGTGAAACGCAGCGTGTGGAGGCTTCCTCGCAGCCCTTTCGTCTCACGGGAGGCTGAGTGCCCCAGCGGCAGCGCCACGGCGTCAGGGCTCGCTGCAGAATTCTGCTAGTTTTAACCTATCGGTTAATAAACTGCAGAGCTCGCTAATTAAGCCGGCTGCCACTAATCTGTTGATTAAGTAGACAGCAGGGCTCGCTGCAGACGCCTGCCGGTTTTAACCCCTGTTAATAACCTACAGAGCTCGCAGCATTCCTCTGTCCGAGATACGCCTCGTACACACGGCCTTAATAAACACATGAACGCCGTTATAACGCTTCATGTGGGCAGCACTGCACACACCTCCATCCATCCCCTGAGCGTGTACGCGCCTCATGATGAGAGTCGGAGTGAGACGCAGCGTGTGGAGGCCCCCGCCTTGGGTTGCCTCACGGGCAGCGGCGGAAGGGGCTCTGGCGTGGCTCGTCACCATGACGACCAAAAACACATCTCGAGCACGTGCGCCCGCTCTCAGAGTGGCAGCGCGCGGGTCTGATGGACAGATGGATGAGCAGGCTGATCAGCAGAGGAGACGTCCTGCAGTTCGCCTCTCCCCCCCACAGTTCAATGGGATACAGGAAACACTCCTGTCCTCCCAGAAGCTATGTCTTGCGCTCCAATCCGAGCCGCTGGAACTCCTGTTGAAACAGGATATCTCCAGGGTTCCTCAAAGGGGGGAAAATCAGGGGTTTTCACTCCCGTTATTTTTCTAAATCCCGAAAAAGACTGGGGCAATGAGACATCCTCGATCTGTCAGTATTCCACATGCTGACGATCAAACAGGTGCTGGAATGTGTTCACCAGGACGACTGGTTCACTTCCACCTGAAGGATGCATACTTCCACCTGAAGGATGCACACTTCCACCTGAAGGATGCATACTTCCACCTGAAGGATGCATACTTCCACGTACCCCTCATCCCGAAACACAGGAAATTCCTGCGTTTCTCATTCAGGGAATATCAGACCAGACAATCGTCTGCCGTCGGATATTTCCTGGCTCCTCCCATTTGTGTGTAGAGAAGGCTGGAGCCACTACACAGCGGAGGGATGAGAGTGTGGTTTCCTCTGGACGACCGGCTATTTGCTGGCTCGCTCCAGGGAGGAAGTCGCTTTCCAGACGGTACATCTCGTATCGCATCTGTCAAAGCCTGGGTTTCATAAGAAATTGGAAGAAGATAAACTCAGCCAGCAGAGCACGGCTCTCGCGGCAGCGAGTGGAGGAACTGACAGCTCTCCTCAAGCATGTCACAACCCACACAGCCCTCTCCGTGACGCAGCTGCTCGGCGTTGGCGTCAGCTGGTCACGTGATGATCCCCCGGGGTCTCTTCCAACAGGGGGACACACCAGAGGTGGTTCATTTGCTGCAGAAGCCTGCTGTTTAAACCTATTGGTTTATAAACTGCAGAGCTCGCGGCATTCCTCTGTCCCAGATATGCCTCCAACACACGGTCATAATAAATCCACGAGCACCGTTATAACGCCTCGTGTGGACAGCATACACATACCTCTCATCCTCTGGGCGTGTACGCGCCGCATGATGAGAGACGGAGTGAAATGCAGCGTGTGGAAACTCCCTCGCAGCCCTTTGCCTAAAAGTGTGAGGCGGTGTCGCAGGCGTATGTCTCGGTAGAGCCCCGGAGAACATGCGCACTCCACCAGAGGAATTCCTCCTCCACGGCTTTGCACGGAGGAATGTCAGTGGAAGATATTTGCACGGCTGCATCTTGGTCTTCCCCCTGTTCATTTATTCAATTGTATTTGAGGGATGTTTCCCTTTCCTCTGACGCACCCCGTACTGGGTGTCCTGTCGGAGTGAGTGACGTCAGGGAGCCAGCTGAGCGCCTCTCTCCTGCCTCTCGGCACACAGAGAGCGGCCTTTTCCCCTCGTAGGAGAGGGATGTTCCCCTTCCTCTAATACACTTCGTACGAAGTGTCTGATTAGAGTGAGTAACGTCAGGGATCCAGCTGGGCGCTCTCCTACCTGGCTGGCGCGGAGAGAGCGGCTGTTCCCCCTCTATGATCGCAGGATAAGGTGGGACCTTCGTCTCTACTTCTCACAGCGGTCGGTATGTATTGTCCCAGCCTTCACCCCGTCAGGAAAACAGGTATGTTTGCTATGTTCCAGGGACGGGGAGGTGCCATTACGCATGGCACAACAGGCAGGGGGTGTTATTGAGCAGGTGTGTCTGTGCTTCTAGTGCTGGACGGACCCAGTGGGGCGCAGACTACATCATGCTTCGCCCTTAACCCAATAGCGATAGCCTTAGAGGGCGAAGCCATATACGAAATAGAACTGGGGTTACCTACTGTAACCCAGCTTCTATGAGTAATGGCGCAGCCCTCTAAGCGCTGGGCCCCACTGGCTCTACGAATAGCTGAAGAAAAGTTATATTGTATGGGAGCAGATTGCCGGGCCACCTTCCTATTTATACCGGAAGGAGGCCCGAGGGTGGGGCCCACCTAGCGGGTGGGCGTGGACTACAAGTGTTTCAGTACTGCGCGGGGGCGCAGAGGGATAACCCAATAGCGATAGCCTTAGAGGGCTGCGCCATTACTCATAGAAGCTGGGTTACAGTAGGTAACCCCAGTCCCTCCATGTTTCGTTGTTCTCGTTTCATTGAGCGGACCCGCCCCTTTTTTTTCAAACGCTTCCTTTTTTGGATCATCGCTGTGATGATTCGGCTGTACCTTTAGTAATTAATATTAAATGTTGTGAGGAAATCTTTCCACCAATAATTCCAATAAGTATTCCAAAATGTATGCTTCAGGTTTATGAAAGTAACTGTATTCAGGTTACTCGTTTTTCAAATGTAACGCGAGCTGAATACAGTTACTTGATTTTTGTTGATGTATTCTGTTACAACCCAACCCTTGACATATTTATGTGTAAAAAACATCGAAAAGTGCATTTTGCATGATAGGAGACCTTTAAGTCTTGCTCTTGACTTGGTCTCGACCTCTTAAAGTCTTTTTCTCACTGTTTGGTTTGGTATTCAACAGTTATCAACATGTAAAACTTATATTATCGGGGTCATTAGAAAGAATAACCTATGTTTGTAAGTCCATCATTATTTGGAACAATGATACATTTTTCTGAACGTAATCCATATGTTTATAATGTTGGTAATATTCATGTTTTCTTATTTTATTTTACTTTGTATATATACCCCTAATGAAGACAGTTTTGTGTACATAAAAACGTCATTAATAAACAACTGTACCACACAGTACCGCTGGAGGCCGCTACCCCGTGAAGTCTGGAGAAGAAGAAGAATAAGCGCCGCCCACTGTGCTGTGCTGTACTCCCCACTTCCACTTTAAACCGGATGTAGTATTCCACGTGTTTTGGGGATTTACAGATAACAGGTAAGAGTGTTTAATTTGAAGTAAATATATGTATGTATGTATAGTACATACATATATTTACTTTTATAACACCAGCACAGTCGGTCGATATTAAGAAGCTAACTATTGCTTCTTAATATCGACACACTGCTGGTGTCTGTATGTTTGGAACGCTGCTTTTTTCAGAAGTGAGAAATTAGCAAGTTAGCTCAACATGCTAACATGTGTTTGTTCGAAACATAAGAGATAATGAGTTTTATAATAGCCTGAATATAAAATAAAGTAGGTGTGCCTGTAGAGAAGGGTCTGTCTGCAGTCCTCACACTGGATTACTGTCTGAAATACCAGTTAAAGGGATCATTGCCGGATATGAAATCCATATAATGCTCAACTTTCTGCACTTTAACACGTGTTAATGTCAACACTGTAGTTTTACATTTGAAATATAATCACTGTAGTTTACAATATATTGTTCTAAATTCACTGTCCTAATGGTTTAGTGTTAGCTTCTGTCGTATATTTAAATCTTTTTAATGCTAAATAGTTTCTTAAAAATACTTGTTATCATCTTTGATTGTCTATTACAACTTATTTTCTCATGTTGTTCATGTCTGCACCACTACACACCACAGCTGATTCCTTGTGTGTGTGTAAACCTGACAATAACCCTGATTTAAACCAAACCTCATTACAATCAAAATAACTTATTTAACTAACTATTTATTTATACTTTAAAATAAAAACCATAACAGGTCCAGTTTTGAGAGTCTGGAAACAGCACTTTGCATTAAAATGACTTTAATATTAACCCATTATAAAAACATTAATTTAGTAGGGTTTTAAACACATTTTTGAAGTCATAACCGAGGCTCACACACATTTTAGTATATCAAAATACATAATGGCTTAATAAAGTCACAATAAACCTGCTATTAGTACATACAGTGTTTTGTAATATGCATTTTATTTTTACATGTTTACATTAAAAAGTACTTGGATAATTAAAATAAATAGACATATTTTGATTGCAGTTCTGAAACAGTGTTTAATTGCTGAATCAGAATTCCTTTATTACAGTTTCACAGCATGTATGGTGTTGTTAGTGATAATTGCACCATGCAGTTGCAGAAGAAAGTGTGTGTTTTGCAGGTTTATTGCAGATGTATGTAAACTCAATCTCAATGAGTGTGTCAATGTCTCTGCAGATAAACTATGACGTCGTTGGCACAGCAGCTGAAGCGTCTGGCCGTGACTCAGACGCCTAAGGAGGTCGTCTCGCTTCTTTTTGACCCAAAAGATGCCGCCTCCATGGACCGCAGCACCTTTTACGCCCTGGGTGAGTCCCAAAACCGACACAAAATAACCCCCTCCCTCAGACACCTGCAGGATATTAACTAGGGGTGGGAATCACCAGGCTCCCCACGGTACGATATACTTAAGCCACGATACAATAGAATTGCGATTCTACGATATGCTAAGTATTGCGATACAATATATTGATTGATATCTGTTGGAGCTATATATTGCTTTATATTATTTAATAGTTAAACATTTAATTTCTTGCTATTATTGTTTATAGTAAATGTATTCTTAGTAGGGCTGTCAGTCGATTAAAATATTTAATCGCAATTAATCGCATGATAGTCCATAGTTAATCGCGATGAATCGCAAATTAATCGCACATTTTTGATCTGTTCTAAATGTACCTTAGAGGAATATTTTTCAAGTTTTAATACTCTTATCAACATATCAGTGGACAAATATGCTTTATGCTAATGTTTATTATCATTTGAACAATGACAAATATTCTCATGAATATTAAACAACAACCTCTGAACATTACAAATATTCGCCTCAATTCAACCTGGAACCTCTCTCATACAATAATGTGTGTGTGTGTGTGTGTGTGTGTGCAACTCAAGGCATATGCTCGAACCGGAGCTGCCTGGAAGCTGCAATCATGTTCATGTATCCGAGCTGAGTGTGCTGACTTCTCCTACAATGTCCCACTGTCTGGCTTCCTGCATAAAGTCAAGTGCTCGGCGCAGTTGTGGCGAAATATCGCTCCTCTGTTTACATTTAAACAGCTCCTTATATCCGTTAGCGCAGCTAACTAGCACCAGATGCTAACAACAACAATGCACGTAAGGTCTCTCTCTCGCTCGCTCGGGCCACACACACACCCTCCCGGTCCTCCCAATAGCCAGTCGGTGAGTGTGGAAGTGTGGTCTGCTGCAAGCGTTATTAACGTTATTAACGCGTTAACTTGACTGCCCTAATTCTTAGTTATTGTTGTTATCGAAGTGAGTTTAAGTCATTTCTATGCTTTTATTTTGAAGGCATATATATTTGCTGATTATTTATTGCAATGCTATTATTAATACAGGCTGTAGCCTGTATTATTAATAATAGCAGCATTGCAATAAATAAATTGTGCACGCATTGTGCATCTTCAAATGAATGCACTCAAAAAGCATTGTTGAGGTTGAGCTGTGATAGACCGACGTCTTTTCGCAGAGCTTGCATTTAACTTCCTTTGGACTTGTAAGTTCGAAGTAGTTCCACGAGGAGGAACTCTTTTTACCTGCTGCTTTGTTCATATTTAGTCGCAGTGTGAGGGAGAGCGGGGGTGGAGTTGGTGTGTAGCTTGCTGCAGCAGCAGTCTGCTCTGCACGCAGGCTTCCTCCAAGTTTACAGTAAAACAAACTGGTGGTGTGACCAATGGCCATTTACAATTATTAATACTATTACTATTATTAGCATTAGTCTATATTTTGGTTGAAACTAAGCCAGAAAATAAATAAAAATACATGAATAATAATAAAAATATATATAAATAAAATCGATTTTTAAAAATAATATTCGATTATGGAGACTGTAACGAATATTCGGATAATCACTGGCATCCCTAATATATATATATATATATATATATATATATATATATAAAAATAATAGAATACAAATAAAAAGTGCAAGAAGTCTATATGCATGTAAATGGAATATGATATGTACAAGAACAGAATGTGAAATTAAATAATGTACATTTAAGGTTCATTTCCCCCACCCCTAATATTAACCCCGTTCGCCATCGTTCCCAGGCTGCACAGGGCTGGAGGTGCTGCTGGGAATCGAACCGGCCTTCCAG
Organism: Champsocephalus gunnari; assembly: GCA_036324595.1. Taxonomy (NCBI): domain Eukaryota; kingdom Metazoa; phylum Chordata; class Actinopteri; order Perciformes; family Channichthyidae; genus Champsocephalus; species Champsocephalus gunnari. Next base: position 14,435,773 of record CM070451.1, read on the forward strand.
GAGTTCAAGAACAGTCTGTTCAGCCTTGCCTCGCTGACGCTTGAGCGCAGTGTCCAGAGCAAAGAGGTCAACGAGAAGCTGGACACCACCATCGCCCTGTTCCTCGCCCGGCTCTGCCCCTACTTCCTGCTGAAGCCGGCGCACAAGTGCATCGAGTGGCTCGTCCACCGGTAGATAAAAACTATTATTCATATTTATCTTCCATAACATCAGCGTCCACAGTAAGGAGACGTAAGGAATTTCACTAGCTGTGTCTCACTGTGTCTTCTCCTATTAGCATTAGCACATTTTCCTGTAAATATGTCTAGTTCTTCCTGACATTATAAAGACTTTACTTGTTTTTTTCCAGCCTTTTTAACACAATTTTACACATGTTTACTGCTTTATCAGTGTTAGAATAATATCACTTGTCACCGGCTTGAGTTTCAATATACATGTATTTATTATCCTTGCAAGATTGGAAGTAGTTATCACATACAGAGCATTTGGTACAACTAGTTCCTGAATAGTGTCCTTCACATGCATCAGCATACAAGAGAGGGATACAAGAGAGGGAGTTACACAGTGGATGGAGGAATAGAAAGCAGTATTCAATGTTTACTTCAGATTAGCTCCACGTCAGAAATGAGCATGCTTGTCATATGTCTATCTCCATAGAGGCTGAATCATCATGTTAATCACATAGCTATCATATGCCTCAAACAGTGTGTCCTGACGCTCTTCCAGGTAATCATACATCCTGTCATGTACTCAGCTACAGTTGGCTTTGTTATCATGGGCTACTCTGATATTGGAAGAGTACATTCAGTATTTTCTCAACAATCGGTCTACAGTATTCACTGGTACATGTCCAATATGTATGTAATGTAAAGCGCTCTATTAAAAAATGAAAATAATTATAAAATATTATAATTTAACGATGTTTTATATCAGTTAATTACCCCTCCCCCAGGTTCCACATCCAGCGCTATAACGCTGACAGTCTGCTGGGCTGTGCTCTGCCGTATCACAACACCAAGGTGTTCGTCAGAGTGCTGCAGCTGCTCCACTTGCGGGAGAAAACAAACTGGAGCTGGCTGCACCCTGTGCAGGTAAACACACACCACCTCCAGAGCATGGTGCAGTCAAAGGGTCAAGATGTATTGAAGACAGGGTTTTGGGGTCCTAGGGGACACATAATGATGTCACTGTTGCGGAAGTAAACAAAGGAGTAGCCCTGATGTGGTGTGTGTATATATTTATTTGTATATATATATTTATTTATTTGTTATATATATTTATTTATTTATTTTTATATATATTTATTTTTATATATTTATTTGTTTGTTGTGGACAGAAAGCCGGCGTCCCTCTCTCCAGAGAAGCTCTGGTTTCTCACTGCTGCTCAGACCTCAGCTTCATGGACTTCATCTGCAGCCTCGTCACCAAATCCATACAGGTAAACAAATCCATAAATAACAACAACAATAAAGTAGAAGGCTTCAGGCGCTCTGCTTCAGGGTAAAAATACATAATACAGTATAAAAGTAGAAGCACTTAAGACTCTTCGTCACTTCATTTTATATACCGTGAAGGACTTTTGTTTGTATAATTGAGATGTCGGTGATATTTTGAGAAAATATTCGGAATCTCTGATTTAAAGTCGTTCATTTCATAACATTTAGAGTTAACCAGTCACACCTTTAAATCCTCACTTAAATCTTGAAGAATACTCAGGTATAAATAAATAAACATATTTTATGAATGCTAAATCTTATTCTCCACTTCTTCTTCCTCTTCTTTTTCCTCCGCTTCCTCCTTCTCTTCTTTCTCCTCAGGCGTACTCCGGTGCAACAGAAAGTAGTTCCAAACTCCGGGTGGTGTTCACGTTCTACGCCTCCGTCATCGTTTCCTCTCTAGATTCTGCAAAGAGGATCTCTGACGCTAACATCTCCAAGCTGCTGCCCTTCATCCAGCAGGTGAGAGGTGGAGGAGTTGCCTACTTGTCTTCAGGGGACACACTCACCTTTCCCCCATAATTGTACTTTTTTTCAAAATGTTTGACTTTGTTCTCATATTTCTGAGAATTTGACATTTCTTTCATAATTTTACCTTGCTTTCTGACACTATGGGTGTTGGTGAATATGTAATTATGATGTCCTCTATTGTTTGTTTTTATGTTGTTTTTAAGTTTCATGTGGAACTAAATTGATGCAGGTCTCCCTTGTAAAAGAGATCCATGATCTCAAGGGACCTATCTGTCTAAATAAAGGTTTGAAATGAAATGAAAACCTTTTCTCAATATTTGATTCTTTTCTCTGATGTTGACTTTTTTCTGATTTAATTTTTTTTCTCAGATTTAGATATTTTTTCTCACAATCATTTTTTCTCTCAGAATTTGACTATTTTTCTCATTTTTTTATATTTGTATTCTCAGGATCTGTCCTCTCCCCTCCCTGATTTCAGATCTGTATATTTCTATCCTCAGGGTCTGTCCTCCCCCCTCCCTGATTTCACGGCGGCCTCCTACATGTTGGTGTGTCAGCTGGCGGTAAAGCAGGTCCTGAAGCAGCGCCTGGTCGAGGCTCTGTCCTTGTCCATCTGCAGGTCTCTGATCCAGGATCAGCGGCTCCTGAAGGAGGGTCTGGGCTGCCTCACTGTGCTGATGCAGAGCCAGGGGGAGGGCCCTGGCAACAAGTAGGTCTTAAGATACCCTGAGACACCTGTTCAGGTACCCTGTGTTTGTGTGTCCTTACAGTTGTGTGTTTGTGTGCAGAGCGCTGAGAGTCTTGATCTCGGTGCCGTTGCTGGTCTCCTCTCTGCAGGAGATGTCTGTCTCTCACGACGTCAGCCCCCTGCTGAAACACCTGCTGCCTCACCTACTGCACCAGCTGCTCACCTGTAAACCAGGTCAGAGAGGTGTGTGTGTGTGTGTGTGTGTGTGTGTGTAATATCGACTCTTTGTTTGTAGATATCTACTAAACTAAAGCATACCAATAAAGAGAGTAATGTAGGCCTGTTATACTGAGTGATATATATTATACACACGCTCTGCTTTCTGCACGGACGTCACAGCGTCGCGATTCAAGCAGTTAATCAGGCATGAGAATCACTCACCTTTCGGCGAAATTCGCCGTTTTTAATCCAAAATAGTTCGTTTGTGTGATTCATGTAGATCTGCAATAAAAATATGTTTGGGGTATGGGGGGGGTCCGGGACCCGGAGTAATCTTCGGCCGCGAGCTGTTATGTGCCATCATGACACGCATGGTGTTCTTTTTTTATATATTATAATGCAGTGCGAGCTGTGTGCTCGAGTCTTCCTGCCTGCCGGCTCTGCTGCTCCGCGATGATGGTCTAGCTTCAGCAGCCACATTACCTACGGGTGCGTTCGTTAATATTAACTGTGCGGTCCGGAGTCACTGTGGTACAGACTGGACCGCTGTTGAACAGCTGTTAGAACGGGCCGTTCAGGTGTTCAGAGCAGAGCTCCCTGTCGGAGCGCAGAGCGTGATGTGCACTGGAAAGTTTTTCTGTTGCAATATTATTGTTGAGCTAGCTAGCATACATTGTCACTATCTGCTAACGTTAGCTTTAGCCTTCGTTTTCTAATAGTTTTTTTTTCATAGGCTATAAACGGAGGTGGTATAAGTATAGATCTTGTACTTGAGTAAAAGTAGAAGCACTCAGATCTTGTACTACAGTAAAAGTAGAAGTACTCAGATCTTGTACTTGATTAAAAGCAGAAATACTCAGATCTTGTATTTGATTAAAAGCAGAAATACTCAGATCTTGTACTTGAGTAAAAGTAGGAGTACTCAGGTCTTGTACTTGAGTAAAAGTAGAAGTACCAGAGTGTAGGAAGTAAAAGTACTGCATTCAAAATGTTCCTCAAGTAAAAGTAGAAAAGTATTCTCATCAAAATATAGTGAAAGTAGCGACAGTAAAAGTAGTCGTTGTGCAGATTGGTCCATTTCAGAATAATATATATGATATGTTTTATAACGATTGATCATGAAAGTGTTCTCAAAGCTGGTAAAGGTGCAGCTAGTTTGAATGACTTTGTATACTGCAGGGTAGCTTGTGCATTTACTCCAGGTGGAACTAAAGTCTGATTCAACACTTGATTCGATTTCACATCATTCATCCACATCTGTAAAGTAACTTAAGGTATTAATACATGTAGTGGAGTCAAAGTACACCATTTACCTCTGAACTGTAGAGGAGAAGAAGAACAAAGTAGCAAAACATTGAAATATGTAAATAAAGTACAAGTATCTCAAAATTGTACCCAAGTATAGTACTTGAGTTTATGAATTTAGTTACTTTACACCAGATGCCATAAAGATAGAAAGACTAAGCCTTGCACAGAGGCATGACAATAGATTTTCAAAATGCTCAACAGTGCTGCCAAAATTAAAAACTGACTGCTACACAATTAACACAATTAAAATAAATGCTTTTATATATTTCTATTAGATGTGACTCTTTAGCGTTTCTGTTATTATTAACATTGCTGCTTTAGTTGTTTTGACTGATAAAATCCTGTTATTCCTCATTTTAAAGCCGATATTCCGTGGGGTCGGGGGGCTCGGGTCCTTGTCACCTTTTCCATACCTGATGAGTTTGCATCCCTGATAATACTTAGTAAGGAGGCCATAATATTTTTGACTCATGGCTGAAGTTAAGTTTCTCCAGCTCTCCCCAGGTTGGCAAAAACATGCATCTCAAAATGCATCAGATTGATGCTTTAAAATATGGAATATTCAACATTTTCTTCCGGGGGAGCATTCCCCCTAGAGGGATAATATACTTCTCACCTTTTTCAACCCTGACCCGTTTTCATGCCAGGTTAATACATATCCAGCAGTTTGCAGAGCTGTCATTGGCTGAGATCAGTCTGGCCGTGCGTCATGACTCTTTTAAACATCACTGTTGCCGGAAATACATCCGGAGGAGCCATCAGTTTATCCTTGGTTATAGCTCCTCCAGAGAGCCTCCTCGGTCCTCGATGTGCATTTAGAGAAATGAGATGTCCTTCAACTCGGGCTGATTAAAAATCGAAATCGCGATTTATTTTTATATATATATTTATTTTTTCTTCTTCTGTGTCAGTAATCCACACCAATCAGAAGTGCTGTGCTCCACATGTACCAGCCAATCAGAAGTGGCCCATGATAGAAGGTGATAGACAGATTGATCCAATCACCTGCAAAGTAATTTTTAAAGTGCCTGCCCTTTCTGAATCGTAATCGCAATATTTGTCAGAAAAAAAAATCGGAATTAGATTCTTTCCCAAAATCGTGCAGTCCTACCTTCAACATGGCGCGCTGAAATCCATTTCCGGGTCACTACCGGAGGACCGAGGAGGGGAAATTAGAGAAATGAGAAACCTTCCGTGTGTGTGTGTGTGTGTCTCAGTGTGTTAACTTGTGTGTGTCTGTTTGTTTACCTGCGTTTTTACACTGAACAAAAATATAAATGCAACACTTTTGTTTTTGCTCCCATTTTTTCATGAGATGAACTCGAAGATCTAAAACGTTTTTTATATACACAAAATAACCATTTATCTCAAATATTGTTCACAAATCTGAAAAAATCTGCGATAGTGAGCACTTCTTCTTTGCCGAGATAATCCATCCCACCTCACAGGTGTGGCATATCAAGATGCTGATTAGACAGCATGATTATTGCACAGGTGTGCCTTAGGCTGGCCACAATAAAAGGCTACTCTAAAATGTTCAGTTTTATCACACAGCACAATGCCACAGATGTCGCAAGTTTTGAGGGATCGTGCAATTGGCATGCTGACAGCAGGAATGTCCACCAGAGCTGTTGCCCGTGAATTGAATGTTCATTTCTCTACCATAAGCCGTCTCCAAAGGCGTTTCAGAGAATTTGGCAGTACATCCAACCGGCCTCACAACCGCAGACCACGTGTAACCACACCAGCCCAGGACCTCCACATCCAGCATGTTCACCTCCAAGATCGTCTGAGAGCAGCCACTCGGACAGCTGCTGCAACAATCGGTTTGCATAACCAAAGAATTTCTGCACAAACTGTCAGAAACCGTCTCAGGGAAGCTCATCTGCATGCTCGTCGTCCTCATCGGGGTCTGGACCTGACTCTAGTTCGTCGTCGTCGTAACCGACTTGAGTGGGCAAATGCCCACATTCGATGGCGTCTGGCACGTTGGAGAGGTGTTCTCTTCACGGATGAATCCCGGTTTTCACTGTTCAGGGCAGATGGCAGACAGCGTGTGTGGCGTCGTGTGGGTGAGCGGTTTTCTGATGTCAATGTTGTGAATCGAGTGGCCCATGGTATGAGCAGGCGTATATGTTATGGACAACGAACACAGGTGCATTTTATTGATGGCATTGTGAATGCACAGAGATACCGTGACGAGATCCTGAGGCCCATTGTTGTGCCATTCATCCACAACCATCACCTCATGTTGCAGCATGATAATACACGGCCCCATGTTGCAAGGATCTGTACTAGTGCTGGGGGGAAACGATTATTTCGAAAACGATTAATCGGGCGATTATTTGATCGATTAGTCGACTAATCTAACGATTATTTTGCTGTTGTTCAATTCATAAAAAACGTAATGTAACATTTTTTTTTCACAATACTGTGTCTCAGGGGATCTTAATATTTAACAAACTATTAATGTGTTATACCAGATTAACGGAAATAATCTCAGCTAACTGACGATACAAACCATGTTTACCAAAACAAAACACAAGTCTCATAAGAAGCATCTAAATGACCCATGAGCGAAAAATGCTAACTGACATTGGCACAGAACTCAAGATAAAAGTACCCTTATTACTCATCGTAGCTGCACATACAAGATATCCGATTAAAGCTGAGACTCCACAGATTATGTAGGTATATAGTATCATCACTGAGTGATCCGGACTCGCGACAGGGGAAGCAAATACAGTCATCACAACACGTACCTTCACAGAGCTTCTAGGGAGATCGTCTCACCACCGTAGCTGTCAATCTGATCAAAAGACGTGTTCAATGGCATTAAAACGAGAAAACACGCGGCTGAATCGGTTAATCCATAGGTTTTTAACGTCTATGTATAAAAAAATGATTGAATTTATAATCCATAATTCCATTTTTATGTAAAAATCGGAGAGCGAATGCTAGCTGCTAATGGTAGCCACTACAGCTAGCTGCCGCTTTAAATGTTCCAACATAGCCGTTGTGCTTGTGTGATATGCCAACTCCATTTGGCAAAGACTGCAAATGACAATATCTTTGCGTTTTGGACTAACTTTAAAATATTCCCATGCTTTTGAAGACCTAGGGCGAGATGTTTTCGTTTGAGGGCTTCGTGCGCAATCCTGTGAGGAGGAGGTGGCAGCCGTTTCAGTCTCCATTGTGTTTGAAGTGCGATTGCGAACGGCTTGTTGCTTTGTTTACACACCCACGTGTGTGTAGCGACGCGTCAACGCGGAAATATGTCGTCGACGATATTTTGAAGTCGACGCGTCGCTCCAGCACTAATCTGTACACAATTCCTGGATGCTGAAAACATCCCAGTTCTTGCAAGGCCAGCATACTCACCGGACATGTCACCCATTGAGCCTGTTTGGGATGCTCTGGATCGGCGTATACGACAGCGTGTTCCAGTTCCTGCCAATATCCAGCAACTTGGCACAGCCATTGAAGAGGAGTGGACCAACATTCCACAGGCCACAATCAACAACCTGATCAACTCTATGCCAAGGAGATGTGTTGCACTGCGTGAGGCAAATGGTGGTCACACCAGATACTGACTGGTTTTCGGACCCCCCCAATAAAGCAAAACTGCACGTTTCAGAGTGGCCTTTTATTGTGGCCAGCCTATGGCACACCTGTGCAATAATCATGCTGTCTAATCAGCATCTTGATATGCCACACCTGTGTGGTGGGATGGATTATCTCGGCAAAGTAGAAGTGCTCACTATCACAGATTTTTTCAGATTTGTGAACAATATTTGAGAGAAATGGTTATTTTGTGTATATAGAAAATGTTTTAGATCTTTTAGTTCATCTCATGAAAAATGGGAGCAAAAACAAAAGTGTTGCATTTATATTTTTGTTCAGTCTGTTTGTTCTGTTTGTTTGTTCAGTCTTTTGTTTGTCTCTCAGGTGAGTCTATCCGTCTCCCTGTCTCTCGGTGTGTTTATCTGTGTGTGTCTCTCTGTGCGTTTATCTGTTTGTGTCTCTCAGTGCATTTACCTGTGTTAACCTGTGCCTCTGTGTTTACCTGTTTCTCTCAGGTGAGTCTCAGACGGAGCTCTCTGTGTTGGAGAATATTCTACAGAACCTTCCTCTGATCAACGGCCTCGACCAAACCGTGGCTCGGTAAACTCCATATAAAACCACCTGAATAAACTCTGAGATAAACCACACATCACATCCCAGTAACACCAGTACCAACACAAGTGATGTGTTTCCGTCTCCTGCAGGCTGTTGCTGGAAGAGTACCTGAGTCAGAGAGACGTCTCTGCAGAGACTCTGTCCTCCATGGACCTGACGCTGCAGCCTCTGATCCGCCTGTTAGAGTCCCGGTCAGTCTGCACCTTTATTATTTTACTGGTGGAGCTTTGAGCAGGTAGAAGGTTTGTCCAGTGTTTCCCCGTCAGTGGAGGCACAAACAGAAGTCGTCCTGCTGTGGATTGATCTAATTAGTGCGAATGCTGCGAATGCTGTTCCACAGCATTCACTATTGTTCTTCAAATCTTTATTCTTCAGTTCTTACGTACGTTTTTTTGGCGTCCAATAACTTCCGCATACTTTCAGCTACAAAAACCATTCAAATATCAAAATATTCAGCCTTTTCAGCACATAATAGGACACTTGAAATGATTTGTATACTTTTTAAACTATTTTTTTTAACATGTAACTCAATGGGAGGAAGCTTAAAATCCTCGTTTAGCTTCACCGTGTTTAAAATGCTACTCCACATACTTTCAGCTAGAGACTTCATTGCAACTTTTAAACGGTTACAAGACGTTCAGCTATTAAACTTGTATTCAGATTTTTTATATCAGTCATAGTTTCTGAAAACCATCGGCTGCCCCCTGCCCTCTCTGGAACACATCTCCACCTCCCGCTGCCTCAGCAGAGCTAACAAAATTATAAAGGACAGCTCTCACCCGGGTCACAGACTGTTCTCTCTCCTGCCTTCTGGGAGGAGATACAGGAGCTTCAAGTCACGGACAAACAGACTCAAAAACAGTTTCTACCCCTGGGCCGTCAGGCTGCTCAACCACCACACATAATGCAATAACTGTAACCATTCTCACACATACACACACTTTTAATGCACTTTATATACTATTTTTTATGTCAATATTTTTAACTATTTATTCCCCCGTATGATTGTATGTCCCATTGCTGTGTTTTTTAGTGTTATGTATTTGTTTGTATTTTTTGCACACCGGGACAGAGTTGCACTCTGAATCTCGTTATACTCTGTGTATAATGACAATAAAAGGCTTTAACTTAACTTTAACTTATCACAGTTTAAGTTTTGGTACATTTTTAGGCCGTTTTCGATTTTATAATGGTTGTCTATGGGAAGGACTCTTCAGGGCTAGAGTGCTTGACGTCATCACTTAGAGCAGGGGCAGCGATATGCGCATGCACGATAGTCACATCGCAGGACGTGCAATTTTTTTTAATGATTCTGTACTACTTCTAGTACTGTTAACACCACTACTACTCATACAGCTACTACTTCGGCTACTACAACTGCTACTTCTACTTGTACTTACAGTTAACTACTACGTACATTTGATATCTAACTCTTTCAGCCTACTTTCAGCTAGACAAACCATTCAACTATTAAATAATTCAGCTATTTCAGGACATTAACATTTAGTTATTTATACCTTTTTAAACTTTTCTTTTAAATATTAAGCTTCACCGCTATTTTTCCTACTCTGGCAGTTTTACAATTCACTTTCAAGATTTCCAACAGTGCCGTTTGAGCTTCAACAATTTTAATTCAAATAATTTCACTTTTCTGCATTTTTCCACTAAGTTCAGCAAGATACTTACTAGGCTTTGTAGCTAAAAGCAGCTACAGTCACCATTCAGCAATTGATATTTTCAGCAGGACATTTATTTTCTAGTTGGGAGTAGTACCAGACCTTTAAACCTTAAAATATTTCTTTTTTATTGTAATATTCCAACTTTAACAATGCTACTTTTCTTCAATATAGTTCTACTTTTTTTCTTAATTGTTCAGAATTGTGAAATAGAAAAAAGAAAAAAAATCCTTTTTCTCTTGTTATATTCCAACTCTTCTAACATATTCACAATAGTTTTCCTTTAACATATATAATTTAAAAATCTGCAAAAATATTCCTCCGTTTACACTGTAAAATATTCAGACTTTCATTTCAAAACATGCCTTTATTTTGTAATTCTCCTCAGGTTCTGTGTGGCTCTGGACGGCATCCTGGCAGGTCATGTGACCAGCGTCGACGGCAGTGATCAGAAACGTCTCTTCCACCGCTTCCTGTCTCTGTCCATGAGCGGCGGGAAGTACCAGGTAACCCTGAAGTATTAATACTTCACTGTGTAGTATTTAGTAGTTTCACTTAAGATATAATAATAAATAATATCTAAAGTAGTCCTGCAGAAAGAGGGATAATGAACAGTAGTCATTCCTCACTGTGTAGTAATTATTAATGTCACCTCTCTTATAATAATAATAATAATAAATAATATCTAAAGTAGTCCTGCAGAAAGAGGGATAATGAACAGTAGTCATTCCTCACTGTGTAGTAATTATTAATGTCACCTCTCTTATAATAATAATAATAATAAATAATATCTAAAGTAGTCCTGCAGAAAGAGGGATAATGAACAGTAGTCATTCCTCACTGTGTAGTAATTATTAATGTCACCTCTCTTATAATAATAATAATAAATAATATCTAAAGTAGTCCTGCTGAAAGAGGTATAATGAACAGTAGTCGTTCCTCACTGTGAAATAATCGATACAGCATAGTATCGCGATACTTTGCGTGGCGATATTGTATTGATACACGGATGCCAAGTATCGATATTTTATTATATAAACTGTAGCATATCCCTCCGAAAGATGGTCGTACACTTGACTGATGATTTCAAATGTATTGAAAACTCAAAAAAACAAAGTAAGAGCTACACAAAGAGACAAAACAACAAATACATTTAAGCTACATCCATATGAGCATTACTTTAGAATACGATTAAACAAGTGAACTTCAAATAGTTAGCAAAATTATAATACAGTATATAAACGAATTAAGACAAAAACCACATGTTTATATTACAGTTAACACTAATCTTGTGCCTATAATATATACTTAACTCATATTCGAATACCTGAATCATTTCGAATATTCGATGAATCGTTCCCATCCCTAGTTAAGACATGTATACAATTGCAATAAAAGTAACAAAAACAATGCCATCTCCTTTTCAGGTTCAAAGAACACACAATGGGTTATTTACATAAACTATTCAAGTTGCAAATCAATTTTGTAACCAGAAAGGGAAGAGGGACATGGATATGACCCATGTGTTTTGCAATATCGCAATATATTAGGGATGTAACAATACCAAAAACTCACGGTACGATAATATCGCGATAACAAGTCCACGGTACGGTATTTATCGCGATATTGAATAATAAAGGGGGTGGTCGCTTGGTACTGATGTTGCTGGGATAGCAGTGACCGAATATTTTATTTAACAATGACGGAAAAATCTGAAAGCAGTCTGTCATTTTGACAGATTAGAACAAACTCGGAACAGCGCCAACGTTTCCCCGCAGCGAGGCTCTGGTGTTATGCATGCCCTCCAAAAGGAAATTATATAGTTTCCAAACCGTAATTTGCCGTACAGATCAATACATGTCTGGGAGGTTTTGCTTTACGCTGTGCGCGCTCCCGTGAGGTGCATGGACACACGGCATAACACCGCGTTGACAGTTCACGAGCGTACTCTCTCGTGAACTGTTCAGACCCAACGGGTAATAAGGGATTATGACGACATTTTACGATCCTGTCTGTCAAAATGACGGACAGCGAAAAAGTCCAACGCCACCTCAGTGGGACGGAGAGATATGCTTTGGCCATGGGTGACAGCAGTGGGTCAAACTGTGCATTGTCTCTCCACCACTTCAAAAACAATACAGTTTTTGCCAAGAAGGGGAGGCTTATTGACACGGCGATATATAAATATACTGTTGGTACTTGTCAATGTCTCTAGGTGTGTAAATGTAGCCCTGTAAATACGATGTCCTTTTGTGTTCTGTTGTTTTATGTTCATGTTGTAACCTACTTGCTGCCATATTGGACAGGTCTCTCTTGAAAAAGAGATCGATGATCTCAATGGGACCACCTGGTTAAATAAAGGTTTAAAACAAAAAAAAGCGTTTAAAACAAAAAAATTGCGGTAGATTTTGTCAGTCTCACAATGGTATTGGGACATTTATTTACCGCGATATTCAGTATATCGTTACATCCCTACAATATATCGTATCGTAATACTTAGCATATCGTATCGTGGGGAGCCTGGTGATTCCAACCTCTACTGTGTAGTAATTATTAATGCCACTTCTCCTATAATAATAATAATAATAAATATCTGAATGATTCCTGCTGATGGGGGATAATAAACAGTATTAGTATTTAATTTATCGTTATAATAATAATAATAACTAATACCCGATACCTTTCTGCAGATCTTGGGCGACTCGGACACGTCTCTGCTGCTCAGCCTCAAACACCCTCAGCCGGTGGTCCGAGTCTCCGCTCTGACTCACCTGAGGGACGCCATCACCTACCGGGTAACCATGTTTCACTTCCTGTTAGCACACAGCTCAGACAGTTAGCATCACTGCAGACAACAAAACACAGTCTCTGGATCTATATTTACCTCTGTTTCATTGAAGATATCACATCTTCAGATCGACCCAATTTAAATGTGAAATTCTTATTTTTATTTTTCAAAATGTTCTAATTCTATCTCAAAGTAATCTGACATGTTTTCCTTAACCTCTTAAGCCCGGCCCCCCCGATACCGGGGGGAAAAACGCGTCACTGCAGGAGACAGCGTCTGGGGGCTTCTTAATATTTAAAAACCTATGAATTTCTTATACTCCAATAACGGGAAAAAACTCAGCAACCTGAAGATATGAGCCATTTTTACCGAAACAAAACACAAGTCTCACAAGAAGCGTTAGCATTAGCCCTTAGTGAAAACAGGCTGATGCTACTTCCGGTGCTAACTAGCAAAAACGATCTTTAAAACTTAATATGTTCTGCACAAACTACATATCAGCTGAAAGTGATATAAGTATCATATCACTGTAGGACACAAACTCACTGAGCTCTCAGCCAGAACAGAGCAAGAAAACAACAACAGTGTTCTAAACCAAAACAATAATTATGTCTTATCGTTGCTGTTTTGTGATCAAAAGTCGTGTTCAAGGGAATAAAAACGCTGCTCAAGGTTAATCCAATGTCTCTTTGTCACTTTAGAATTGTTGTTGATAATCCATCATTACATTCATGGCCGCAGAGTAGGTATAAAGTGTTGCAGTCCGGGGCTCAGGGTGTCTAATGTGCTGTTTACGCAAGCCTCTCTCTCCTTGACGTAAGTTAAAAGCGGGATTTACTAACTCTCCCTCCATTCTATTGGCTCTAAAGTTTCAAAAAAGGTGTCAATCACCCTAATCGACCAATGGGTTCCAGAGATAGGATCCTGCGTAGTATGAATAATGCCAGCAGCGGCTGCTTTACGCACATACTAGCAGCAGAGGCAGGTGCACAACCGCTCCAGCACAGCAGCAACGAACACAGCAAAGCGACAACACAGCGACGAACACAGAGACAACAGCAGGCAACAGAACAGTCAGACAACAATCAGACCTTGATTATGAACTTCAGGAAAGGTATGTACTCTCTCTGTTTGTATCTATTAGTTGTGTATTTGGTGTAATCTATAGTAATTCCACACTCGCAAAATACAACATGGACGTCGCTTTGTTGTTGTAGTGTTATCGTTCCGTGAGAAACTAAAACAATGGGAACATCATGTTGGTGAACGTATAAATAGATTAATTGTATTTCGTGACTATAACACGGTAGTATATAAATAAAGCTGTATTGTATATCAATACCAGTCTATATATATATATATATATATATATACTGTTATTCCACACACGCCAAATGGATTCTGTTTTGTAGTTCTACAGACATTGTTCTGTGAGAAACGAAAACAATGGTAACATCGTTTTGGTGAACACTTATCAATAGATAATTGTATTTCGTGACTATAACACGGCAGTATATAAATAAAGCTGTATTGTATATCAACCCAGTCTATATATATATATATATATATATATATACTGTTATTCCACACACGCCAAATGGATTCTGTTTTGTAGTTCTACAGACATTGTTCTGTGAGAAACGAAAACAATGGTAACATCGTGTTGGTGAACACTTATCAATAGATAATTGTATTTCGTGACTAACACGGCAGTATATATAAATAAAGCTGTATTGTATATCAACCCAGTATATACTGTTATTTCACACACGCCAAATGGATGCTATTTTGTAGTTCTACAGACATTGACTATTAGCAGTTTATAAATAAAGCTGTATTGTATATCAGTCTATATATACTATTACAAAATAAACATGTAATAATTTTTTAGAGGAGGACCTCAAGCTAGCAAACTCAATTTCTTGCTTTACATTTCTTAAAAGTAAGGGGCTTTTTCCTAACTGATGGTGTTTGTTATTGCTTTATAAATTCATGTATGTTTATATCTTCTCTAAATCAAGATTATGTGAATCTGATTTTTTTCTGTTGGGTGCCATTCATTATCAACAAGAGATAAGATAAGTCAAAGAAGTACTTTATTGATGGCAGTATAAAAATACAAAAAAAATGTTGTATCAATGGCATGCCATTAAACAATACAAATAAAAAATGTAAAACTGTATTGCAGCCAGCATAAATATACATGGAATTGTAAATATAAAACATTTTAAAGAAAATAAATAAACAAGGAAGTACAAATGTTGCATTTAAAAATTAACTAGATAAAAAATATATAATATTTACAGGTTATTAAGGTTTTTTGAAGTATCACGGAGGAGACGGGTCACGTCGGCTGCCCAGTCATGGTGCCGTTCCTGCTGGGCCCGATCCTCTCCTCCTCGTTTCCTCTTGCCAGGGTGACAATAAGATGATAATTAGCAATAAGGAAAAAACACAGGACAGGTACAGGTCACACAAGGATATAAGAATAACATGTATAAACAGAACAACAGTAAGGTGAACTAAAGAAAGTTCTGGCCCTAGATGTTTACAATGATTGTAGCCTGTTGATAATGAATATAAATATATGTATATGATAGGATGTCACACACAACTGTACTAGCTGCTTACTAGCTAAGACTTTACTTGTAACAGAGCATTTCCACACAGTGGTATAGCTTATTTTAATTACTGTTGATGGATGATCCAAGGTTTAAAAAAACAAAACACAATTCCAGTCGTTTTGCCATTTCTATTTCTTACCTAGAACCACACGCTGCGGTGTCGTGATGGCACCCGGTGTTGGTGGTTGAGTTGGTGTCGATTCTTCGGCTGGGGTCCGTTCTGGATTCGATGACGATGTGGACGGAACACTGCCATCAACCGTTGTGCGGGAATGTTCCTCCTCACGAGTCCCAATGTAATCATCTAGAACAGCAAAATGACTTGTTAATTCCACAAACTACTGCAGCACAATACTAAATAGCAACAACAACTATAGAAAAGAAAAACTGAACGTAAACAATGGCACATATGGTGTTAGCAAACAATAGCTCTAGCTAAGGCTATCTGCTTTAGCTAGCTATGTAGCTCTTCGGGGCTCCATAAAAGCATGGGTTGTCGAACATTAATGTAAGGATAAAATAGACTTCTTTGTTAGAAGTGAGCGTACCTTGCAGGGACTCCAGTAAAGCCGTTGCCGTTTTCCCTACATTGCAGGAAAGTCCTCGAAAATCCGCGTTCCGACATCTGTGCAAAGACATCCTGGAACACTTTCACATTTCGCGTTGTTCCATCGAGCTCCCGCTGGATTTTATCATCCCCAATGAGATTAAGGAACGTCGTCACCTCCTCGGTCGACCACGGTGTGCTTTTCTTCGACGTTGCCATTTTTGTAGCTCCTCCGTTTACAAAATGCTGAAAGCTTGCTTCTAGATCTATATGCGACGCTAGGGATGATCTCGCGCGCGATCTTGTGACGATTCTCTCTGACCAATCAGCAGTCGAGTGTTGACGTCACAGCCCTGGCCTAGGGCCTATACTACGAACCTGGTTCAACCTAACCTGGTTCAACCTAACCTGGATATGTTTGAGTTAGCCGGTTGGCCTAATCCAAAACATACGCGCTCTCGCTAAACTGTACTACGACGCTGGTTATCAAGTGGATCGCTCAAGCCAGCCGTCTAGTTAGGTGCGCGTTCACATGAAAGGGGTGGTATTTGGAGCATTCGACCAATCACAAACATGGAGAAGCGCACTGACAGCGCAGCGTCATACTTCCTGAATGAAAAGTGAACTTTAATACTAGTCAAAAATGAAGAAGTTAAACTTTAAACATCCATGACTTAAACACTTTATCCAGGATAAAAGCCACATAGCTGCACCTGCAAGGTGAATACAGCTGGCAAAAGAAAAAGTGTTTGAATGCGTACATTAACAGGTTTATGATATCACTGCCCCGTCTAAGACACGATCTGACTTCAATTACATTTGTCTCGAGTGTTTCGTCAACTTAATGTGTTGCTTAAAATAATACTTCTGCATACAGTATATGACACTGTGAGTGTTGCACGGCCAGATACGGCTCAGCTGACTCAGATAAGGAGATATATGATACATTATGAAGTCATATGCCGCGGACTGTACTTAATGTACTCTGATCCGGTTACTTATGTTGTGGCCGATATTTAAGTAAGCTTTCTTAACGCTAATGTTATAATAGTCAGATTGCTCTGAAGATGGGAGGTGATATTCTATTAATGTTCACGTTCACACAGTCGGTGATTTTTGCCGGCCGTCTTTCCTGCGACGGCAGTTTTTCTGTATTTCCTTTCTCCTGTAATATGACTTGATCGCTTTAAACTCCGCACACTGAGCTCTGATTGGTCAGCAGGCGGTGCTTTCACTGAGTTGAGCTCTTAGCCTGCAACCTAACCTGGTCCCGATCAGGTTAGCTGCTTAGCATATATTACCATGGAGATCTAGCCTGCTAAAAAGAGAACCAGCTTCGGATGACCGGAAAGCCCGAGTTTCCCCTGAATTTAGCCGGCTAAGCGAAAATCCTGCTTCGCAGTATACCCCCCAGGTCTGATAGAACCACGATTTTATGGGGCCGGAAAAAGAGGGAAAAAGTACCCGCTAGCCGGTACTAGGCTATATGGAAATGCCACCAAAAACTGGCCTGGCCGCTTGAGGACGGTTAAGGACGCTTAAACGGGGCTACCCGCTGCAGTGGAAATGCGCCATAAGATTGTCACCGTTCCTGACACTGTGGTGGACTACAACAAAAACATGGGCTGCGTGGATGTGTCCGATGCTTGGATTGGGTACTACAGCGTTCACCACAAAACCATGAAATGGTACAAGATTTGTTTTTACCATTTTCTGGACATTGCAGTGATGAACAGCTTCCTTCTCCACAAGGAGCTGCACAAGATGAGGGGTGACCCTGGCAGGACGAAGCCACACACCCAGAAGTCCTTCAGGGAGCAGCTTGCTGCAGACACGAGGGGTGAAGTCCCTGCAGCACCACCACCACTCCCCCCATCATCACTCGTATGCATTCCCAAGTATTATGGGGAAGATGCCACCGCGCTCAGGAGGTGCTCACAACGGTGAAGACCTATCTACTGCACTAAGTGCCTGGTGCCTCAATTCAAAAACACTAAACACATTCAGGTTGTGGACATTTTTTCTTTTTTGCCAGTGTTTACAAAAAAAATGCTTGCGGTGTTATTTCGGTTTTAGTGTAGTTTTTTTAATGTGTTATTTTTTAAATAAATCTGCTCCTGTTGGAGACAAATTTATCCTATGTTTCCTAATTTTTATTGTGTAAGTAAACCTTCCTAAATGTTAGTCGGATGATAAACATGTAAGGACTGTGGCAAAGTACACACACACACACACACACACACACACACACACACCATTTACATAAAAAAAGAAATGTAATTTTAAAAAAAATGTTTTTTATAAAAACACTTGTATTGATGGAATGATTACCTATAGTGATATAATAAAATAATTTTTACAGTATTGTACCTGAAAAAGGTCAAATGGCAATGATGGTATCAAAATGTGCCCAAAGGTCAGTCCGCCTGGACTACTTTTTGCTAAACATTACATTACATTACATTGCATTTAGCTGATGCTTTTATCCAAAGCGACTTACAATAAGTACATTCGACCAGGAAGACACAACCTTGAAGAAAACAGAATCATATAAGTACATCAGGTTTCATAGAGCCAAGTATTTCAAGTGCTACTGAACTGGCTATAGATAGGCCAGTCCTTTATTAATATATAAGTGCTCTGTTAGCAGTTCTTTGTTAGTAATTCTATCGGTCGAGGTGGAGTCGAAAGAGATGAGTTTTCTGTCTGTGCCGGAAGGTGTGTAAGCTTTCTGCCGTCCTGATGTCAATGGGGAGCTCATTCCACCATTTTGGAGCCAGGATAGCAAACCCACGTGTTTTTGCTGATGGGAACTTGGGTCCTCCTCGCAGCAAGGGTGCCGCGAGTCGTTTGGCTGATGCAGAGCGTAGAGCACGCGCTGGGGTGTACAGTTTAACCATGTCCTGGATGTAGGAAGGGCCAGATCAACAGAGGTGCCGATGTTGATAGTCAGGTCAAGAGTGGGACAATCTTTTCCCGGAAGGAAAAACAGTTCAGTTTTGTCAAGGTTGAGCTTGAGATGATGAGCGGACATCCACTGAGATATGTCAGATAAACAAGCAGAGATGCGTGCGACGACCTGGGTCTCTGAGCGGGGAAAGGACAGAATTAATTGGGTGTCGTCAGCGTAGCAGTGGTATGAAAAACCATGCGGGCTAATGACAGATCTGAGCGAGTTTGTGTACAGGGAGAAGAGGAGGGGACCAAGAACAGAGCCCCGAGGGACCCCTGTAGTTAATTGACAAGGGTCGGACTCGGACCCTCTCCAAGTTACCCTGTAGGTACGGTCTTTGAGGTATGAGGTGAGGAGGGAAAGTGCAGAGCCTGAAACTCCAAGTTCTTGGAGAGTGCGAAGGAGGATCTGATGGTTCACCGTGTCGAATGCAGCAGACAGGTCCAACAGGATGATGACAGGAGAGGGAGGCTGCTTTAGCAGTGTGCAGTTCCTCAGTGACAGCAATGAGGGCAGTTTCTGTGGAGTGACCTGCCTTGAAACCAGACTGGTGCGGATCCAGAAGGTTGTTCTGATGGACATAACAGGAGAGTTGTTTAAAGACAGCGCGTTCAAGTGTTTTAGACAGGAACGGGAGGAGAGAGACAGGCCTGTAGTTTATAACATCAGACGGGTCGAGAGTGGGTTTCTTTAGGAGAGAGTTTACTCTTGCCTCCTTGAGACTGTTTGGAAAGTGACCAGAAGTTAGAGAAGTGTTGATGAAATGGGTGAGAAACAGTAGAATATCAGGAGCGATAGTCTGAAGGAGGTTTCAAGGGATAGGGTCCAGAAGACAGGTGGTAGGGCGGGCAGAGGTAATGAGGGTAAGAACCTCACTTGGCGAGAGAGGGGAAAAGGAGGTTAGTGTGCGGGTGGAAGGAGGGTCTGGTGACCCAGCTGTGAGTAAAGGTGAGTCAGAAAAAGAAGAGCGAATATCATCAACCTTTTTTTCAAAGTGGTTAACAAAGTCGCTTGACAGAAGTGAGGAGGGGGGAGGGTCCAAGAGGGTGGAGAAGATGGAAAATAGTTTTTTAATAATAGGAAGATTGGATCTTATCTTGAAAGAAAGTGCGTTTTGCCTGATAAGAAGAGAAAGAGGAGAGGAGAGCCTGATAGGTTAGGAGGTCGTCGCGGTGTTTGGATTTCCACCGTTTCCGCTCTGCTGCCCTAAGGACGTGCGTCCTTTAGCCAGGGAGCAGGAGGGGACTGACGAGCCTGCAGAGATGTGAGAGGACAGAGAGAGTCCAGAGATGATGAGAGAGTAGAGAGGAGAGTTTCCGTAGCAGAGTTTGGAGGCAGAAGTTGGAACGAGTCAGAGGAAGGGAGGGCTGAGAGCACCGATGACGCAAAGGTAGAGGGGGAGAGGGAACGGAGGTTACGGAGGACAGGTGCAGGGTGAGAAGAGATTAATTTGTTATGTTTGGAAAGGGGTAGAGAGAATGAGATGAAGTGATCGGATGTGTGGAGCGGGTTTACAGAGAGGTTAGAAGTAGCGCAGTTCCTTGAGAATATGAGATCAAGGACATTGCCAGCTTTCTGAGTTGGTGGGGACGGAGACAGTGAGAAAGCAAAGGCGGTTAACAGAGATGTTAGTTCATCTATCTTCCCCGTCTAGAGGTTGAAGTCTCCGAGACGTACAGCGGGAGGGCCAGATTCAGGGATGTGTGAGAGGAGATTATCCAATTCCTCCAAGAAGTCCCCCAAGGCGCCTGGTGGACGGTAGAGAACAACAATGGTTAATTGTATAGGATGGGTTACTGTGACGGCATGGAATTCAAAGGGGGAAGGAGCGAAGTTAGGTAGCTTGAAGAGGGAAAAGCTCCATTTGGGAGAGAGCAGGAGACCAGTGCCACCTCCTCTGCCAGTGGGTCTGGGTGTATGGGAGAAGGAATATGCTGTGGAGAGAGCTGCTAGGGTGGATGTGTTGAATGGTGTAATCCAGGTCTCAGTGAGAGCAAGGAAATCCAGGGTCTGCAGGGAGGCGTAGCCAGAGATGAAGTCAGCCTTAGTAACAGCTGACTGGCAGTTCCACAGGCCACCTGAAACTAGATGTTGGATCTCAGTGGAGTATGTGGGATAGACGAGAGCGGGCCGGTTATAGCGATTAGGAGATACACAGGGCCAGTGATAATTGCGAGAAGACACATGAACAGGAATGGAGAAAATACACATGATTATAGCATGAGGGGCTAGAAAGCTAAATAAAATAAAAATAAAACACCAGCGATACTTAGCTCAATCAAAGTAGGATTTGCCACCCTCGTGACTCCCGCAGGACTCCAATGTCTTTGTCGGTCTTACGGCCCGTCTACACTACAGCGTCGAAAGCTCCAATCTGCTCCAATCTGCCCATTCACTTTCAATGGGGTGACGTCACGTAGCCGCGCTTTTTCGCCGAACTGAATTGTGGGTAGCAGAGCGAGGCGTCTCAGGCGACAGAAGTTGAACAATGTTCAACTTCTGTCGCCGGAGTAGCCAGCGCCAGCCAATCAAATCCCGTTTCCCAAAATCTGACAGCTGAAGCCGTAGCCAATCAAACCGCGTCTAAGCTGGGAGAGATATCCCGCCGTTCATTTCTATATTTCAAAAAAAGTCAGAGGAGAAACTAACTATCTCCGTAGCAAATCACCCGGTTTTGTATGACCAGACCCTCTTCACCTACCGGGATACAAACCGGAGGAACCAGGCATGGAGGGAGGTGGCAGAGACAGTGGGGGAAACTGGTAGGTTTTCGCCTGTTGGGGGAGTTTATATATATATATTGCTTGCATAAAATCCCCGGGGGTTTTTGCTTTGTATGTCGGGGGCGGGAGATTCATGTGATTGGTTGTTGGTCGTGTTGCTTGAATAAAATCCCCAAGCTCCAGACACGCCCAGCTCCAAGCTATTTTTGGAGCTGTAGTGTGGACGCTCCACACTACCCCGGGGATTTTATGCGAGCAATATATATATATATATATATATATATATATAAACTCCCCAAACAGGCGAAAACCTACCAGTTTCCCCCACTGTCTCTGCCACCTCCCTCCATGCCTGGTTCCTCCGGTTTGTATCCCGGTAGGTGAAGAGGGTCTGGTCATACAAAACCGGGTGATTCGCTACGTTGATAGTTAGTTTCTCCTCCGACTTTTTTTGAAATATAGAAATGAACGGCGGGATATCTCTCCCAGCTTAGACGCGGTTTGATTGGCTGGCGCTTCAGCTGTCAGATTTTGGGAAACGGGATTTGATTGGCTGGCGCTGGCTACTCCGGCGTCCAGGTGACCAGAAGTTGAACGCCTCGCTCGGCTACCCACAATTCAGTTCGGCGAAAAAGCGCGGCTACGTGACGTCACCCCATTGAAAGTGAATGGGCAGCTTGGAGCTGCTTGGAGCTTTCGACGCTCTCGACGCTGTAGTGTAGACGGGCCGTTACTCCCGCAGGACTCCAATGTCTTTGTCGGTCTTCGGCTGTCTGACGCTGACGCTCAAAGAAAGAGCTACCTAAATGGACACCTGATTGCTGAGTTCTCACAGCTGTGGTGCCAAGCCCCTCTAATTAGTTAACTCTCTACAGCTGATGGGCGACAGCTGAGAGGCCGTGCCTATTTAAATGCAGCCGAGATTGCCTACTGAGAGCAGTGGAAGAGGTTCACGTGATCAGATCTGAGATTTAAATTCTCTCAAAAGCGCCGTTTTTAGCTACAATAACTACAGAACAATTATACAGAGTAGAATAACTGAAATAGAGAAGTCTAATTAAACAAGAATAGTACTTACAGTGACTGCTGCGTCAATAGGTATTGTCGCCACCGGGTCAAAATGTACACTAAACCTCTCTAAAAAGGTCAAATTTAACTTGTTTTGCATCAATCTTGATACAGGGTACTTATTATATGTTCTACTTTGGATTCCTAAAGCTTTTAGTCTACCATACCATCATTCAAGGGTGGTTTTCACTATAAGTAATGGTTTTTTTTAGGCGGAGTTAAGAATTTACTTTTTTTTTACTATGTTCCATCTGAATTTACTCTGACACAGAGACATCTATATTGATTCTGACACTTCTACATCCAACACACAGATGTAACCTTGCTTTGATAAAAGAAATTATTCATATAACCCTTTTAGAAGTTAAGTTATAGTCATTTGTTTTGGGCATAGCATTTTCGAGCCTGAAACCTGAAAAACAGGCTCGGGGCTTAAGAGGTTAAAATATTTGTATCTTACCTATTGCAAGTCTTTGAGATCGTCTGTCTCTGTCTGTGTGTCTATTTAAATACTTCTTTTTTTTTGAAGGTATAAATATGTGTGTATATATTTAAACTTTTTTCTCGTAATACTTTTGTTTTTTTTTGTTTGTAATATATACTTTTTTTTGCAGATATTTAGCTTTTTCTGTTAAAAATAATAACCGATGTGTTTGTGTTTAGCAGCAGAATCTGAATGCAGCGTTCCTCAGAGACGTTGTGATAGAGAGTCTGCAGGACGACGAGCCGACGGTCGCCGCAGCCGCCGTCAAAGTCCTGGAGGTGAGGGGGGTTTATAATCCATTTATATATTGATTTAATATATATAGCGCCAGAGATCTGACGTTTTTTCTGTCCAGGTGCTGCTGGATGTGTTGGACCCTGAGGACGTGGTGACCAATTTACTGTCCCTGCTGCTCAGAAGACAACTGTCCCATGCTGAGGCCTGGTCAGTGAACTACACACACACACACACATATTTTTCTCAATATTAGACGTTTTTTAAATGTTTTCTCATATTTTGAATTTGTTCTCATATTTTGACTTTTTTCCCGGTTTTAGACTTTTTTCTCGTATATTGACTTTTTTCTCAGACTTTGAATTTTCTCTCAGAATGTATCTTTAACTCATAGAAAAAATAGTGTTCGAGTTAGGAGACAAGAGTTGAATAAATATTTTCCCTCTGTCCTATGAATGGTGTGTTCGCTGCCCTCTGTAAGTCTGAGCTCCTCTGCTGCAGGCTGCCGGTGCTGACGGAGGCGGTGCGTTTGCTGTCCGACTGGCGGCTGGGAAATGGGGATGCTGAGCGGCCGCAGAGGGCGGGCTGGAGGCTCCTCCCCCTCCTCGTGCTCTCCTCCCTCGCTGACCTTCCCCTCTTATCCTGCCTCATCCGGTGCCCCCTCCTCAGGACTCATCCCCTCACCCTCACCTGGGAACAAGGTAACGCTGAGGGCATTATATATATTTAATTTGTTCAGTTATCTCATTTCAGGATTATATAACAATAAGAGATCTGTTTTTGTTTCCGGTCAGAGCTGGAGGCGCTGATGAAGACGAGATCTGAACCAGACTTCCTGGTTACTGTTAATGAGCGCCTTGTCTCCACGATGACCAAAAACATCTCCGACATGGAGAAGTTCTGCAGACGAGATGCTGTGAGTCCATAACCTCGCAGAAACCTACAGAAACCCGAAGTCTCAGCGTCTGTTTTAACTTTAAATGTCACATTTTGAGACATTTTTCATTATTTGTATTCTATATATATTACAACTATTCTACAGACATTTTTAGCAAATATTATTTTTAATAATATAATTTTTTTTAAATAATGTAAAGTTACTTTTTACTGTCTTTTTCAATTTCAAATATTTTACTTCAGTATTCTAAAATATGTGAAAAATAGGTCAATGGCAGAAAATAAAAGTGAAAAATTATTTAGATTATCTGAAATGTATATATAAGTGAAAAATACCCTTTTAAATAGATAAGAAATATCCCCAAAAATGTTTTTAAACTGTAACGGAACAATATTGGATTGGCATCTGAAAAATATCCAAAAATTAGGTTAAATATTTCTAATAAACTGAAACATTACCGACAGTATAGTAGTAATAGTATGCGTTTATTTGTTAGACCCTCCAGAAAAACGCGGGCAAAAATCCTTGATTATGCGGGCTAAAATCCTTGATTATGCAATCAAACATGTAGGGTTTTATGCGGTTAAATTGCGGGAAGTTGCAAAATATGCGGAAATATGCGAAAAAAATAAATATTAGGCTGTCTTATTTATTTATTCTCTCTCACACACAACCTGCCACTAAACCCCTTTACTATTCAATTAAACGCATTCAATGTTTATTTATTGTAAAGTAAATTGGGCTATTTTAATCACACTCACACACACACACACACACACACACACACACACACACACACTTCTCCGCCTCATTCTGTTTTAATGTACTTGTTCGTTATCTGACCAGCTTCAATCTTGTAGGCTACTCACTTAGTTTCTTGTAGCCCTCGAAACGGTTTTGGAGGTTGATGCCTCGGTGAACGTGAGTTGTTAGGCTTTCTTGTCCGCAGCAGCAGAAAGCATTTTCGAATCTTTGAATGAATCGAAGTGGGTCGTCACCGTCGATGTTCTCTTATACTCCAACACACAGTTGCAGAATAGTTTCCCCCCACTTTCGTGCAAGACATCGGGGAACTGCTTTGCCCGGTCTTTAGCAGACATGTTCGTCGGTAAATGAGATGGATTAGATTTTTTCATCTTGGTGTTTTCTCTCTCGTGTGAGCTCCACACGTTCACTCTACGGTGTTGTTTACTTTCTGTGACGTCGCATCATCATCATCACTTCACGTCAAGACGAGTTAACTCTTTTCCCCCTCAACTTTGTGTGGAAAAATGCGGGGATTATGCGGCCGTTTGATAAATATGCGGCCTTTTAAAAATCTGCGCCATTTTGCTGATTATGCGGTAAAATCTGCGATCACAGAATCGCGTTTTTCTGGAGGGTCTAATTTGTCCCCGAGGGGAAAATCTGTTGCAGCACATCACAAACGCATTTAAAAAGATAAATGTATGTTGTTCAGTATGTTTGAAACATAACATTTGAAATATAGAAAAAGAAGAAAAATGTGGAAATTCAATGTGAAAAAATGACTGAGATCATGTGAAAAATAACCAAACACTTTTAAGATATTAAAAAAATATATCAAAAAGTTATTGGTTAATACAGAAAAATAAAGTCTGTAAATGCATTTATTAAAATGTTTAATGTCTTTATGTTGTCTTTCAGCTGAAGAAGCTGTCTGCGCTGGTGGAGCAGCAGAAGGGCCCCTCCCTCAGGGTGCGGACCTCTTTCGTGGTTCTGACCCGGGTCCTGCTGCAGGTCCTGGGGGAGCTGAGCGAGATGCAGCACATCATCACTGCCCAGAGTGTTTTCCAGCTGCTGGAGCGCCCCCTGCTGGAGGCCTGCAGGGGTGACAACCCACCCTCCTCCACAGAGACTCAGGTCAGAATCTGTACACTGACTTTATCCATAATTATTCAAATGATTGTATGAAGTATGGAAATACTCTTTTATTGACAGAGTATTACGAGTCAACATGTATAACATTTACATATATTTTTTAAGATTTTCATATATATTTCTGATCATTTTTAGAACTGCTTTCTACTATTTAATTTGTATTTAATAAAAAGCACTTTTCACACAGTTTCCTACTAAATTTAAAACTTTTAGTAGTAGCTTATTTTTCTAACAAAGGGTTCTTATAAGTAAAACATTAAAAAATGTATGCAATTTTCTTTTGTAATGGCCAAAAAGGTTTTTGTCAATATATTGTTATAAAAAAAACCTAGAAAAAACAGCTAAATTAATAAAGAATATCTATAGGGTCTAAGGCAGGGGTGTCAAACTCAATTTCATCGCGGGCCACATTAGCATTATGGTTGCACTCAAAGGGCTGGTTGTAACTTTAAGACGATATAAATATATAAAATAATGTATTACATTATTTCCTCTGCATTGGATTATTATCGGATAGGGTAATAACTTCATAATTAACTACGTCTGAATGCAGAAGTCTCGGGCAAATAATTGCAAGTCTCTTCAGTGTGCATGTCATAAAATGAGATGCATTGTGGGGCATGTTTATTGGCAATGTGCTTCTGTAAAGCGGCATGTAATCGTATAATAAACATATTCTATTCTTTGCAAGCTCTTGCATGCCACATAAAATGAAGTCGGGCATTGAGTTAAGGTTAATCGGATTTAACAAAACAAAAAAAACAACGTGTGTGTGCACTGTGATGGATTGTTGGAGCTATGTGCAACTCAAGGCATATGCTCAAACCGGAGCTGCCTGGACTATCCGTGCCGAGTGTGCTGACTTTTCGTACAATGTCCCACTGTCTGGCTACCTGCATAAAGTCTAGTGCTCGGCGCAGTTGTCGGCAAAATGTCGCTCCTCTGTTTTCATTGAAACAGCACCTTGTATCCGTTAGCGCAGCTAGCGAGCACCAGATGCTAACAACAACAATACACGTAAGGTGTGCCCGTTCTCTCTCTCTCTCTCTCTCTCTCTCGCGCCACACTTTTTATAGCCCAAATTATTATAGGTGTAGGAGCTCACATTAATATCCTGTCATTGTTGATAAACTAAAAAAAGACAAGGCGATGTGCCTGCAAGACCTCACTCAGGTAAACAAAACATATTATCCATGCACAGCAGCTAACCTGCCTGCGAGCCTTTGCTCAGGTCACATTTACACATGGCGCGGCTGAAGCCCGCTAGCACTATTAGCACTAGCAGTATCGCTAGCAGCCACATTGTTTAGGCTGTCAAATACGCTGCACCGTTTTAGATTCAATGAGTGTCTCGTTTGCAAATGAATCATTAAGTTGCGTGTGTTACCCCCTTTACAAGCAACTAATTGAGTACATAGAATGCACCTTGCACTACCGCCACTACATTTTTTAAAGTGCACCCAGACCTTCGATCGCTTCGCTCTGTCTGCCATGCCTGCGGGAGTCTCACAACAATAATAAGAGCGCTGTTGAGAGAGATGACGAGTGGCATTTACAGTGGCCAATCAGAGGGGTCTCAAACCGGATACATCACACGGGATGAGGGTTCTCAACCAACCAGAATGGTTTAAAGTTAAACTAAGGAAGTAGACGTAACACATATACCGATAGCAGCACCGTTTGTCCAGCGGCTTAACGGTATACCGATACCGCCCAATCAGGTACCGGTATTGACTTAGTACCGGTTCTCGATACCCATCCCTACTTGTCATGCAATATTGAACAAACAACCATATTAGATAAATAGAAAAGCTTGATGTGAAACGCAATACATGCCATCAGTCTTTCATTACGTTTTTCTAGTAACCTACGGTTCTGTTGAGCCATGCAAGTTCGATTTTACACAGTTTGCAGGTAACACACTTTTGACTGTTGTTTAGCCTGTTTAACCCCATCTGCCCGCCGGCAGGGGGAAAAAAACGCATCATCTGCAGGAAACAGCGTCTGAGGGCTTCTTAATATTTAATAAACTATGAATGTTTCATATCCATGTAACGGGAAGAAACTCAGCTAAATGATGATATGAACCATTTTTAGCCAAAAAAAACACAAGACTAACGCTGAGCCTCTGAATTAGCCGTGAACGAAAAAATTATAACGCCGTTAGCACAGAACTCACGGTAGGGCTGTATCCGAATATTCGTTCGTTGGAGTACTATTCGGGTTTCAATTTCGTTATTCGTTTTTTTTCAAAATAGAATTTATTGAAATCTCCAATAATCAACGTTAGAGCTTGTGCCTCTTCGGGGGTGCTAACACTTAACCATAAACGTTATCGTTGACTTTCTCCGTCTTTATATGTAGATATTACTTTTCTCCGTTAATCTCCGTCACGTTGTTTCCAAAGCAACAACAACTTCCTGTCAACAGTAGGAATAACAAATGCCGATATTCCGCATTTGGCCGATTATCAGTATCGGCCTTTTTAAAAATAAAATTACCAATAACACTTTGGCTCTGATGCGGCCGTTTCTCTGGCTGCAGTCACCACTCTCTGTACACAAGCAATGTCCCGCCCACAGCGCTATCTGATAGGCTATTACTGAAGTGTCAATCAACACTGAAGATTTTCCGGGCGGGAGCCAGCCAGAGAGGCGGGACCTTCTCAGATTACAGGCAGGTGCGAAGAACGCAGACACAGACAGAGGCAAGCAGCAGCGCTGAGCGGCAGAGCCATACATGCGTTTCGAAGGTAAATCAGTTGAAAGCCGAAGTTCAATAAACATCCCAGTCCCCTATGTTGAAGTTGCAAAAACACCACGATCTATTGATCCAATTCTATCAGCTTCCCAGTTACACAGGGACGCGGGAAGTCAGTCAGAGTTGGGGGTGCGTGAAGCGTCTCGCAGCGGAGTAACTGTGGTGCGGAGGGGGGGCTGCGAGTGGAGCCTCGCAGTTTTTCAGGTTGATATGTGAAGCTCATTAGCTAGCCAACATGTATTTAGCAAATGTTTAGCAAAATATTAGAAGTGAGGCTAGTAGACTAATGTTAGGTCTACTGTAATAGCCTCACTTTTAATAGTTTGCAAAACATTAGCTAGCACTAGTGTTTTGCAGTTGCTAGCAATTTATTGGGATTTTATGCTAGATAGACAGGCATTGGTTTGATATAATAAATTAAGCATTATTGTTAGTTAAGCATGTCAGCCTGCAGCCCCACTTATTGTCTCTCTCTAACTCATAGCAGATGGCTGCACTAAAGAAAAGGGCACAGAGGAAACCAGTTGTAAGATGTTTAAAAGTTCATTAAACATAATATATGCTTAAATGCATTTCAAAGAAGTTGTGTTGAGTTGTGTTGGAGTTTGTGTTATTCTACATTTTGACAACAAGATTTTCTGATTTTACTGCAAATGTATATCGGTTCCAAATATCGGTTATCGGTCTCCTTGATTACTAATAATCGATATCGGTATCGGCCTTGAAAAAGCCATATTGGTCGATCCCTAGTCAATAGAGCTACCTCTCCTTCAAAATAAAAGCATGTCCATAAATAGGAAGCCACGCCAAATTACACTTAAGACGTATACAACTGCAACAAAAGTAACAAACACAATGCGATATCCTTTTCAATTTCAAAGAACACAAATTGGGTTACATTAACAAATAACCAGAGGTGGGAGTAAGTCCTACATGAGCAAGTCTCAAGTCTTGACCTACAACTATCAAGCAAGTCCCAAGTCACTGTGATGAGAGTCAAGCAAGTCAAGTCATTGCTCAGGTCAAGCAAGTCAAGTCATACGAAATTCTGATGAATAAGCCCAGTTTCCGCATTTAAATCAGTTAAAAGACAGTGGTTATGAAAATGGATTCACACTATGATCTTCATTACATACACAGTTAATCATTTGAAATCAAATTTAGACCGATGACTATCATATTAGATTAATATTAACCCTAGAACTGCAGACGATATAGCTAGGACTTAATCAAAAAGTCTGTTCAAAAAGGCAGAATTCCAGGTAAGAAAATCATATTTGCAATTACACATATTTAATTTAAATGTATGTTAACACTAGAACCGCCAACAGCATCAGCACCTACATAGATATCATTTTCAAATTAGGGCCCGAGCACGGAGCGCTAGGACCCGACGGCGTCCTAGCACGAAGTGCGAGGAACCTATTGTTATTGGAGGAATTCTTATTATTATTCCATATTGCAATGCTTATTTTCAGGCTTTTAGGATGCTTCACAAGTTGTATAATTTTGCACGGACACCAGGACCGGTGAAAAATGTGATATTCTTAAAGAGCTTGTGACAGCCTCCCAACAACTGTTGTGCAATGAAATATTGACTAGATATATATCTATATAGACTAGTCATCTCGAACCGTCAGTTTAAAAAAGGAGTTGCGATACCGTTCCGATAAATATCAATAATTTCGAACATCACGGGGAAATTCCTTCGACTCATTTTGAAGTTTTGGGGGAAGCCGGAAGTGACGTCAATGCGGGAACGCTTCACTGTGCGACGAGCGAGCCAAACACGGACAAAGTGTGTTGTTATGCGTAGAAATGGCGAATTACTGAGTTTAGGCACGTTAATAGCGTTTTAATGAAGTTGACTACAGTATATTCATGTTTGTCAGTGCTTTCATGTCAATTTGGCGAACATAAACATAAATGATCGTGGTGAAGATGATTATTACAAATCGGCAGTGAGAGCTGCTGAATTTCCTCCCGTCGGATGTGATATAAAAACTAATCGATTATTTTTGTAGTTGTAAACTCAAGTGGATGAAACTACATTTATTAGTGCTTTCATGTCAATTCGGCGAACATATGATACATTAAATGATCGTGAGGATGATGATTTAAAAAATCGTTTGTTTGAGCCGGTCTGTATTTCCTGATGAGAAAACAAACCGATGCTTTTTGTAGTTGTAGTACACCAACATGGATAAAATGCACGGATTATTATTGTAATTATTATTCCCACTCCGATCGGGACACTAGGTCCATCGTTTCCCCGCATCGCCCCTTGACAGTTTACGTGGGCTGGGTGCAGTGGCGAACTGGCCATCGCGAATCCCGATGGGCTGGTACCGAAGTGGGCCGGTCGGATAAGTCACTAGCACATCCCTCACTCCCCCCGTTGACAAGGTACCGAAGTGGGCCGGTCGGATAAGTCACTAGCACTTCCCCCACTCCCCCCGTTGACAATTTACTAGCGGTACCGAAGTGGGCCGGTCGAGAGTCCCGGGATGATTTTTAGTCCCAGTCCACCACTGGCTACATGACCGTATGATCGCCCATATTGACACACCTAATTCTTAAACTTCTAACGGATACAACATAAACCGATCCTTCAGCCTCATATGAGCTCTCAGACACGTTCAAAATTAAACTGTCATCGCTGTCACCGCTTGCTGCTGTGTGCACCATCGTGCGTTTACATGCAGATGCTGGGATCCTGAACGGTGCAGCTGGAGGGCTGTGCCCGCAATGAAGTCACACATAATTTGGCAGGACTTGAATAATCCCCGAGAAGATCCAGAAAATGGTCAACATTGAAGGGCAGATTAATGGTTATCAAAGTACAAATATCCAAAATCAGTTCAGTAACGATTTTCAAGGGGACAATATTTACTCAAATTGATGGGTTTGGATGATGGGGGAAACTCGTGTCACAGGCACTTTAAATTAAATATTCCAACCTGCTCACCAGCGCCACCTATCAAAATCCCATTTCGGAATAAATGTACCAAGTCGCACCGTAACTCCGAATGACCTAACATTTTGCACACATATCCGGGTGGACCTACTCTACAAATAATCCTCTTGGAACCCTAAGCTTTTTTTTTAATTGGCATAATTTACATAAAAAGTTAAATATTCACTTACATTTCAATTTTCAGTTTTTCAACACCAAACTTCGTATACAGCATCGGTGGAGGGTCAGACACATTACCAAAGAAAATGATTATGTTCAAACGATAAATATTGCCCCCATTAACCAAAACGTACTCGCAGAAAGGCGGGGCTTAGAAAGAAATGCTCTTAACTCATCAATAATGTATCCAAACATCACAGATTTTGGTGGACAGGTTCACTTTGTCTTGGGGAATAGGCACACCAAAGAAATTTCATTTTGGACTATAGGGGGAGCCAAACACCTACTCTGGGGTTGACTACGAACTGAGATTGAAAGTGTCGCAACAAATGCAGAATGTGGGTGTGGCTTATCATTTTTTTTTAATATTGCGATAGCATAAAATGAGCTTCGGACCTTTTCGAGAAGGTAAAAAAAAACTGCTCACTGGCGCCCCCTATTGTGTGGTAGTCACATATAGTTTCTCAGAACTTCACGAATTTTGGCACATACGTTCCTCCTACAATTGCGGACATATTTGTCATTGGCTTTCATTAGCCCCGCCCCCCAATAAGTTGGCCATTTTGAAAAATGTGCGGTTTTCATGCATTTTAAGCACATTCTTTCGAACTCCTGATCGGAAAAATTCCAATCCAGCACAAGTTCAGCCCCTATCCAATATGATGCAACATAGAGGGCGGAGTTGTCGGGTTCAGGAGTTCCTCAAAGTGTTCCTTCCAACGCCCTAACACTCCATCAGTTGAGGTCAACAACGTCCCATCCTTACTGTACACAGCTTGGATGGTTACCTGCTTCTCGCTCCTGAGGTGTCGGACAGTTTTCCAGAACAACTTTGGTGCCGCCTGAATATCCTTCTCCATGTCTTCTCCGAACTTCTCTCACACCCGCTGCTTTGCCTCGGCCACGGATGAGCCTGCTGCCATTCGGGCCTGTCGGTACCTTGCAACTGCCTCGGGAGTCCCCCGGGATAACAAATCCCTGAAGGCCTCCTTCTTCAGTCGGACGGCTTCCCTGACCACCGGTGTCCACCAGGAGGTTCGAGGGTTACCGCCCCTTGAGGCACCTAGGACCTTGAGACCACGGCTCCCCGCCGCGGCTTTGGCAATAGAGGCTTTGAACACAGACCACTCTGGTTCAATGTCCCCAACCTCCACAGGAATGCCCGAAAAGCTCCGCCGGAGGTGTGAGTTGAAGGCCTCCTGAACTTGGGCCTCCTCCAGACGTTCCCAGTTCACCCGAACTACACGTTTGGGCTTACCAGGTCTATCCAGAGGCTTCCCCCGCCACTCGACCCAACTCACCACCAGATGGTGATCAGTTGCCAACTCTGCCCCTCTCTTTACCCTAGTGTCCAAAACATACGGCCTCAGGTCCGATGATACGATAACGAAATCGATCATGGACCTTCTGCCTAGGGTGCTCTGGTACCATATACACTTATGAGCATCCTTATGTTCGAACATGGTGTTTGTTATGGCCAATCCATGACTAGCACAGAAGTCCAGTAACAAACCACCACTCCGGTTCAGATCAGGGGGGCCGTTCCTCCCAATCACGCCCCTCCAAGTGTCTCCATCATTGCCCATGTGCGTTGAAGTCTCCCAGCAAGATTAAAGAGTCCCCTTCAGGAGCCCCATACAGGACTCTTTCCAGGGTCTCCAAGAAGGCCGTATACTCTGAACTGCTGTTGGGTGCATAAGCACACACAACAGTCAGAGTTTTCCCCCCGATAACCCGCAGGCGTAGGGAGGCGACCCTCTCGTCCACTGGGGTAAACTCCAACAACGAAGCACCCTACCGGGGACTTGTGAGTATCCCCACACCCGCCCGGCGCCTCACACCTTGAGCAACTCCGGAGAAGAATAGAGTCCAACCCTTATCCAGAAGTAAGGTTCCAGAGCTGACGCTGTGCGTAGAGGCGAGCCCAACCAGATCCAACTGGTAACGCTCCACCTCCCGCACAAGCTCCGGCTCCTTCCTCCCCAGAGAGTTGACGTTCCAAGCCCGGCCACCAGACGCTCGCAGACGAGTCCTCCTTCTGGGCCTGGCTCCAGAAGGGGACCCCAGGCTTCCTCCGGGCCGGGTATCCTCACTTCTTCTTTTTTCTTTCATGAGGTATTTTGAACCAATCTTAGTCTGGCCCCTTGTCTGAGACCAATTTGCCATGGGAGACCCTACCAGGAACACAAGGCTCCAGACAACACAGCCCCCAGCTTAATCAGGGCACACAAACCTCTCTACCACGGTAAGGTGCTGGTTCTTCAGAGAGGTCTATGTATTCATATTAGACCTATTAATATGTAACAAATATATTCCATTTCAGAGCAGAAGAAACAGCCTTCAAGTGTCAAATTCTGCACATACATCATTCAGCACAGTGAATCAACTCCTCACAGCTCCTCATATCTGTTCAGAAACTAGACAAAAATTTAACGAGTACAAACCACAGACCGTCTGTCATGGCGAATACAGTCGCTGCTTTAATTCTGTCTTTAGGATGTTGTTGTGAGTTTGGACGGAGCAGATACAGTTTAGTATCTGATCGAATGGAGATCGCTCCATTCAGAGAACACGCATTTTAAAAGTTTTTCGCCTGCCGTCTTCTCTGCACACTTGTCAAAGCATGGTTTTTACTAACCGTTATCAGTATTTAGTTACTTCGGCATCATTTTAAAACGTGTATTACAATTAAATCACGGTAAAATAGGTTAATTTAGTCGTAGTTGGTTTCCACCACAGTATTTACATGGATATAAGCCCCGTCCCCTCTCCAGCGCGTCCTGTTTGAGTGACAGGAGTAAACAGCTGATAGCCGCGGTGAAACTCCAGCGGTTAGGGTGATGAGAATATTCGGCATGGCCCTCATGGCCGCCGGTGAAAATCCTACCCTGGTCCCCACCTCTGCAAATAACTATAAAACAACAATACTGTAGAACAGAGGTGCCCAGTAGGTCGGTCGACCACGGGAGCAATGCTGGTAGATCGCGAGTCATTCATACAAAAAAAAATCCAGCTCCGTTAAAATAGACAAAACAAGTGTTGATCCCTCCTCCCTTGGCCTCCCTGCCACTTAATTCATCCAGTCTGTTAACCCAGAATGCAAAGCGATACAAAATCAGTCAAGTGCCGGGAAAACTCAAATTAAGTTAAAGAGACAAACAACAAAATGAGTGCGGGACCGAGAAAAAAGCTAAAGACATACCACTTCCACCCAGAATGGGAGGAAAATATTTTTTGTGATGTCACATTCAAAGGTTATTTGTCTTATTTGTAAAGCAAGCGTCGCTCTGCCAAAGAAAGGTAACATGGAGAGTAGGGGTGTAACGGTTCACAAACATTTCGGTTCGGTACGTACCTCGGTTTTTAGGTCACGGTTCGGTTCGGTACGTTTTCGGTACAGCAGAAAAAATTATCACAAAACATAACATATTTTTTTAAAATTATTATTAAACTTTGAATAATTATTCACTCAAATAAATGCAAAATATAATAAAATAAACATTAAGGTGCAGCATTTTCGATGAACTGAAATAATCTGTATTTGAACTTTACTGTACTAGTACTCACAAAACATAAACTATTAGTTTTGGGGTTTTAATTATTATTAAACTATGAATATTCACTCAAATAAATATAAAATATAATAAAATAAACATTAAGGTGCAGCTTTTCGATGAACTGAAATAATCTGTATTTGAACTGTACTGTACTAGTACCTAAGCAGCCAGTTTGACATTATGACATGCTTGTCATTGTATTTTCATGTTTTTTTAAAGAAAATGTACTTGTCCACATTGCTTGCCGAAAGGGCAGATCTGCTGGCACTAACAATGTCTCCTGCTGTGGAGAACACACCCTCTCGCTAGGGACAGAGGTAGTAGCAGATACAAGCCAGGTAGTGCTTTGCTAACATGGCAACATAAGGATATTTGCCATTTTTAATAGCTTTGGCTCGGTCTGAAGTTTTTGCGAGTGGTGGAGGCTTAAATGCTAGTGGGAGTTGGGTTTGCACTTCAGTCTTTTGGTACCGGTGATATTCACGTTCGGGTGATGCCTTTTCAAATGAGTGTGCAAGTTTGATGTATTGCCAGCCGCGTAACCAATTTTAGTTGAACAATGCCGACAAACAGCTTTGGTTCGGTCCACCTGTCTTTGTCCGTCATCCTTGTACGTAACTGCGAAACCAAAATGTTCCCAAACCGGAGACTTCAATGATGCTGGAGGATTTTTGAGCTCAACTTTATCTGCGTTCGCCATTTCGCCATTTCCTCAAATTACTGACTACATATGAACGCATCCCTCTGACCAGCTCGTCCAATGAAATGACTTGCTCACTCTATGACGCGTTGAACACAATGGGAGCAAATTACTCTGAATGCTGAGACGCAGCACCTGAGATTACTTCCAAGAAGTTGTTCACGTCTCAATTTTTTACGTTTAACGTTATATTCGTTCGGTACACTGAACCGAAGGGCCCGAATAATTTCGGTACGTGTACTGTTACACCCCTAGTGGAGAGGCATTATCGGAGTGTTCACAAGGCATATGGCAGCGACTTCCCTCCGAGTAGCGAGTTGAGAAAGAGAAAGGTCATGTATTATTGCTACACAAACATTATGTCGCAGTCTTAGTGTTGCCAACTCGTTTCTAACATGCAAAAAGACAAACAAATGCTAGAATATATAAATACTAGGAAGCAGGTTATTGATTAAAGATCCTTAAATGGATATTATAATAATATTGTTATTTTCCTGTGTATATAAACAGGAAGTGTCGTCCTTCTCCATGGTGTTCTCTCACTTCCTGCTCAGCGCTGATCAGCTGACGTTCAGCAGCGTCCTTGTCACTCTGCTTAGAGACTTTATCTCGAACCTGCACTGCCCCAACAACGCCTTCAAAGGTACAAAATCATGTTAATAATATATATAATAGATTTTTTCCTCCCTGTGGACTTGTTTTTTCCTTTTTCAATGGAAACAGCACAATAATGGGTAGTCTTTTGTGCAGTGTAAATCCATAATTCATGGAAAACAAGAAGCATTTCATTGATTTATTTATATAAAATGTATTTAATCTATGCAGAAATGTTTATCCAAGGAAAATGTTCAATATTTTTCTAAAATAAAGTTATTTCAGCATGCTATGGAACTATTATAACACTTTAATTGTAATGTGTTCAAGGTTTGAAAAGGGCTATAAATACAGAGTTTGCAGATTTTAATTAATTTCGTTATGTTATAGTTCATGTATTTTCCAGGATCTGCTCAAAGCACCGACTTTATTTTTGGCAATTTTGTATTTATAGAATGAAGCAGTTTTAATAAAAATATAACTAAGCTTATTTTCAAATGTTCCTGATTGAAGCGTGTCACACACGCATTCAAGGACTGTCGGAAAGGTCAAAATCAGACAAAATATTATATTTTTGCAGTTTGTGGCTGTGATAAATGGTGTATTTTTGGGATTTTTATTTTTTATTAACCTTGCAGCGGGGGTGTGGTGGAACCCAGAGAAGCTGGACAACAACACCTGCGGTTACCTGAGCCTGATGCTGCAGATCTCCAGCCTCCTCATTAGAGGGGCCTCTGAGGGCCCGAACGCCGCAGCCTGCAGGGACCTGATGAAGCTGCTCATACAGGTATGTGAGGTCATTAAATAAAAAATAAAATAATAATCATGTTTTAATTTTGTCCAAAAAAACAACACAAAACATGTTAATTTAATCAGGATTTATTGGCCAAATTCTCCTTTGTTATCTAACACAACTAAGGTATGTGAGGAGGTGATACAAGTACTGTACATAAATGTTTACATTACATTTTAATGTGCTTACCTAATTTAATCAGGATGTTCTAACACATCTAACATTAACGCAGGTGCACTTCCCCTCCCCCCCGCTGCTCTTCCGCTTCCTGTGCGTGATGTGGGGGTACGTCGGTAACCATGGAGACCAGCTTGACATACAGGTGGACGCTGTCCTGCAGACCCGGGCGCTGTACATGGGGGCGGCGCTGCTGACCAATCAGAGCACCGTCATGCTGCAGGAACTCAGCTCCGCACAGTCCCCCGGTGAGGACCAATCACATCTGTTTATACTCTGCATGTTGATAAAAACTACAGTCTGCCTATCAACAAGGTGACCGGCTGCAGTCTCGCTCAAAGTAATGATGATTATCAGCTTTGCCGGTTTTTCTGAAAACCGTATGGATTCGATGTTTTTGCCATGAGCATCTGAGCACCCTTATGAACCATTTGTGAGATTATTGTGTATTTAGTCGGTATAATGTGTCTGTGGCAGCAGTTTTCCTAAAGTGTTCGGCTTTCCCACCAGCAGAAGATGTATCATGTCTATGGGCGAGGCAGCTGGAGTTTTTGTCACTGATCCCCTTTAGGCGAGATCCATTTCATATCATGAAGACACCAAGACAACGCTGACTAATTCCATCCATCCGTCTTCTCCTGCTTATCCGTGGTAGCAGTTCTAGCAGAGAGCCCCAAACTTCCCTTTCCCTAGCCACATCAACCAGCTCTGACTGGGGGATTCCAAGGCCAGCGGTCCTAGGTCTGCCCCTCGGTCTCCTTCCAGCTGGACGTGCCTGGAACACCTAGAGAGGGGCACAGGTGGCATCCTTACAAGGTGCCCGAACCACCTCAACTGGCTCCTTTCAACGCGAAGGAGCAGCTGTTCTATTCAGAGTCCCTCCCGGATGACTGAAATTCTCACCTTATCCCTACAGGTGATGCCAGCCACCCTGCGGAGAAAACCCATCTCGGCCGCTTGTATCCATGATCTCGTTCTTTCGGTCATGACCCATCCTTCATGACCATAGGTGAGGGTAGGAACGAAAATGGCCCGGTAGACAGAGAGCTTTGCCTTCTGGCTCAGCTCCCTTTTCGCCACAACCGTGCGGTAAAGCGACTGCAGTACCACTCCCGCTGCTCCGATTCTCCGGCCCATCTCACGCTCCCTTGTTCCCTCACTCGAGAACAAGACCACGAGATACTTTAACTCCTTCACTTGGGGTAAGGACTCATTCCCTACTTGGAGTGGACAGTCCATCGGTTTCCTGCTGAGAACCATGGCCTCAGATTTGGAGGTGCTGATCCTCATCCAAACCGCATCGCACCCAGCTGCGTACCGGTCCAGTGAGTGCTGAAGGTCGCAGACCGAGGAAGCCATTAGAACCACATCATCTGCAAAAAGCAGTGGCGCAATCCTTAGCCCACCAAACTGCAGACCCCCTCTCCCACGACTACGCCTTGAAATCCTATCCATGAATATCACAAACAGGATTGGTGACAAAGTGCAGCCCTGGCGGAGGCCAACCCTCACCGGAAATGGGTCCGACATACTGCAGAGGACCCGGACACAGCTCTCGCTTTGGGAGTACGTAGATTGGATGGCCCTGAGTCGAGACTCCCTCACCCCATACTCCCATAGCACCTCCCACAGTATCTCCCTGGGAACCCGGTCATACGCCTCATACAAAACACATGTAGACCGGATAAGCGTACTCCCAGGCCCCCTCCAGGGTCCTTGCGAGAATAAAAAGCTGATCCGTCGTTCCACGACCAGGACGGAATCCGCATTGTTTCTCATCAATCTGAGGTTCGACTATCGGCCGGACCGATCTTCACTAAACTTAAACTGGGATTTTAGGAAAACCAGTCAGTCTTTCAAAAAAACCTTTAAGTCCAATAAAGAGGAGAGTCTGGAGATTAATTTACACCTTTAATCTTTATTCTTTGTTGAAGTATGGCAAAGCAATGTGGCCTCAAATTAGCATATTTTCTCTATATTCCCCCCAGTGGTTCCCTCTCTGCTCTGCTGTCTCTCCTCTCCGGTGAGGGAGGTGAGGAGGGCGGGGCTTAGCGCTCTGCAGAACCTATCGGCAGCCAGCGCCTCTCCCTTCCAGCCAATCACAGAGAAGCTCCTAAAGACCTCCGAGGAGGTAATCGCTGACCCCGCTTACCTGAGCCAGGTGAGCAAGAAACATTATTTAATATGAGATAAATATAATACAATTTCAACAGTATATCTTATGATTATTGTATGACTGTTGCTCCCTGCAGGCTCTGGGCGTCCTCCAGGATCAGAGTGTGGTTTCTCTTCAGCCTCTGCTGCAGAGCGTGCAGATGTCCTGCTGTCCGTCCTACAGCGCCACCTGTCTGCTGAGAAACCTGAGACACGTCAACGGATCGGTGAGAGACCAACACACACCTGTAGTCAACTTCGTTAACCTGTTAAACCCGGAGGCCTGCTGTTTTTTTTTCTCACGAAACTGTGTCTCAGGGCTTCTTAACATTTAAAAACCTATGAATGTGTCATACCCACTTAACGGGAAGAAACTCAGCTATCAGACAATATTAACAATTTTTAGCTAAACAAAACACAAGGGTAATAACAAAGACTCTGAATTAGCCCTGAGCGAAAAAATGCTAACGCACTTAGCACAGAACTCAAGGTAAAATACCCTTATTACTTATCGGATCTGCACAAACAAGATATCGATTAGCAAGCTGAGATTCCACAGATTCCAGAAATATACTGAGCGATCAGAACTTGCGGCATGGGAAGCAAACCCAGACATCACACCACGTAGCTTTATGGAACAAACACGGGACATTGTCTTACCTTTGCCGTTGTTCTGATCAAAAGTTGTGTTCAATGGCATTAAAACGATAAAAACGCTGCTGAAGGTTAATCCAATGTGTCTGTGTCCCTTTGAAATGATTACTGATAATCCATCATTCAATTTTTATGTCAATAACGGAGTTTTCATATATAGCTACTATGATAGCTACTAGAGTGTATGACAGCTTCTGGTATTCACCAATGGGTAATGTTTAGATGGATTTTAGGAACTTCCCCTCGATTCTATTGGCTCTAACGGTTAAAAAGAGATGTCAATCATCAAAATCAACCACAGGGGTCCAGAGATATGGAAAATGTACCCAAAGTGTTTTTTCCCCCTAAATCTCTATAAAAAGGTAAAATGTCACTTATTTTGCATCAATCTTGATACAGGGTACTTATTATGTTATAGTTTGGATTCCTAAAGCTTTTAGTCTACTATCCCATCATTCAAGGGTGGTTTTCACTATAAGTAATGTTTTTTTTTGGACGGACACTATAATAAAAATAGTTTTACTATGTTCAATCCTGTGGGCCATCTAAGCTAATTTACGTCTTAGATGCTGTCTGGTGCATTCTCTTGTCCCATAATTACTTAATAAGTAAATGTATTCATGTTCAACATAAGAACAATGACTGAGCATAACAGTACAGAACTGTTAGCCAAAAAGTGTGTATGCGTGTGCTTGTGTGTGTTAGGGCTGTGCAATTAATCGTATTTTAATCGCAATTACGATTTTGGCCTGCCACAATTACAAAAACAACATAATCGAAAAAAAACTATTATTTAGCTTTGCTAGGTTGTGACAGTGCACTACAACATATTTGGTCTAATTAATTGTACTCTACTTATTTTTATTTATCATATTTATATGTTTAGTAGCTTGTGGAAGTGTGCTCCAAAATATTTGTTGATCTTGTTTATTGGTATTTATTATTTTTGATATTATTTATTTAAAGGTGGGGTAGGTAAGTTTCAGAAAC
Organism: Champsocephalus gunnari; assembly: GCA_036324595.1. NCBI lineage: Eukaryota > Metazoa > Chordata > Actinopteri > Perciformes > Channichthyidae > Champsocephalus > Champsocephalus gunnari. Next base: position 14,477,543 of record CM070451.1, read on the forward strand.
CGGCTCGAGATACACTTTTTGTTATATTCCATGGAATGCTCTTAACATCCCGATAGCAATGAATATCTTAAGTGCTTTGACAAAAAATCCATTAAAAAATGTCATCTGTAGAAGCCGTAATACTGTAAAAAGTACAACCAATGGATGGCCTACCTGCCCGTCAGCCTTCCATCTGGGCACAAACTTATCTCGTGCCCTCATTGGTCATGTGCACGTTCGTGTGTGTTGGAGGAGGGGCTCTATAAGGAAGTGGCAGATTTTCTCCGGTTGTGTATTTTCAAATTCTAGCGATCTCGAGCCGGTTTCTCAAAATTACCTACCCCACCTTTAAATATATTATTTATTTAATTTATTTTTGTATTGGTTTTTCAGTTGAATTATACATTCAGGGTAATCAACAGTTAAAAAGATACTGTTCAAATTATAATTTAGTGGGAATGCTTTTAACAGCACGAAAAGTGTATTATCCCGCCGACTTATTTTGGCCCTCTTCTCCTCCCGCATTGAACATCGCAGAAACTCCGTTCAAACATCAAACGTTCAGCTTGGTCGGGAATCGATTGCTGTTACTTTTCTCATTCATAACTTTCATAATTCCAGAGATACATCCCATAATGCATCAACATTTTCACCATTGAAGTCAATGGAGAAATTCTTCAGACTTCAACAAATCTTCATGCGACTTCAACTGCTAACTGTTCATTCATACTTTCACTCAGAAACCTCATTCCAACTTTAAAAATGTTGCACATCTTTCTGACATTATTCGTGTAAAACAACTTTTAAATCTGATTCTTACTTTTAGAGATATTAAACATTGTTCAGACCTTGTTTTAGAGGTTTTCTTCAGATGTTAACATTAACTAGAGTGCGTGATGTCACAGCTAGAGGGTAGAACATCTTGAAATTTGCCTTCATATCTTTTTTTAAAACTGCCATAATTCCCAAACCCTACATTGCTGAGACATAATTTTTCATGACAAACGTAGGAATCTCGTAGCTTGAAAAATGACAAATAATTAAGTAAAATAATTAAACAAAATGCCTCTTGAGGGCATGAAGTGACAACAACGTTCAACATGCCTCCATTAAAGCCCATTGTAATTTCAGGCTGATATTTCCTCACAGCAGCAGCACACCTTTAGTTAAACTGCCAAAAAGGCCACATTATTAACCTGAAAGTACACAAAAATTACACTTCAGATACTGAACTTCCTTGACATGCTTGACACAATGCTCTCCATGAAACACGGCTTTCTCATAACTTCAGTGAAAATACTCAACACCCCAAAACTTCACAGGTTTGTTAACGATGCGGCCATCAATGCATCTAAGCGTATTATGGGGTGTCATCACATGCCGTTGCCATGGTGACAGATCATTCACCATCAAGTTAGTTCAGAAGTTTGCAGTTCAAATATTCTGCTGCTTTTCCAAGCCTTTTTACTTTCTTTTCTTCTCTCATCACACATTCAAGCCCCCAGTGTTCATGTATCATTTAATCTAAATTCTTCACTTTCTTACACATTTCATTTCAATCTAAATGATTTATTTTATTTATTCATTTATTTATTCATTTATTTAACAGGGACAGTGCACATTAATGAACATTTCTGTAAACGTGCCAGAGTTAGCCAAGAGGCTATTTTTCATCTGTAGTCCCTGGACAGATTTTAAAAGTCAACCTAAAACACATTTCATTTTAAAGTAAATACAATACATTTAAAACAAGCAACAGTCATTACTGGGATACTTAAATAAAACAATTTAAAATACAGAACATTAAAACAAAACAAATAAAACAAAACAAAAGAACAGCGGTGGATTGTAAGGAGCAGAAGATTGGGTCAGTGTTGGCAGAGCTGATTCCTCACTAACCAGGTTTTGAGTTGGGATTTAAATAAAGTGAATGTGGTCTGGTCTCTGATTGGAGGTGGGATCGAGTTCCATTGCTGAGCAGCTTTAACAGAAAATGAAGACTGACTGAAAGAACTTTTTCTGAGTGGAATAATGCAATCTCCTCTCGCTGCACCTCTTGTTACCCTAGTTGCAGTTGTGCGTATGTTAATAAACTGTCTAAGAGGAGGTGAGGTAAGGCCGTTGACAATCTTGTAAAAAAGGCAAGCATTTGCATGTTTAATGAGGTTTTCCCAGCTTAGCAAGTTGTATTTTTGGGGTATTGGGCAGTGATGCGAAAAAACAGATTTTTTTTGTCCAGTATTTTGAGTGTTTGTTTGTACAATGACTACAGTGGTTTTCATGTTGTTGTACTGGCATGTGACCAGGTAGTTAAACAGTAGGTGATGTGTGAGAGAACCATAGTGTGTGTACATCAGAGATGCCTCATTCATTCAGTCATTCACTTTCTTCTTACACATTTCATTTCAGCATAGCAGTTTAGCGTCAGCTTTTCAGCATAAAGCATTCCCACTAGCAATTTCAGGAATTGCATTCTCTAGTTTGTTTTAAAGTTCAATAAATGGATGTTTTCAAAGTCAATGAATAATCGTATTTAATAATCGTGATATCAATTATTGATCAAAAATAATCGTGTGTGTGTGTGTGTTATATTCAGAGCTCTGCTGCCTTGGCTACAATCTTTCATCGTTGTATGATTGGTGTTTAGCGTCTACAGCACCTCCGCTTTTAGGGTTGACGTAGACCCAAACTTCGCCCGGAGGTCCCCCGGTGTTGTTGCGGGAGCTGCTGCACTAGCTAACGCTGCACTAGCTAACGCTACATTAGCAAAACAAACGCTAATTTATTTTGCAAAAGGTGCAGCGAGCTTCAAACACGTTCCCTCCACTGGTTTCAACCAAGCACTACATTTGATGTTTTCCAACCAAATACGGTTGAACTTACACTTCCCCATATTTATTTGTAAGTAGATTCGAAGAGACATGAGTTTGTGACTGCCGCTAGCTGAAGCTTGGTTGCTAAGTTACTAGCTGGGTGTTCTCCGATAAGGGCCCGGGGGAAACAAAGTTAGTGATTACTGGTTCCATGTTGATTTATTTACAAATTGTTGGGGGGAACTGAAAGGCTATTACCGTACTGGTTACTTTGCAGCCCGGACATTTCCCCAAAACACATTTTAGACGCGATCACAACACAGAAGTACCTTTCAAATCCCATAATTTTTAAGACCTTCTAAATCATATTTAAGACCTTTTTAAGGCCTTAAATTCAGATTATTAAATGTAAGACTTTTTAAGACCCCGCGGGAACCCTGTGTCAGGCACTGACACGTCTCCACAATTGCCATAATAGATTGCCCTATTGGGCAACCAGCAGGTGAGGCTTCATTGCCCGAGCTAAATACTAGATTGCTTCGGGCCATCGGGCAGTCGTTAATGTCGAGCCCTGTTTATATATATTTTTTTAAATCCTCCGGAGCAGAGAGAGGAGCTGTGGATTATTGTTATTGATTAATGCATCAGTGTTTCTTAGGGTCAAAAACACTAAACTCACAACTTAAAATGAAAGCGTTTAGTTTATTTAATAAAAGAGCACATGTTCAATGTGAACAGTGACCGTAAATAGATTACTTCAGTTGCAATTTGGTGCTATATATAAAAAAAAACATTTCAGGGGAGGCACGGGGGCTTCATTGGCACAACGGAAACACTGCTGTATCAAGATTGATGCAAAACCAGTTACATTTGACCTTTTTTTGAGAAAAAAAAACACTTCTGGGGTCATTTTGGTGGATTTGCCAGATCTCTGGAACCCATCGGTCGATTTTGGTGATTGAAACCACTTTTGAACCGTTAGAGCCAATAGAATCGAGGAGAAGTTCCTAAAATCCATCTAAACATTACCATTGGTGCAGTGCAGCCAGCATGCCCGAAGCTGGGTTGTGGCTCTCATACACTCAGGGGTGGCCAACCCGTGGCTCTCGAGCCGCATGCGGCTCTTTGCCTAGTTTCATGCGGCTCTTCAGTTCATATCGAATTGTATATGTGTGAGTTTGGGGGAGAGACACTGACTCCTGACTAGTGTTGCACGGTGTACCGATACTTGAAAGGTATACCGCGATAGTCTGCCGTTAAAAACGTTACGATTCCTCCGTTTCATTAGTATCGGTACTTTAAGAATGACAGGGGAAACTACTCCGGTGAGAAAGCCTCGTTTTAATAAGAGCCGTGTGTGTTCAGCGCTCTGCTTCCACTCCCTGCACTCCAGCCGTGCCTGCAGTCCCGCCCCTCTCAAGCACGCTCTAAGTCCCTCCCCTCTCTCGTGCACGCGCTAGCTGCCAGAGCATGTGAGAAAACGTGAAGCATGGCTGCAAGTGGGAGTGCAACTGCCGCTGCGCCTCGGCTTGTTGACAAAAAAGACCCCAGAAGCGAAATTTGGAAGTATTTTAGCTATATCTCTGACAGTGAGGGCAAGCCTACGGACACCACGAGGCCTGTCTGTGAAAAATGTTTTAATTTTTATTTAATACGAATTCTTGTCATTTATTTTATTTATTGTTCTCATTGTTTAAAAGTTTGTGTTATGGTTCTGGTGTGAAATAAAGCACAATAATTACATTTAAGACTGTTTCCCTCTTTTTAAGAAAAGTATCGAAAAAGAATCGGAATCGCAATTCTCGACTTGGTATCGAAACCAAAATGTTGGTATCGTGACAACACTAGCTACTCCTGACAGTTAAACCTGATATTTAGTAGGTCTGTTAAGTATTGAATGCTGATAATTCTGACGTAATTTGGCCGGTCAAAGTTGTTTGGGCTCGGATAAAATCGCTCCGTTACTTTCGTCCCGTGTTACTTTCGTCCCGGCTCTCCCTACGTGTGTATGTGTGGTGTCAGGTGTCAGTATGACAGGATGACAGCGCGTCTAATTTTGATGTGGCCCAAGAGCCAATCACAATAATACCTGCGATGCAGTGAACCAATCACCTTAATCGTTGATTAAACACTATCCAGTGTTTCCCCTACCATTGTCTTGGAGGGGCCCCGCGCCCCCCCTGAAATTCAAGGTTTTTAGAAAATATATATATTATATATATATATATTATTTTTTATTTTTTAATATATATATGTAGCACTAAATTGCAAATAATCTATGACTACTGTCACTTTTCACATTGAACATGTGCTCTTTTATTAAATAAACTAAACGCTTTAATTTTAAGTTGTGAGTTTAGTGTTTTTGACCCTAAGAAACCCTGATGCATTAATCAATAACAATAATCCACAGCTCCTCTCTCTGCTCCAGAGGATTTAAAAAATATATATCCCAATGCCACAAAAATGCATCAGTGACGTGGTTGAAATCTTGTCTCCAGAAAACAAAAAACCGAAACAAGTGGTATCAGTGACTGTAGAGGCTTCTCAATTCTTAAATGTCCCCTCCTCGACTCCCCTCCTCGAGACTTAGTCCCGCCCACAGGAGATGCGAGCGGAGGACCGAGGAGGGGAACCGAGGAGAGAGGAGGGGAAGCAGCAGACGTTTAAAGAAATGAGAACTCCTCTCCTCTGAGCGGTCATATTAAAGCGACGTCCGTTCATTATTACGTGGCAACAGCTGCATCAGCTGTCAAGTGTTTTGTCATATTTTATAATCTCTGCTGGATCAGCTGAACATTGTTCCCCCACATATTTACTTTGAATTCATTGAGAGTGCGGTATAATGAGACAATACCAGGCTACAGATGCGGACACACACACACACAAATATATGTATATAAATATATGCAATTTAAAGTATGAGAGCACTCTCATAATAACGTAACACAATCAGAGACGGATATATCCCCCCTCTCTCTGGTCGCTGAAATGGGGAATTGAAATTACGGGCCAAAAGTTGTATTTGCAAGTAATAAAGTAAGCAGAAGACACCAAACCAACTGAGACCTGTCTGTCCGCCGCATCTGCGCACTGTACAACACACACACCTACACACTGTACAACACGCACCGACACACTGTACCACACACACCTACACACTGTACCACACACACCTACACACTGTACAACACGCACCGACACACTGTACAACACGCACCGACACACTGTACCACACACACCTACACACTGTACAACACGCACCTACACACTGTACAACACGCACCGACACACTGTACCACACACACCTACACACTGTACCACACACATACAGCTCCTAATGCATAATCAAGCTACAGCCGTTGTGTATTTTATTATGTGAAGCACTAAATGGTCTTAGAAAAATATCGACTCTTTGTTTGTAGATATCTACTAAACTAAAGCAAATAAAGAGAGTAATGTAGGCCTGTTATACTGAGTGATATATATTGTACACACTGCTCTGCTTTCTGCAGGACCTCACAGCTGTTCTCACTGGAAACATCGCGTTGCGATGAGAGCAGGTTCTAAAATAATATCCAGGGGATGCATGCAGAGCTGTCATTGGCTGAGATAAATCCGGCCGTGCGTCACGCCTCCACCGTTCCCGGAAATGCATCCACGGAGGAGCCGTGGAGGAACCACCAGTGTATCCTCGGTTATAGCTCCTCCAGAGAGCCTCCTCGACGCTCGGTCCTCAGTGTGCATTTAGAGAAATGAGACGTCCTTCAAAATGGCGCGCTGAAATTCATTTCCGGGTCACTACCGGAGGACCGAGGAGTCGAGGAGGGGAAATTTGAGTATTGAGAAGCCTCTAGAGTGTTTGATGTGGCTCTTTGCAGTAACAGAGAAAAAATGTGGCTCTTAACCTCTGACAGGTTGGCCACCCCTGCTCTAGATGAAAACTCAGACATAAATGTTATGATGGATTATCAGTAATCATTTCAAAGTGACACAGAGACATTGGATTAACCTTCAGCAACGGTTGTATGCGTTTTAATGCCATTGAACTAGGGCTGTCAGTCGATTAAAATATTTAATCGCATGATTGTCCATAGTTAATCGCAAATTAATCGCACATTTTGTATCTGTTCTAAATGCACCTAGAGGAATAGTTTTTAACACTCTTATCAACATATGAGTGGACAAATATGCTTTATGAAAATGTTTATTATCATTTGAACAATGACAAATATTCTCATGGCTACCTGCATAAAGTCAAGTGCTCCGCGCAGTTGTCGGCGAAATGTCGCTCATGTTTTCATTTAAACAGCTCCTTATATCCGTTAGCGCAGCTAGCTAGCACCAGATGCTAACAACAACAATACACGTAAGGTCTCTCTCTCGCTCGCTCGCGCCACACATACACACACCCTCCCGGTCCTCCCGATGGCCAGTCGGTGCTTGCCGGTTAGCGTGGAAGTGTGGTCTGCCGCAAGCATAAGCTTGTAGATGGTATTTTAAACTCAGAGGACAAAAAATGCACATGCATTAATCGCGTTAAAATAATTAGTGGCGTTCAATTTTGTTTGCGTTATTAACGCGTTAACTTGACAGCCCTACATTGAACACAACGTTTGATCAGAAAACAGCACATTTAAGACGTATTTGCCGTTTTGGCTATGTAAAGGGCAGTTGTGTGTTGTCTTTGCTGGCCTTCGCTGCCGCGAGTTTTGGTCACTCAGTGATGAGATGTATACCATTGTAATCTGTGGAATCTCAGTTTTCATATGATATCTTGTTTGTGTAGATCTGATAAAGTACAACATATTTCTACCTTGAGTTATTTGCTAAGTGCGTTAGCATTCTTTCGCTTAGTGCTAATTCTTATATCCGTTAGCGCAGCTAGCTAGCACCAGATGCTAACAACAACAATGCACGTAAGGTCTCTCTCTTGCTCGCTCGGACCACACGTACACACACCCTCCCGGTCCTCCAGATGGCCAGTCGGTGCCTGCCGGTGAGCGTGGAAGTGTGGTCTGCCACAAGCGGGCGGCAGGAGCGGGGCTGTCAGCATCAGCTTGTAGATGGTATTTTAAACTCGATGCGCTCTGAAGCTACGGGACGGCCGAGGAAAAAAAATACACATGCGTTAATCGCATTAAAATAATTAGTGGCGTAAATTTACATTTTTATTATCGGTTATCGGTATCGGTATCGGTCTTGAGAAGCAGGAAGTTATCGGTATCGGTTTAAAAAAACCAATATCGTGCATCCCTATTTAAAATGCGTGGATTTTTGAATGGGAGAAGTTGTAGATAGAAAACATACCAATTTCATACATTTTTATTAATGGTAATACTAAGGAGGCATAGGCCTATGATGATATAATGTTTGACATTATTGATATTAAAAAAGTGATCTGTTTTCCATGTCATTCGTATGTTTTTCTTATCAGAAAGTTAAGTTATTTATTTGTAAGCTCCAAATCCTAATGTTTCCCTCAATGGCCTTTATGCCCTGGCATGTGGCCTTTGTGCCCTAAAAAATGTTGTGACACGAAAGGCCAAATGGCGGAGGGGAAGGGGGATGTCCGGTGCCTTGCTCAAGGGCAGCACGGCAGGGTAGGCGGTGAACTGAGACCTCTCCAAGTATCAGTCCACACTGCATACTTTAAGTCTGAATCGGCGACCCTACGGCTCCCAGTCCAAGCCCCTACTGACTGAGCCACGAGAAACATATAGTTTAATCTCTTTTAAAAATGTAATAATCCCTGTTACCCTCCAAGTCGGTGCTGGCGGGCCTGCTCCCAGTCCTGGAGAATCTCCTGGATCAGAGTGCTCCGGACGTCCCCCCCCTGCTGAGAGACGAGGCCCAGCTGGTGCTCCTGATCCTGGGGAAGTTCAGCCAGGAGGCGGCCCCCCTGCTGGACCAGGACCAGAACTGCCTGGATCTTTTCATCAGAGTCCTGAAGACCCAACACCCGCTGCACCCAGACCTGCCAAGCTGCCAGACCACCGCCCTGGAGCAGGTCAGGAGATAATACTGGGTTTATATTGGGACTACTACTGGGATAAATGCTGGGTTTAAACTGGGATATATCAGGGTTAAAAACGGGGTTTATACTGGGACTACTACTGGGATAAATTATTGGGTTTATACTGGGATATATCAGGGTTAAATACTGGGTTTATTGTGGGATATATCTGGGTATAAACTGGGTTAAATACTGGAATTATATCAGGGTTGTTAGGTTTGAACCCAGGTTAAATCAGCGTTACAAACGGGGTAAAAAAGATGATTAAGAACAGAGATATCTTAGTTTTACACCGGGTGAAACAGGATTTCCTTCCTGGGTTGAAACGGATATTATATCAGGTTTGAACACAGGCTTAAATCAGTGATAAAACAAGTTTATACCAGATTAAACATGGTTTATATCAGGCTTAAACATAAGAGTTAAATCAGGGGAAAACAGGTGATCACATTAGGGTTGATTCAGGGTTCAACATGGGAAAATGTGAGTGTTAAATCAGGGATTATATCACGGATACACCAGGTAAAAACTGGAATTTTCAGGGTTAAATTGGGTAATATATCAGGGCTGAACACAGGGTTAATCGGGGGTTTATACCAGGGTTAAATCAGCGACAAAATAAGTTTAAACCAGCATAAACATGGTTTGTATCAGGCTTGAACCAGGGATTACATTTTAGGTGATTCATGGTTAAACCCGGGATAATCTGAGGGTTACATTTAAGAATTATATCAGGGATGTAGTTCGGGTGAACTGGGAACGTCTGGAGGAGGCCCAAGTTCAGGAGGCCTTCAACTCGCACCTCCGGCGGAGTTTTTCGGGCATTCCTGTGGAGGTTGGGAACATTGAACCAGAGTGGTCGGTGTTCAAAGCCTCTATTGCCGAAGCCGCGGCGGGGAGCTGTGGTCTCAAGGTCCTAGGTGCCTCAAGGGGCGGTAACCCTCGAACCTCCTGGTGGACACCGGTGGTCAGGGAAGCCGTCCGACTGAAGAAGGAGGCCTTCAGGGATTTGTTATCCCGGGGGACTCCCGAGGCAGTTGCAAGGTACCGACAGGCCCGAAGGGCAGCAGCCTCATCCGTGGCCGAGGCAAAGCAGCGGGTGTGGGAGAAGTTGGAGAAGGACATGGAGAAGGACTTTCGGGCGGCACCAAAGTTGTTCTGGAAAACTGGCCGACACCTCAGGAGGGGGAAGCAGGGAACCATCCGAGCTGTGTACAGTAAGGATGGGACGTTGTTGACCTCAACTGATGGAGTGTTAGGGCGTTGGAAGGAACACTTTGAGGAACTCCTGAACCCGACAACTCCGCCCTCTATGTTAGAGGCAGAGCTGGAGTATGACGGGGGATCAACACCAATCTCCCGGGGGGAGGTCACTGAGGTCGTCAAACAACTCCACAGTGGCAAAGCCCCGGAGGTGGATGAGATCCGCCCGGAAATGCTGAAGGCTCTGGGTGTTGAAGGACTGTCATGGTTGACACGTCTCATCAACGTTGCGCCACCGGGGTGGTGGTTCACCTTTTTAAAAAGGGGGATCAGAGGGTGTGTGCCAATTACAGAGGCATCACACTACTCAGCCTCCCCGGGAAAGTTTACTCTAAGGTACTCGAAAGGAGGGTCAGGCCGATTGTCGAACCTCAGATTGAGGAGGAACAATGCGGATTCCCTCCTGGTCGTGGAACGACGGATCAGCTTTTTACTCTCGCAAGGATCCTGGAGGGGGCCTGGGAGTACGCTTATCCGGTCTACATGTGTTTTGTAGACTTGGAGAAGGCATATGACCGAGTTACTGTGGGAGGTGCTGCGGGAGTATGGGGTGAGGGGGTCTCTACTCAGGGCCATCCAATCTCTGTACTCCCAAAGCGAGAGCTGTAAATCGGACCCATTTCCGGTGAGGGTTGGCCTCCGCCAGGGCTGCGCTTTGTCACCAATCCTGTTTGTAATATACATGGATCGGATTTCGAGGCGTAGTCGTGGGGGAGGGGGTCTGCAGTTCGGTGGACTAAGGATTGCACCACTGCTTTTTGCAGATGATGTGGTTCTAATGGCTTCATCGGTCTGCGACCTTCAGCACTCGCTGGATCGGTTCGCAACCGAGTGTGAAGCGGCTGGGATGAGGATCAGCACCTCCAAATCTGAGGCCATGGTTCTCAGCAGGAAACCGATGGGACTGTCCACTCCAAGTAGGGAATGAGTCCTTACCCCAAGTGAAGGAGTTCAAGTATCTCGGGGTCTTGTTCTCGAGTGAGGGAACAATGGAGCGTGAGATGGGCCGGAGAACGAAAAGGCAGCTGAGCCAGAAGGCAAAGCTCTCTGTCTACCGGGCCATTTTCGTTCCTACCCTCATCTATGGTCATGAAGGATGGGTCATGACCGAAAGAACGAGATCGTGGATACAAGCGGCCGAGATGGGTTTTCTCCGCAGGGTGGCTGGTGTCTCCCTTAGGGATAAGGTGAGAAGTTCGGTCATCAGGGAGGGACTCGGAGTTGAGCCGCTCCTCCTTCGCGTCGAAATGAGCCAGTTGAGGTGGTTCGGGCACCTAGTTAAGATGCCACCTGGACGCCTCCCTAGGGAGGTGTTCCAGGCACGTCCAGCTGGGAAGAGACCAAGGGGTAGACCTAGGACCAGGTGCAGGGATTATATCTCTTCGCTGGCCTGGGAGCGCATTGGGATCCCCCAGTCAGAGCTGGTTGATGTCGCCAGGGAAAATAAAGTTTGGGGCTCTCTGCTGGAACTGCTACCCCCGCGACCCGACCACGGATAAGCGGGAGAAGAAGATGGATCAGGGATAAAACTATTTTTTTAACACTGTTAAAACGTTGGTGAAACGAGATAGAATTCAGTGTTAAACCAGGGTTAAAGCCTTAAAACCAATTTTTACAGAGATTTCAATCTTGTTTCAAATGTGGGCAGTCTCTCTCCTCCTCCTGATGGTTTATATTTATCTCCTCTTCCTCCTGCAGATGACGAAGCCCTTCTTCTCCGCTCTCGGGGAGGCGGTGCAGCAGCGCCTGCTGACGGCGATGTTCGACGTTCTGACGGGGAGTCGCAGCCCCCTAGTGGCAGACACCATCCGCAGCGTCTTCAAACGGGTGAGACAGAGACACTGGATATTACCTCTGTCTCACTGCTCTTTGTCTCACTGCTCTGTGTCTCATAGCTCTGTTTTAACTCGTGTTCTTCGTCCTCTAACGTTGTTTATTTCTGCGTCAGATCGCGGTGCACGGTCAGCTGTTAGCCAATGAGCTTGCTCCGCATGAGAAACCCAAAGTGAAGGTGACTGTGCAGCAGACACGCAGGATGAGCCAGAGGTAACGATTATTTATTCAGCTTTTTTTATTTATTGATCTATTTATTTGTTATCTTTAAAGCTTATTTGAAAAGAATTCCCTTTATTTTCAATTTATTCGTTCATTTATTTTTTACTTGTTTATTTTTTTGTTCATTTATTTCTTTGTTTGTTTGATTATTATGTATTATTCAATCCATTTATTTATTTATCTTTTAATGAATTGCATCATTTAATTATCTATCTGTTTATCTACCTATTTAATTATTAACTTATTGACACACTCCGAGATTAAAGTTTAAAAGCATCCTGAAACTCAGATTTGAGTCCAACTTAATTTAACTAAGTACCATTTTGAAGTGTATTGTACACATCTAGACTTTCTTATTTAATTGGGGAAAAATCAATCAAGTGAGTTTTCAGTTTGAATTTGCCTGCTGATATCTGTGTCTCCTGTTCAGGAATCCTCTGGAGGCCCCCGGGGGTCTGGAGTCTCCAGAGGAGGGCGCTGTGTGCTGGAGGAGAGTCTCTCTGATCCTAGAGCTGCTGCAGAACAAGAAGAAGCTAAAGAGAGCGGAGAGCCTTGTACCTGTTCTCTTCTCTCTGCTGCACAGGTAACCAATCACTGCCCTCGATAGTTGAGAGGGGTGTGGGTGTGTTAATGTTTTGCTGTGTGTGTTTGTTAGTGTAAATGTTTTGGTGTGGGTGTGTGTTAACGTGTTGCTGTTTGTGTTAATGTCTTGGTGTGTGTTAATTGTTTGTTTGTAGCCTTTATTTAACCAGGTGAAGCCCCTTGAGATCAAAAGATCTCTTTTTCAAGGGTGACCTGCAAATGTTTTGGTGTGTGTGTGTCCTCAGGAGTCTGGATTCCTCTCCCTCTGATGACACCAACATTGAGTACATCAAGCAGCTGCTGCTCAGCTGTCTGCTCAACATTGTCCAAAAACTGAAGCCTGAAGGAGGTGCCGCGGGGACAGGTAGGTCTGCATCACCAAAGAAGAAACACACTGACTGTCCTCCACCACAGGAGAAGAAACACAGCTCTAACTGTCCTCCACCACAGAAGTAACCCTAATGTCTCCCCCCCTGCCCTTTCCCCAGAGCACCTGGAGGAGGAGAAGTTCAGCGTGGAACTGGTGGTTCAGTGTATCCGATTCTCCGACATTCCTCAAACGCATCACAATGCTCTGCAGCTGCTGGGAGCCGCCGCCGCCATCTACCCCGTGAGTGTGTGTGTTTGTGTGAGAGAGAGATTCCTTCCTCTGTTTCTACATCCTTCCTCTATAGGGCTGCACACTTCGTGTAGATTTTATCACATGACTTCATGTCACCACCGCTAAGCTAAAGTTGGCTAATGTTGGGCTATAAAGGAACTACATCACGGTCACGTGACTTCACGTCACCCCCGCTAAGCTAAAGGAGGCTAATGTTGATGCATAATTTAATCTTACCAAAGGAAAACGTGGTCTAATTGAGTTAAAACACTCTGAAAAATCCTTTATTTAATCTCATTAAACACAACACTCGTTTTACTCTTCAAAATAAAAGCCTCGCAGCTCGATGGAAACAGCACAATAATGGCTTTAAAATAATGTGTGATGATGTGTAGTGTCTCTAAACAATAAATTCATCTAAGATATTGTGTATTTCCCCTGCAGGAGAAGGTGCTGCACAACATCATGCCCATCTTCACCTTCATGGGGGCTAACATCCTGCGGCTGGACGACGCCTACAGCTTCAGAGTCATCGAGCAGACGCTGACCATGGTCATCCCTGCACTCATACAGGTGGGGAATATTACAAATATGAAAGTAAATCATGAGTAAATAATAACACCAGTACTTTATAATACTCGTACAGGTCAGAAAATAGGTTTTGTTAAAGTAAATCATGTTTAAAAATACCCACCAAGGTGTACATGTAGGGAAAAATGTGTGATAAATAAGATTAAGACCTCATATGATTATTTTTGTATTATTATAGTTATAAAAATTATTCTTATAAATAGAAATTGTAATGATAGTAAATATATAAAGTAGTGCTGTCAAAATTATCGCGTTAACGGCGGTAATTAATTTTTTGAATTAATTGCGTTACAATATTTAACGCATTTAACGCATGTGCAGAATGGCCCGCCCCATACGTGCCACCGGTGGCAGCGCCAGGGTATGGCTGGGGTAGGCTACACCCATACCAAGAAATGGCTTTGCCCCACCATGAAAAATGATGTTAAAGTAAGCAAAATAAAGTCTGCCAACTCGCGCGGAGTACAGACAGCAGTAAGATTGATTTCAGTAGCGACGGTTTTGAAAACGTTTGTCATGTAGTGATCGTCTTCTCAATAGAACATCTTTGATAACGGCGTGGTGTTGTTGCAGGAAGTCCCGACGGAGAATACTTTTGCTGTAGTACAGGTAACACATAATTGGTACGCAGGTTATGTGCGTAATCTGAAATGCGTACCGTCACTTGTGTCACAAAGTGCATTTGCGTACCGACGTACTTGTGAAGCTTTTCCAGAAGGCGGTTAGATCACCGGACGACAGAGTCGGTCTCCGTGTGCACAGACAGGGCTGCTGTTAACGTCGGTCTGTATAACGGACTTGTGCCAAAACTACGCCAACCGGCTTACTTCACTGGAGAACTGCTCTAAAACAGCGATCACAACGTTCACACTCTGTGGTCACGAAGTACTCCACTAGCCGCCCTCCCCCCCCTCTGTCGACTTTCCTGAAGTACTCCCCCGTTGATAGAAATCAACACCTAATGAATTAAGACCCCACAGTTTGATGATTGATAGGTTTGTGGGCTGTCTTTCATTTTGACACGCAGACACATTTTATAATAAACATAGATACTGTATGTTAAATGGATATATCCGCCTTCTTTCATTTATCTTTCCATTCCCACAACAATATACATAAATAAATGGCATATTTTGGACATAGTTCGAATGGTGATTAATCATGATTAATAAATTTTTAAGCTGTGATTAATCTGATTAAAAATTGTAATCGTTTGACAGCCCTAATATAAAGTGGTTTTGATTATTAAAAAATATAAATAATAAATGTTTCTCTTTCTTTAAAATATATTTATATATCTTCCAGGCCCACCAGCTCTCTGAGGGAGGCTCCTCCCCCTCCCTGGTTGCCGTGGTGACGAGGATAGTGCACGTGTTTGTGGACGCTCTCCCTCATGTCCCCGAGCATCGACGGCTGCCCGTCCTCCATCAGCTGGTGCAGACGCTAAGCCCCGCCCCCTTCCTCTGGATCCTCATGCTGCTCCTCTTCAAGCTCCACGCCTCTTCCTCAACTGCAGCCAGCGGGAAGGTAAAGCACGGTATTCTGGGACACCTCTACAATAACATGATTCCTTTTAGCCATGTTTACATTTCAATCAATGACTTTTTCTATTGTATTATAAGATAAGATGGAACGTTATTTATCCCTGTGCCGAAATTCAGGCGTTTCTCGCAGCAACAGGGTCAGAGTTAAAAAACCCAAAACAGGATACACACAAGGTAAAAAATAAATACCATATAAAATGTAAATAATAATACAAAATGTTTTTTAAATTGATAAAGTAACTATTGAAACAAGATATCACAGTAAAACGTAGAGCATTTGAATGAACATGTTAAATATATTTTCCTGTGTGTGTGTAGAAGGCCGCTCTGGAGAATGATGTGGAGTTCTGGATTTCTCTGTGCTGTCAGTTTGATGTCAGTGATCAGCTGACTTCGCTCATCAACATCCTCAACTTCCTGCTGCAGCTCCCTGAGGACAAAGACGACGGTAAACCAAATAATCTAAGATGTGACATCACTATGTAACACTCGCGCTCCTATTGGCTTGTGCTCCAACACATTGTGAGTGATAGGCTAAGGGGTGGGACATCTCTAAGCAGGTTGACCAATCACAACAGAGCTCTCATATGAAGTTGTCATGCTTCTAATAAAATTATCTACGTCTAAAAATACTTTTATTATAATAATTAAAGAGTGAAATAATGTAAATAAAAACAGAGATATATATTTGACTCCTGATGTTTCCTCCTCAGCTGCTGCATTGAAGAGCTCTGCAGGGCAGAGAGGAGCGATGATGAAGAGGAAGGATGAAGATGAGGAGGTGCATGACCTGATCTTCAGCCTGGAGACTCACAGCAGCAAAGAGCTGAGACACTTCAAGTTCCTCTGCGTCTCCTTCATGGCTCAGCTGCTCAACTCCAACGCCTTCATCGCCAAGGTAGGATAATTCATATTAAATAATATATAATTATTTAATTTTAAAGTTATCTTTACATCCATTGGAAAAATCAACAAAGACCAAATAATATATTTATTTATACCTCTGGGAAATTGGGTTTCATGACTTCCATTTTGAGTTAAATTAAATACTTTATTTTTGTATTTAAATACCACTGTTTATACACATTTGATTAACTTCAATGTATCATCCACATATCCCCATATCCATATCTGTACCCTGTTTAATTTATTCCAAACTAAAACAAGTGCAAATACAAATATGTATTAGACAAAGACAAGTTAAAGGTGCTCAATGTACGAAAATATATAGGTACAGTAATTTTCGGACTATAAGGCGCACCTGAATATAAGCCGCAGCAGCTAAATTGAATGATGTGTACATATATAAGCCGCACTGGACTATAAGCCGCAGGTGTTTTAATGTTTTATTACCATATGTAAGCAGTCCAGCCTTTCGGAACCCGTTGGTGATCGTGGATGTTTTGACACTCTTCCACGCTGTCAGGATCCACTCGCAAACTTGAGCGAAAGTTGCTTTTCGCATGCGACCAGTTTTGGTGAATGATTTATCGCCGCTAGTCATCCACGCCTCCCACTGAACGAAGGGTTTGTGCATGAAAACTTCCTTTGCACAAACTGTCTCGCTCTCGTAATGTCTGTCTGTCTTGCTCTCGTTCTGTCTCTCGTACCACTCTCGGTTCCACTTTTACTTTTGCGCGCTACCTGTCTCACTCTTTTCCGGCCTCCAGCTTTTCCTGCTGGAGCCCGCCGCTCAAAGGTGGGGGGCGCGGACCGGCCATAGAGCCCATAGAGTTAAAGGTGGTGGACTGTAACTAGGGGTGTAACGGTTCACAAACATTTCGGTTCGGTACGTACCTCGGTTTTTAGGTCACGGTTCGGTTCGGTACGTTTTCGGTACAGCAGAAAAAATTATCACAAAACATAACATATTTTTTTTAATTATTATTAAACTGTGAATAATGTATTCACTCAAATAAATACAGAATATAATAAAATAAACATTAAGGTGCAGCATTTCGATGAACTGAAATAATCTGTATTTGAACTTTACTGTACTAGTACTCACAAAACATAAACTATTAGTTTTGGGTTTTTAATTATTATTAAACTATGAATATTCACTCAAATAAATATAAAATATAATAAAATAAACATTAAGGTGCAGCTTTTCGATGAACTGAAGTAATCTGTATTTGAACTTTACTGTACTAGTACCTAAGCAGCCAGCTTGACATTATGACTTGCTTGTCATTGTATTTTCATGTTTTTTTAAAGAAAAATGTACTTGTCCAC
Source organism: Champsocephalus gunnari (assembly GCA_036324595.1). Classification (NCBI taxonomy): domain Eukaryota; kingdom Metazoa; phylum Chordata; class Actinopteri; order Perciformes; family Channichthyidae; genus Champsocephalus; species Champsocephalus gunnari. Next base: position 14,495,222 of record CM070451.1, read on the forward strand.
ATTGCTTGCCGAAAGGGCAGATCTGCTGGCACTAGCAATGTCTCCTGCTGTGGAGAACACACCCTCTCGCTAGGGACAGAGGTAGTAGCAGATACAGCCAGGTAGCGCTTTGCTAACATGGCAACATAAGGATATTTGCCGTTTGTAATAGCTTTGGCTCGGTCTAAAGTTTTTGCGAGTGGTGGAGGCTTACATGCTAGCGGGAGTTGGGTTTGCACTTCAGTCTTTTGGTACCGGTGATATTCACGTTCGGGTGATGTTTTTTCAAATGAGTGTGCAAGTTTGATGTATTGCCAGCCGCGTAACCAATTTTAGTTGCCAACAAACAGCTTTGGTTCGGTCCACCCGTCTTTGTCCGTCATCCTTGTACGTAACCTTGTAACTGCGAAACCAAAATGTTCCCAAACCGGAGACTTCAATGATGCTGGAGGATTTTTGAGCTCAACTTTATCTGCGTTCGCCATTTTGACAGTTCCTCAAATTACTGACTACATTTGAACGCATCCCTCTGACCAGCTCGTCCAATGAAATGACTTGCTCGCTCTATGACGCGTTGAACACAATGGGAGCAAATTACTCTGAATGCTGCGACGCAGCACCTGAGATTACTTCCAAGAAGTTGTTCTCAATTTTTTACGTTTATCGTTATATTCATTCGGTACACTTCGGTACACATGTGTACCGAACCGAAGGGCCCGTACCAAAATTATTCGGGGTACGTGTACGTTACACCCCTAACTGTAACCTGTAAAATCCATAGATTTAGGAGGTCCCCTAGTGGCCGTTAGCTGTAAAAATCGATAGATTAGCCGCACCGTTATATAAGCCACAGGGTCGAAAAATGGGTAAAAGGCGCGGCTTATAGTCCGAAAATGACGGTATATATATTATATATTTTTATAGCAAGAAATATGTGTATTTTAAAATACATATACATAAAGTGTATTAGTCATAATAAAGAAATTCAAGACAATACTCCAAATGCTTTTATATTCCCCCTGGTAATTGTGACATTTGCTCCATTTTAAATTACTAACAATTACCAAAAAAAAATTGAATTGATAAATAAAATATGTATACAAACAAAATAAGTTTAAGTAAACATTTGCACATTTTACTATAGTATACAGCAGGGGTGCCCAACCAGTCGATCGCGGGGAGATTCCCAGTCGATCGCGAGATGTGTCTAAAAATAGAACAAAAATATTCAGTTTTATCGTTAATGTCCTATAACATAATCTTCCTGTGCTAGAATAATGCACTTGAACGCATCAAAGCTTTGTGCCCGCTTTGAGCCCGCCGCTTAAAGGTGGCGGGCGCGGACCGATCATAGAGCCCATAGTGTTAAAGATGGTTAATTTTACCTGTAAAATCCATAGATTTAGGAGGTTCCCTAGTGGCCGTTAGCTGTACAAAAAAAATGGGGGAAAAAGTCGCGGCTTATAGTCCGAAAAGTACGGTATTGTCCAAAATGGTATAAGAATGCAAACTTAAATTGATTATAGTCTATTATCAATTCAGGTTAAGAAGCTAGTGTTGCTTGCATCCTATTTTAAAGGCATTTCTTTTTATACTCTACTAAAATGCAACAAAAAAAGGGTTTGGTTCGATTAATTTTGTCTTTTTTATTGCACTTTGTCAGCAGATTCCTGTGTAGCTTCAGATCTGAGTTGTCTTATTAGTAAGCCTAATTTATACTTTTGTAGCAACGCTATTTTTATATAATGGCAAAGAAAGGGTTCACAGTCTTTTCTTTTTTTCCTGTGTCATATGTGGTAGCACTGTTCAATGTTTCTTGAAAACATTACCCACTGTAGTATGTGACGTGTGAATAAACTCCAACTCTGTATCAACAACACTGTTGTGTAGCTTCAGTTAAATACTTGTATGTGTATAGATTAGAAAGATTTAAGATAAAGGATCTGCAGTATTTTATGAAGTATTCATCGTACAAAGGTCCGTTTTATACAAGTAGAAGTGTGTATTTACCTGGTAGTAGGCTACGCCTCTCTATTTGGACTGGTAGATCTCGGTAGACTGGCAACTTTAAAAGTAGCTCTCCGTTCAAAAGAGGTTGGACACCCCTGGTATACAGCAATACATATGTAAAAATGTATGTATTTCCATATGCAGTGGTGCATGAACAGTAGTATTTCAATTCTGTAGAGCTCTAATAATCACACAACATGAAAAAGCTTAAATAAAATGTATACAGTGGGGCAAAAAAGTATTTAGTCAGCCACCAATTGTGCAAGTTCTCCCACTTAAAAAGATGAGAGAGGCCTGTAATTTTCATCCTAGGTACACTTCAACTATGAGAGACAGAATGGGGGGAAAGAATCCAGGAAATCACATTTTTAATGAATTAATTGGTAAATTCCTCGGTAAAATAAGTATTTGGTCACCTACAAACAAACAAGATTTCTGGCTCTCACAGACCTGTAACTTCTTCTTTAAGAGCCTCCTCTGTCCTCTACTTGTTAACTGTATTAATGGCACCTGTTTGAACTCGTTATCAGTATAAAGGCCCTGACACACCAACCCGATTTTGGGAGTCAGAGGCCGTCAGAGGCTGTCGGGCATTTGCGGCGCCGTAGTCAGGTTGGTGTGTCCCGCACCGTCGACCGTGACACGCCTTATTTGGACTGCCAGACCAAATAATCACTCTGATTGGCTGTTCAGCTAGCGAATCAGTGCATGAGAAGTGAAGCGGAAGTGAGGGACGTAAACAAACGATTTAAGAAGGCACACACAGACTGCTATTCATTTTCATCTCATCATGGCGATCTGGAATGATGCAAACGAAGACCTGCTCATCACCTTGATCCAGGAGAGGCCAGCTCTGTATGATATTACGGAGAAAAGATACTCGGTCACGGTCTATTCTTCTTCTCTGTCTTCCGGTTGTTGCTCTTTTGAATGACGAATACACACTACCGCCGCCTGCTGGTAAGGAGAGTTATTGCCACTCATGCACTGAAGTCGGTGCGGTGTGTTCCCGTGCGACACATGGCCAAAACGCAGGAGAACACGGCCAGGCAACAGCCGACTTCAGCGTCGGCTAGTCCTCTGGTGACTGCTTGGTGTGTCAGGGCCTTAAAAGACACCTGTCCACAACCTCAAACAGTCACACTCCAAACTCCACTATGGCCAAGACCAAAGAGCTGTCAAAGGACACCAGAAACAAAATGGTAGACCTGCACCAGGCTGGGAAGACTGAATCTGTAACAAAGGCTACCATCAGTAACACACTACGCCGCCAGGGACTCAAATCCTGCAGTGCCAGACGTGTCCCCCTGCTTAAGCCAGTACATGTCCAGGCCCGTCTGAAGTTTGCTAAGTTTTGCTTGAAGAGAGCATTTAGATCAGGGCTATTCAATTACACATTCAGTTGGGCCAGATTTTATAACTACAAAATTCTGCTGGGCCAGACATTCAGTGGCCTGTAAAAAGCGGGTAATGACACATTTTAAACGAACACATATTACTGCGATGAAAAACATGTAATTTTTATTCATTGTTCATCTAACAAAGGTACGTCAAAAAGTGCATAAAAACACAACAAATTTGCATTAATTTAACAGAATCTGAGGCATCTCAAAGTGCAATAGAAAAAAAGTGCACAGTTGTAGCATTACATTTGTTTGCTTTAGAAGTAAAATATTCAGGTTATGTTTTTTTGAACCAGGAACATCACAAAGTGCATTTAACTGAATACAATAATAGAAGTCTTAATAAATGTCCTCACATACAAAATACATTTGGATGCTGTCAGTCAGGGAGCAGCGACTCAAGAGTGCTACTTGTTATTGAGTTCATGTGTGAAAAGCTTGACTCACATTTGTATGTTGATCCAAACATACTGAGCACAAATATCGCTACTTTCTGAACGTTAGGGAACTGCTATTTTTTGACATCACTCCAAAACTTCGCTGGCCCGTTAGTGCGCTGCTCTTGTGCCATGGTTACGGATGAGGCATTGAAGATGAAACGTGGCTGGGTCTTTCAGCATGACAATGATCCCAAACACACCGCCCGGGCAACGTAGGAGTGGCAATTGTAAGGAAATATTTGTATGTATTCATGTTAGCAAACTAAACTGTGAGCTGGATTTGGGGCCTGTTAACATGTGGTTTTTGAGGACAAAGGAAGAAGGGGAAAGGTGAGGAGTTGACTTACAGTCAACTCAGATCTAGGAGATAATAAAGCTAAGCCCCTGTGATTGGGAAACTTAAGAAGTGAGGTGTTGGTGATATTTGGGCAGCCAATCACGGAGGTCTGGAAGGGAGGATCAGATAACTCCTCCCATTGTTAGCAATGTATTAAACACAGGAACCACGCTGTGTTTCTCTCTCTTTCCTCTGGCTGGCTCACGTGAGTATCAGGTAAATGTGGGATCCCAAAGATAACTGTATTGAATTTGTACTGTATTGATTGTATTGCATTGTCATATTACCATTAAAGTAGATTATTGTTAAACGGTTAATTATATGTGCTGGATTCCTTCCTGTAAGATAACCAGCTTGTTTAGGGACGCGCGGAGATTTGAAAATGCGGACTAGTAATCCCTATAAATCTCTGACACTTCGTAAGAAGCATTTCAAGGTCCTGGAGTGGCCTAGCCAGTCTCCAGATCTCAACCGAATAGAAAATCTTTGGAGGGAGTTGAAAGTCCGTGTTGCCCAGCGACAGCCCCAAAACATCACTGCTCTAGAGGAGATCTGCATGGAGGAATGGGCCAAAATACCAGCAACAGTGTGTGAAAACCTTGTGAAGACTTACAGAAAACGTTTGATCTCTGTCATTGCCAACAAAGGGTATATAACAAAGTATTGAGATGAACTTTTTTTATTGACCAAATACTTATTTTTCACCATAATTTGCAAATACATTCTTTAAAAATCAGACAATGTTATTTTCTGGATTTTTTTTTCTTCTCATTTTGTCTAATAGTTGAGGTATACCTATGATGAAAATTACAGGCCTCTCCAGGGTGGGAATTTCACGACGGCCATGATGCCCTGTTAAAAAAAATGCAATTCACGGCCAAAGTGGCCTTTGTGCCCCTGTCAAAAGTTAAAAAAAAATTCCTGTGGTATTGGTATTTTGACTAGCAATTTAGTTAAATTGTTTCGTTTATCAACGCTACAACATAGCGTTTCGTGAGTCGGTTGTCGTTGTTGGGGGGAAAAGCAAACCGCTGTTTGCTGCTTGTGATGTGCTCCGCAGCAAACCGCTGTTTGCTGCTCGCGATGTGCTCCGCAGCACAGCGTGAGCAGGCTCCCGTGAGCGGGAGGGCGCTCCTTCTTCACTATGGAACGCCCTTTGCGCCACAATTCGTGCGTTTATTCGCGCGGATTAACGGGGAGGTCCGTTTATTCGCGCGAAACCATTCGCCAAAATGCTTTTAATACTAGCGGTAACCGGCCAAGCGCCGGGCAAAAAACAATCTTCTAATAAAAAAAAGTCACCGGAGGAGTTAAACGAGTGACAGGGAGTTGGCTGCAGTTCCGCGTCCTAAAACCCTTTTATAATCTATCGATTAGATTTATGATTCGAAAATTATAAAAGTAGTATAAACCAAATATGAACAATTGAGGAAAATGAGGAAGAACTGATGATTACAATTTTGTAGTACAAGTAGTAATGTAGTTAGTGTATAAATTATTGCAACAAATGTGTTAATTTTCTTCATTATTAGCCGATTTTTTTTTGGTGGACGAACGCTCCGGGCCAGTGGTTACAATGGTGGGGCCAGTGACGATACAATTTTACCCTTACTGTCTACCCCTGACTGACTTATGTGGTTTATGGCTGAACTTAACGTATACGATTAAGAAACACTATTGCTATTCAGCCGTTTGGAAAACGACTGGTGTTGACGTTAGTGCTACACTTTTCAGTCATGTTGATTGACCAGCGTAATTTAACCAAACAGCCTTTGTGACCTGACATGTGGCCTTTGTGCCCTGTCATGTGGCCTTTGTGCCCTTAAAAAAAATGTGAACGGGAAGGCCAAATGGCCTTGCCCCTAAAATGACGAAATTCCAAGCCTGGGCCTCATCTTTTTAAGTGGGAGAACTTGCACAATTGGTGGCTGACTAAATACTTTTTTGCCCCACTGTATATATTTTTTTTCCTGCCATGTTTCAGGTTGCAGACGGAGGAGATGCGGAGGACGCGTCTCTGCAGCCGCTGCAGCAGAAGTATGTGTTTCTCCTTTCATTATAATACTTAAATAAGAGGCATTATTTCCCATGATGCAGTGGGGGAGCATGTGTTGATGTGTGTGTGTGTGTGTGTGTGTGTGCGTGCGCTTCAGGCTGCTGGAGGAGATCCTGCGTTACATCAACAGTGTCGCTCGCTGTGTGGAGAAGAACGCAGATAAACCCACCGGCAAGTTCTGGAGGGTTCTTCTGAACAAGGCCTACGACCTGCTGGATAAGGTAAACACCAATAATACTTTATTATTATAAAGGAATAACAATAATAATTCTTATCATTATAAAGTAACAACAACAATACTTTATTATTATAAAGTAACAAAGTACATTTACTCAAGTACTGTACGTATTAGAGATCTGAGTACTTTTACTCAAGTGCACAATCGGAGTACTTCTACTTTTCCTCAAGAACAAGACTTGAGTACTTCTACTTTTACTCAAGTACCAGATCTGAGTACTTCTACTCTTACTCAAGTACCAGATCTGAGTACTTCTACTATAACTCAAGTACAAGATCTCAGTACTTCTACTATAAATCAAGTAGTACTTCCAGTACTTCTCCCCCCCTGATGCTAGTGGCCGTTAGCATCCGAGCTAACGCTGTGTGTGTGTCCAGGTGAACTCCCTGTTGCCCACGGATACGTTCATCACGGTGATGAAGGGGCTGATGGGTAATCGCCTGCCATCTGTCAGGAGGAAGGCAATGGAGCTGCTGAACAACAAACTGCAGCACCGCACGCAGTGGGACGAGCAGCAGGTATATATACATATTTACAGATATGAGATTACTTTTTGGAAACCAAGTTAAAAAAAGATATGTCAGATTTTGAAGTTAATGCTTTAAAACCAACCCAAAACATTTATAAAAAAAGACACGTTCATTTCTTCTCTGGTTATTAAAGTGTCTCTCCTCCGTGTCTCAGGTCACTGTGCTGCTGCAGCTGATCGACGACCTGCTGTGCATTGTGGGTAAGCAGCAGGAACAGCCTGAGCAAGAGCAGGAACAGCCTGAGCAGCAGCAGGAACAGCCTGAGCAGGAGACGGCCATCAACCGGCAGACGGCGCTGTTCAGCCTGAAGCTGCTGTGCCGCAATTTGGGCTCCGGCCACCAGGGGGCGTTCTCCCCAGTTCTGCAGAGGGCGGTGCAGCTGGTGGAGGAACCAACAGAGGAGAAGAACGTTACAGGCAGCGCCATGCTGCTCATCGCCGAGGCCGTCAGCACGCTGAAGGCCCTCGCCATCCCTCAGCTGCCACGGTAACCTGCACACACTTACCATTATTGTTAATATTATTATTTTTGTTATTAATGAAGGCCCTCACCACATAATTACTGGACTTAAACTCCCACTGTACATTTTACATTTATATTCAATCTAATATTTAATATTCAGGGTTCGTACGGGTGCTTGAAATCCTTGAAAATGCTTGAAATTTGACGTGGTTGTTTTCAAGGTTGGGAAGTGCTTGAATTTTGGGAATGGTGCTTGAAATTGAGATAAAGTGCTTGAAAATGTAAATGCTTTACTTTTACAATAAATTGCTGTCTTACTGAATAGTTCGCTTTTTAGATTAAAAGAAAAGCATTGCTTCCCTTCTACATAAAACATCTCCGCTCCGGCCTTCCCGCGCTATGCGCGCGACCTGCAAGTGTTTTTGTTACGTGTGACCTGGGCATTCTAATGAGAGTGATAGATAGATAGTGTGCCAGGAGGTTGCAGTTTCAACGAGAGTTGGCTAGCAGAAGACAAATACAAACCATGGCTAAGACGAGGGTCAAGCCCACGAGTAGCCTCCTGCAAAGTTTGCAAAAATAAGGATGCGAGAGTCTGCGCTGACGAGCCACATGAAAGGTACGCCGTAGTAGAGCATTTTAGATTAGGCTAACGTTGCATGTTACGTTTGTTTAAGCTAACGTTAGCTAGCTGAATAGCGAACTCGATGAGGGATAGTCATAATTGCAGGGGACAATCATTTCAGAGGAGCGTACCTATGTTATGTGCGTTACAGTCGCCATCCTGTGGTGTTCAGAGGATGAAGCACTCACGGCATTTCATGTTATAGTCACGGAATATAATCTATTGATACGACACAGAGCGATTTTAAAAGCAATGTATTTCTATTGGTAGTATGTTTCGTGCCTAAACCAAATGTGACTTGATCTATCGAAATCAGTCACATTGATCCTAAGACACATTTTCGTTTGTATTACTGGTCTGGGGGAAGATTGCGAGTGTGTTTGTGTATTTTTGCGTTTGTGTACCGGGGAAACACTCACAAGAAACACCGGCTGTTGTTATGCTTGCTGTGACGTTACATTAGTCCGTTCTCTGCTTGTAATTATGCCGAAGCTTCAAAGTTGTATTTATCATCTGAATTTGCCGAAACAAGTTTAATATTCTGAAAGCCAAGACTTTGTTGATTTGAAAACAGATGAAAACAAACTGTCTTTTACATAAAATTGAAGTATGATACAAGTAAAACTACATTTTGCTTTAATCCCATGTAATTGTATAATGAACACAGTCTTCCTTTGAAGATGTATAAGTCAGGTGTCTTGAGTAGTCAAAATTACCTGGACACATTAGTAAATATTATTTTCCACTTGTTACCATTGTGAGTCTATTGTTATGCAGCTCTGCGTGATTTTGTGGCTACAATTCAGACTAATACACTACCAGAGGTGGAATAAGTACTCAGATATTGTACTTGAGTAAAAGTACAAGTACTCAGATCTTGTACTTGAGTAAAAGTAGAAGTACCAGAGTGTAATACTCTGTCACAGTAAAAGTCCTGCATTCAAAATGTTCCTCAAGTAAAAGTAGAAAAGTATTCTCATCAAAATATAGTTAAATTAAATTAAAAGTAGTCATTGTGCAGATTGGTCCATGTCAGAATAATATATATGATATGTTTTATAATGATTGATCATGAAAGTGTTCTCAAAGCTGGTGAAGGTGCAGCTAGTTTGAATGACTTTGTATACTGCAGGGTAGCTGGTGGATTTACTCCAGGTGGAACTAAAGTCTGATTCAACACTTGATTAGATTTCACATCATTCATCCACATCTGTGAAGTAACTAAAAGTATTAAATACATGTAGTGGAGTCAAAGTACACCATTTACCTCTGACTTGTTTACTGCCAAGCTAAAAGTACCTCAAAAATAGTAATCAATAATGCATTGAAAAGGCTGATTTCACGAAACACACATTTGGTTGTTTATAGCATAAAGAACATCTGATTTAATGTGAGGTAGGGAAATAATCATTTGAGTATGTGTATATAAATATGTAATTTACAACAGCTGTAAGATGCTTGAAAAGCTGGAAAATGCACCTTGAAAAGTGCTTGAATTTGACTTTGGAAAAGGTGTAAGAACCCTGAATATTCCATTCCTTGTACAATTAATGTACATATAAAATCCTGCTTTATATTTTGTTACTGTAAATTCGTATTTCCACATGTATATTTTCCACACTTTTTTTAATGCTATTTTATTTCTATTTGAGATGTACATTTTGGATTGTTTGTTTCTTTTCTGTTTATTTCTATAATATACAATGCCTTGTCTTTTTATGCTGCTGCAACGTAAACATTTCCAAAATTGGGATCAATAAAGTACTTATCTTATTATTGTGAATGATGAATCCCCTCTGTTGCAGCTTGATGCCGGCGGTGCTGCTCGCTCTCTCAGACAGGAAGCAGCTGCTGACCAATGAGATCCTCCTGCTGAGCGCGGTCACCGCCCTGCAGCGAATCACAGAGACGCTGCCGCACTTCTTCAGCCCCTACCTGCAGGAAACCATCACACAGGTAACACACGCACACACACCTGCAGGAAACCATCACACAGGTAACACACACACACACACACACCTGCAGGAAACCATCACACACACCTGCAGGAAACCACCACAAAGGTAACACACACACACACACACGCATCTGCAGGAAACCACCACAAAGGTAACACACACACATCTGCAGGATGAGTTTTGGAGAGAATTAAGCATAAATCTGTCAAATGTCCAAAACAGCCTTGTTTCACTGAAATAACCTCAAAATCACAAATTGCCATTCAGATGACTTTTGGAGAGAATTAAGCATAAATCTGTCAAATGTCCAAAACAGCCTTGTTTCACTGAAATAGCCTCAAAATGACAAACTATCATTCAGATGACTTTTGGAGAGAATTAAGCATAAATCTGTCAAATGTTCAAAACATCCTTGTTTCACTGAAATAGCCTCAAAATGACAAACTATCATTCAGATGACTTTTGGAGAGAATTAAGCATAAATCTGTCAAATGTCCAAAACAGCCTTGTTTCACTGAAATAGCCTCAAAATGACAAACTATTATTCAGATGACTTTTGGAGAGAATTAAGCATAAATCTGTCAAATGTTCAAAACAGCCTTGTTTCACTGAAATAACCTCAAAATCACAAATTGCCATTCAGATGACTTTTGGAGAGAATTAAGCATAAATCTGTCAAATGTCCAAAACAGCCTTGTTTCACTGAAATAGCCTCAAAATGACAAACTATTATTCAGATGACTTTTGGAGAGAATTAAGCATAAATCTGTCAAATGTCCAAAACAGCCTTGTTTCACTGAAATAGCCTCAAAATGACAAACTATTATTCAGATGACTTTTGGAGAGAATTAAGCATAAATCTGTCAAATGTCCAAAACAGCCTTGTTTCACTGCAATAGCCTGAAAATGACAAACTATTATTCAGATGACTTTTGGAGAGAATTAAGCATAAATCTGTCAAATGTCCAAAACATCCTTGTTTCACTGAAATAACCTCAAAATCACAAATTGCCATTCAGATGACTTTTGGAGAGAATTAAGCATAAATCTGTCAAATGTCCAAAACAGCCTTGTTTCACTGAAATAGCCTCAAAATGACAAACTATTATTCAGATGACTTTTGGAGAGAATTAAGCATAAATCTGTCAAATGTTCAAAACATCCTTGTTTCACTGAAATAACCTCAAAATCACAAATTGCCATTCAGATGACTTTTGGAGAGAATTAAGCATAAATCTGTCAAATGTCCAAAACAGCCTTGTTTCACTGCAATAGCCTCAAAATGACAAACTATCATTCAGATGACTTTTGGAGAGAATTAAGCATAAATCTGTCAAATGTCCAAAACAGCCTTGTTTCACTGAAATAGCCTCAAAATCACAAATTGCCATTCAGATGACTTTTGGAGAGAATTAAGCATAAATCTGTCAAATGTCCAAAACAGCCTTGTTTCACTGAAATAGCCTCAAAATCACAAATTGCCATTCAGATGACTTTTGGAGAGAATTAAGCATAAATCTGTCAAATGTCCAAAACAGCCTTGTTTCACTGAAATAACCTCAAAATCACAAATTGCCATTCAGATGACTTTTGGAGAGAATTAAGCATAAATCTGTCAAATGTCCAAAACAGCCTTGTTTCACTGAAATAACCTCAAAATCACAAATTGCCATTCAGATGACTTTTGGAGAGAATTGAGCATAAATCTGTCAAATGTCCGAAACAGCCTTGTTTCACTGAAATAACCTCAAAATCACAAATTGCTCTTTTTTTTAAATCGCCACATGTCACCCAGAGTCAACTAAACAGATTGATTGCCAGGTATGTTGTTGAGGACATGCTGCCCATCGCAACGGTCGAGTCTGTTGCCTTCAGAGAACTAGTCAGCAAAATACCAGTGAAAGCATTTCATTTTCAATTTTATTGTTTTTCATTTTAAAGTACAGTAACTTGTTACAAGTTACTTTTATAATTTAGTAACTAATAAAGTAACTCTTTTTTGAGAGCTATAACTATTACTAGTTACTTTTTAAAAGTAACTAGTAGGGATGCACGATAATTATCGGCCCGATAATTATCGGCCCGATATTAGGAATTATGACGTCATCCCGATAAACCGATAACAGTATTAATAGCCCCGATAATATACAATATATTTTTTGGGTAAAAAAAAATAAAAAATACTGCGGTGTGGGTGGACTGGGATGAGGGGCGCTTGTTTTTCACTCGGCTCCTCCCGTTTTGCCAGTACTGTGGTGTTAGTGGTTTAGGAAGAGGGGAGTTCTTCACAAATCCAGCGCTCCCTAATACTTCCAACCTGATCAGTCACCTGAAACATCGCCATCGCTACGATAGTGTGTTAAAAGCGAAGACAATAATACAATACTGTGTGTGTGTGTGTGTGTGTGTGTGTGTGTGTGTGTGTGTGTGTGTGTGTGTGTGTGTGTGTGTGTGTGTGTGTGTGTGTGTGTGTGTGTGTGTGTGTGTGTGTGTGTGTGTGTGTGTGTGTGTGTGTGTGTGTGTGTGTGTGTGTGTGTGTGTGTGTGTGTGTGTGGTGTGTGTGTGTGTGTGTGTGTGTGTGTGTGTGTGTGTGTGTGTGTGTGTGTGTGTGTGTGTGTGTGTGTGTGTGTGGTGTGTGTGTGTGTGTGTGTGTGTGTGTGTGTGTGTGTGTGTGTGTGTGTGTGTGTGTGTGTGTGTGTGTGTGTGTGTGTGTGTGTGTGTGTGTGCGCGCGCGCTGGAGCTATGTGCAACTCAAGGCATATGCTCGAACCGGAGCTGCCTGGACGCTGCAATCATGTTGCTGAGTGTGCTGACTTCTCCTCCAATGTCCCGCTGTCTGCTTCCTGCATCAAGTCAAGTGCTCGGCGCAGTTGTGTGGATAGAGCGCTCCTCTGTTTTCATTTAAACAGCTCCTTATATCCGTTAGCGCAGCTAGCTAGCACCAGATGCTAACAACAACAATGCACGTAAGGTCTCGCTCTTGCTCGCTCGGACCAGACGTACACACACCCTCCCGGTCCTCCCGATGGCCAGTCGGTGCCTGCCGGTGAGCGTGGAAGTGTGGTCTGCCACATGCGGGCGGCAGGAGCGGGGCTGTCAGCATCAGCTTGGAGATGGTATTTTAAACTCGATGCGCTCTGAAGCTACGGGACGGCCGAGGAAAAAAAATACACATGCGTTAATCGCGTTAAAATAATTAGTGGCGTAATTTTAATTTTTATTATCGGTTATCGGTATCGGTCTTGAGAAGCAGGAAGTTATCGGTATCGGTATCGGTTTCAAAAAACCAATATCGTGCATCCCTAGTAACTAGGGCAGTAGCCTCGATATACGACCTTTGGGCACCCCCAGAGCATTATTCAACACTGCCCGACAGTGAAGAATAAACATATGTATAACTAGTTTAGGTTGTTCCAGAGGTAGATAAAATAGCTAAGTGTGTTAGGTCTAACTTGAAGTGTGTGTTTTGCTCCGCTCACCGGTCCGTCACAGCTGGCGGAGCTGCCTGTGATCTTGCAGAGCTGTGTGTTCTCGGTCAGCAGCAGCTGAACCTGATCTCTCTCTTTCTGCTTCACACACGTTGCATATAGCAATTTTATTGTCTTTTTCGGACACCTTGAAAAACTGCCACACCGTGGAAGCCATTTTGACGAGCTTCTTTTGCCATGCACACAGAGAAAAGTTTCATGTATTTTTGAATCATCTGATCAGCTCTCCTGATCGGCCTTTATAGAGAGCACCGATCAAACTATTAAGAGTGAATATCGGCCTATAATGATTGGCAGCCAATCGATCGGATCGTCCCTAAATATTACCAGACATTTTGACCGGCAGGTTTTGAATTTACCGGTTTTTAATATATTTTACCAGCTTAAAACCGGTAATTACCGACTAAAGGCAGCCACACACCAACCTGAGACCACAGAACGCGTACCGAAGGCGTCCCGACTTTTATGTCGGCTACGCCGCCCGCCTACGAACACACTGCAAAGACTTCAGGCAGCGTGTATTCGTCATTCAAAAGAGGCAACAGCCAATCAGAGTGATTTCTTTGATCGGCCGCGGGAGGTGTGAAAAATTGATCGTAAAGCAACGGCGGTGCGGGACACACCAACCTGAGTAGGGCGCCGTGAGTGCCCGATTGCCTCCGACGGCCTCTGACTCCCAAAATCGGGTAGATGTGTCAGGGTCTTAACGTAAACCCTGCTACACACAGCTGCTCACACACAGGTAACACACATCTGCAGACTTTGTTTTAGTTTTTTTGTTGTGTTTTCTAAAGGTATATTTTCCTCTTCCTGCAGGTGTGTAGTCTGACTCGTCTGGTGGAGTCTTCCTCGTCTTCCTCAGCCGGCGCTCAGCTCTCCTCCCGTCTCTCCTCCCTCCGGGTGACCCTCGCCACCAAACTGCCCCCCCGAGTCCTGCTGCCCTCCCTCACCAAGTGCTACAGCAGCATGGTTCTCGACAGACAGGTAGATATTGATAACGGAAAGATATATATTATTAATTATGTTTTAGTATTTATTAGTATGAATTCTTATGTAGTATTATTTATTTGTGTTAATAATAATTATTAATTATTATTAGGATGAATTATTGTTTATTATTAATTAATTATGTTTTGATGCTGTGTGTTTCAGGGCCAGCTTGGGGTGCTGCTGAGCATCCTGCAGGAGCACATTGATCACATGGAGAGGGAGCAGCTGAGCCACCACCAATCAGAGCTCACATCCTTCTTCTTGTCCGCCCTCGACTTCAGAGCGCAGCACTGCCAGGTAGCAACACATTGAGGGCAAAGCCCTGGAATGGTTCATATCTGAATGATATAACTTTCTGTGTCAGCCTTGGTGACTCTTGAGTTATCCTGTCCGACATAGCTCAGTCTTGGGTACCCCTGTTATTTTCCCTTTATTTGCTCCCTCTTGGGTCCATACTTAGAAAGCACGGCATCGCATTCCACTACTATGCTGATGATAGCCAGATTTTATCCCATTGTCTAGAGGTAAAACTAAATGAAGGACAAACAGAAATAATGGTTCTATTTCGTCCCTACTGACCGCCAGAGGCGATGCTTAAGCACTGGATATGTCCATAGCGTGCATTTGCGCAGTTTGAGTACCTAATAACAACAAAGTCACCTGTGACCCACGTGACGACGGCTACATAGGCCGGCGTCATTAGCGGATCGGCTCCTTTTCTTTCATCTTCTCGCTTCGCGAGAGTACCGCGGCTACATTCTTGTAGCCTACAGTGTTCAGGTTTGAACGTTTGATCTGAGGGATTTCTTTGCGTGCAGCTGGCGGCGTGCAGCTTCGCGACTGACAGTCGGAGCTACGGGTTGTTAACGCGTCCTCCAGGAGCTGTGGCCGGCTGTGCAGAGCCTCGACGGACAGGTTTGTGTCAACTTGTTGCTGGTGATGGTTGTGTCCCCGCACCCTCTCCCAGCTAAGTTTTCCTGATTGCTGTCTTGTTTATTGTTTGGCTTAGACTTTCTGGTGACGATAGTGTTCCGCTTCCTCTCCCATAAAGTTGCCCTTATTATGCTCTTTTGAAAGTTCTGCTTGTGGCGTTGTGCCCGAGCTATCATTAGCATTTGTGTTCCCAGCTTTAGCTGCGTCTCTCATTCAATTTAGTATGGAAAGCCCAGTGTGCCATATTTTTCCCGTTTTTTGTTTAGATGCAGAGAGTAAGGTAAGCACTGGCCATAGTTACCACTGTGGCCATGGCCTACGGTTCTATGCGGGCTGTTCTATTCCATAGAAGCTAATTATCTGGTCTTAACATTTGTGTTTTGACTTGGTCGCTTGGTCTGCGCCCCATGCAGATCTGGCTGAACAGCCTTCACTTGGATGCCAAGTGGCACAGTCACAGGAAAGTTAGGGTGTCGCAGCGTTGCCTCCAATCTTTGTCACGCTGGAGGGGCAGGGCCTATCTCCTGATGGGCGTGCCCATGAGCGCCATCCCATCCCGCCAGGAGACCGTAACCATAGGTGCATGTCTCTCAGGGTGGGGTGCAGTGTGGCAGGGCAGGACCGTTCAGGGTCAGTGGTCTGCCTAGGAGGGTGCTCGCCATGTCAACGTGCTAGAGTTTCATTCTGTGCAGCTTGCACTCACGCACTTTCTACCCCACCTGGAGGGCAAGAATGTGCGTGTTCCTTGGGACAGCATGTACACTGTTGCCAAACAGCAGTCCCTTCTAGATAGTGGAAGTTCTCCCTCCACTCTGAATTTATGTGGCTGCTATTTCTGCCCGATATGTTCGGGTCGACGGCGCCACGGCGGGGTGCCACAGGTCGGTGTCCCTCTTCCTGAAGAGGGGCTTTACGGCAGCGTCCCCCTAGCACCCCGAGGGCTCCGGCTTGGGACCTGCCCCTGCTGCCGGATGCCCTATCATCTCCTCCCTTCGAGTCCCTGGCCCAGGTGGGGCTTAGGTGGCTGCCCACAAAGGCAGCATTTCTGCTTGCCATAGCCTCAGGGAAGCGAGTTGGGGAGTTGCATGTCCTCTCCATAAACGATACATGCCTGAGGTGGGACTCTCAGGTTTTGCCCTTTGGGCAAATGTGGCATTCCTGCCCAGGGTGCTTCCACAAACCCACTTCAATCAGCCTGCCCAGCTGGCATGCTTTGACATTCAGGAGAACGGCACATCGAAGGTGCTGTGCCCTGGGGGTGCCCAAAGGTCATATATCGAGGCTACTGCCCGTATACGGCAGTCGAGGCAACTCTTGATTTTGACATGGCAGCACTAAAGGAGGTTGTGCCCTCTAACCAGTTGCTGCCCCACTGGGTTGTCGATACCATCTAACATGCCTACGGGGCCAGTGGCCGCCCCCCTGCCATCTGGGCTGAGATGCCACTCTACAAGGAGCATCTCAACATCTTAGGCTGCCCTGAGAGTGGTGCCACTGGAGACCATCTGCGCCGCGGCGTTGTGGGCGTCTTCTGGCACATTCTCCAGTTGTTATCGGGTTAATGTCACCACTCTCCATTCTTTGGGCTTGGTCCTTTTGCCGTGCTCTGCTGCTTCCAGTAGTGAGCAAGGGCTTGGATTCTTCATGACATGGTTGGTATAAGTCATCCAGTGCTAAAGCACGATAACGATAGTTACGCCTTTAACTACGGTTCTATGAGTCCCGGATGACCGCCATAGTTTCCTGTCACTCAGAATTCTTGTGTGCTCGCAAGAAGATTCTGGGAGCCAATCCGCTAATGACGCCGGCCTATGTAGCCGTCGTCACGTCACAGGTGACTTTGTTGTTATTAGGTACTCAAACTGCTAGGGGTGTAACGGTTCACAAACATTTCGGTTGGGTACGTACCTCGGTTTTTAGGTCACGGTTCGGTTCGGTACATTTTCGGTACAGCAGAAAAAATTATAAAATATTTTTTGGTTTTTAAAAATGATTGTTAAACTGTGAATAATGTATTCACTCAAATAAATACAAAATATAATAAAATGAACATTAAGGTGCAGCATTTCGATGAACTGAAATAATCTGTATTTGTACAGTTCCTCAAATTACTGACTACATTTGAACCAGCTCTCATAGTATGCCTCTCGTCCAATTAAATGACTTGGTCGTTCTATGATGCGATGAACCCAATGTGAGCAAATTACTCTGAATGCTGCGACGCAGCACCTGAGATTACTTCCAAAAACGTTTTCACGTTCTCAATTTTTTACGTTTAATGTTATATACGTTCGGTACACAAGTGTACCGAACCGAAGGACCCGTACCGAATAATTTAGGTACGGGTACGTACACCGTTACACCCCTACGAACTGCCCATGCGTGCGATGGACATATCAAGTGCTAAAGCACCGCCTCTGGTGGTCATCCGGGACTCATAGAACCGTAGTTACAGCCGTAACTATCGTTTTTGGTAGCATCACTTCTCTACACCAAGCCCACTTTTACGAACCTTGAAATTAAAATGGAGCTTCAACTAAGACTTGAGTCAGATCGAAGCTGTGGTAAAACAAGCTAGTATAGATAGCTAGCTAAAATAAAACCTTTTCTCCCCAGACAGCAGTTTGAGATGGTAATCCACGCCTTCGTCCCCACTTGGCTGGATTGCTGCAACTCTCTTTACATGGGGGTCGTCTGCAACTGGGGCAAAATGCAGCAGCAAGGCTTTTAATTGGCACACGTAAATACGAGCACATTTCCGCCATTTTGGCTTCGCTCCATTGGCTGCCCATACATTTTAGGATTCATTTTTTTTTAAATTCTCTTTTTTACTATAATCCTTCAATTGCCTGGCCCCACCCTACCTTTCTGAGCTGCTACATCCTCTCAGGTCAGCTGATCCTCCTGAATGTGCCCAGAACCAGGTATCAGAGGGTGCTTTCTCTGTAGCGGCTCCCACACTGTGACTATCTAGTACCATCTAACATGTCTGCTTTTAAATCGCTTCTGAAAACCCACCTCTTCTCCTTAGCATTTTGACATCTTGTAGATTGTTGCTTTTTATTGCTTTTAAATTGTCTATTGTTTTTACTTGTACTTGTTTTATGGTGTGTGTGAGCTGAGCTGTGTGATACGTTTGTTTGTTTGTTTATTTGACTGAACAGCTCTTTGGTCTGGAGGTTTTAAAGTGCCTTATAAATAAAGCTGTATTGTATTATTGTACTCCTGAGATGAGGATGGTGAGGAGGAGGATGATGATGAAGATGTGTGCAGAGCACATTTTTTACATATCATTTTCCACTTCCTGTCCTCAGGGCGACCTCCAGAGGACGTCAGAGGTCGAGGGTCATGTGATCGACTGTCTGCTGGCGATGGTGCTGAAGCTGTCGGAGGTCACCTTCAGACCGCTCTTCTTCAAGGTGAGTCTCTACCTGAGGTCAGAGGTCGTCACTCAGACCTTATTGTTGTTGTTGATCATGTGACCTGTGTTGTTGTTTGTGCAGCTGCTGGACTGGAGTAAGACAGGAAGTAAGGAGCGTCTGCTAACGTTCTTCCGGCTGTCCGAAGTTCTGGCGGAGAAACTCAAAAGTCTGTTCGTTCTGTTTGCTGGGAATCTGGTGAAGCCCATCGCCGACCTGCTGACCCTCTCCAACTGCTCCCAGACAAGTGAGATATTTATTTATTAATTGATTTAATACAATATAATTTGTTTGATTTGGGTATACTCTTTAATTTACTTTATTTGTATTTTATTTATTTTTGTTTACTATTTTGATTTTAATTTAATTGTATTAAATTGTATTGTATATTATATATACTATAACCAACTGCTCTCAGACAAGAGAGATCATTATCTATATATTTAATCCAATATCATTTGTTATATTTGGATATACAATTCAACTTAGTTCACTTTATTTTTATTTATTTGTTTTCATTTAAATTATTTGTTTTTGTTTTTTTATTGTTTTAACTTTATTAATTTATTTTTTTCATTGAAATATATTTAATTTATTTGTTTGTCCCTTATTTAAGTTTTTCGTTACATATTTATTTAGTTTTATATTTAGTGTATTTTTAATTTTAAAGTTTTCCATTTATTTTGTTTTATTTTACAATCAATTTAATATTTTAACCCTTTATTTTTGTGGCCTTTTTTAAACGTATAACTTGGCTATATTTTATTGTACTTTAATTGCTTATTTTATTAATTATACTCTCTCAGGTGAGCCCCTGTTTGCGTCCCTCAGCAGTCAGAAGGTGTGTCTCCTGCTTCACTTCCTGTTGGATTGTCTCTATAAGATCTGTCTCTACGACACGCAGAGGTTCCTGAGCAGAGAGAGAGCAGACACACTGCTGCAGCCCCTGCTGGACCAGGTACACACACACACACACACACACACACACACACACACACACACACACACACACACACACACACACACACACACACACTGCTGGACCAGGAACACACTCTTATTTTTATCAGTTTTTTCCAACTCTTACCTTTTTATTACAAGTATTTATATGTTCATAATAAATAGAGATGTATTTATTGTGTGTGCAGCTAGAGAAAACTCTTATAATGAAGTCAGTTCTTGGACACTTTTATTTTTGAAGACAGCTCTTCATACTCTTATTTTGAAGTGAGATTTGTCCCACTCTCACCATAATGAAAACTATTTATATGTAATTAAATATTGTGTGTTTTATGTATTTAGATGGAGAACAGTGTGGGGGGGCAGGAGGCCTCACGTCTCAGGTTGACCCAGAACCTGGTTCCCTGTTTGGGTCAGTTCTCTGTGGCTCTGGCTGACGACTCTCTGTGGAAAACTCTCAACTACCAGATCCTGCTGAAGACCAGACACACACTGCCTGAGGTACACACACATACACACACTCAGGATTATCCCAGTTTGCTCTTGTTAATATCCAGATCAGGGTGTCCGCGGGGTCTTAACCTGTTCAACCCGGAGGCCCCGTTTTTCACGAAACTGTCTCAGGGCTTCTTAACATTTAAAAACCTATTAATGTGTCATACCAACTTAACGGGAAGAGACTCAGCTAACTGACGATACGAACCATTTTTACCGAAACAACATGCTTTCACACGAAGCATCGAAATGATCCCTGAGCGAAAAAAATTCTAACACACTTAGCACAGAACTCTTGGTATAAATACCCTTATTACCAGGGTTCGTACGGGTGCTGGAAATCCTTGAAAATGCTTGAAATTTGATGAGGTGCAGTCTGTTCTTCCTCTCTCGGTTATCACACAGTCTGTCTTCCGGTTGTTGCCTCTTTTGAATGACGAATGCACACTACCGCCGCCTGCTAGTAAGGTATTGCCATTCACGCATGCGCAGTTCGTACGTGGTACTTGGCCGTCGGCTGAAGTCTTTGCGGTGTGTTCCAGTGCGACACACGGCCAAGACGCAGAGACGCGAGGCGACACAACAGTCGGGGTTTGTCTGTGTCAGTTATTTGGTGTCAGCTTGGTGTGTCCGGGCCTTAACGGTTCAAAAGAGGTGTCAATCATCAAAATCGAACGACGGGGGCCAGAGATATGGAAAATTCACCCAAATGACCCCAGAAGTGTAATCTCTTCTTGATACAGGGTACTTATTATATGTTATAGTTTACAGGGTTCGTACGGGTGCTTGAAATCCTTGAAAATGCTTGAAATTTGACGTGGTGTTTTCAAGGTTAGGAAAGTGCTTGAATTTTGGGAATGGTGCTTGAAATTGAGATAAAGTGCTTGAAAATGTAAATGCTTTACTTTTACTGTCTGACTGAATAGTTCGCTTTTTTAAAATTTAAAAGAAAAGAAATGCTTCGCTGCATCTTCCCGCGCTATGCGCGCGACCTGCAAAGTGTTTGTGTTACGTGTGACCTGGGCATTCTGATGAGTGATAGATGACTATGTGCCAGGAGGTTGCAGTTTCAACGAGCGCGTTGGCTAGCATAAGACAAATACAAGCCATGGCTAAGACGAGGTTCAAGCCCACGAGTAGCCTCCTGCAAAGTTTGCAAACATAACGATGCGAGAGTCTGCGCTGACGAGCCACATGAAAGGTACGCCGTAGTAGAGCATTTTAGATTAGGCTAACGTTGCATGTTACGTTTGTTTAAGCTAACGTTTGCTAGCTGAATAGCGAATTCGATTGAGGGATAATAATAATTGCAGGGGACAAACGAGCCGTGCGGAGGGATCTAGATCGGCTTGAAGGCACATTATGCAATGTGCACATTATCCCTCTTATTACACAGCCACATTCTCAACAAAGTAACAACATGACTCCCAATATTAATTGAAATGCTTTTATGGATTTAGAAATGACTTTATTGATTTAAAAAATAGTTTTATGTATTGATTTAAATTGACATGCATCCGCTAAGAAAAGTAGTCCGTTGTTACTGTTTGAATAACGTAGCAACGGCAGGAACTGCTTCGATAGCGTTTTTGAGGAGCTTTTTGATTACAGATTTGAAAACATCGTTGCTTGCATCACAATTCATTATGTCAAACCTTGAAAGTATCTAGATATCCCTGCCCTAATGCCAAAGTAACTGCACACTGAATATGTCATGTGTCGCCGTTTGATGTCTATGTCTGGACCGCTGCGTAAAAAGGAGGGTGTATTTTTGCGTTTGTGTACCGGGGAAACACTCACAAGAAACACCGGCTGTTGTTATGCCTGCTGTGACGTTACATTAGTCCGTTCTCTGCTTGTAATTATGCCGAAGCTTCAAAGTTGTATTTATCATCTGAATTTGCCGAAACAAGTTTAATATTCTGAAAACAGATGAAAACAAACTGTCTTTTATATCAAATTGAAGTATTATACAAAGTAAAACTACATTTTGCTTTAATCCCATGTAATTGTAGAATGAACATAGTCTTCCTTTGAAGATGTATAAGTCAGGTGTCTTGAGTAGTCAGAATTACCTACAAATCATTGTACACATTTGTAAATATTATTTTCCACTTGTTACCTATTTTTATGCAGCTCTGCGTGATTTTGTGGCTACAATTCAGACTAATACACTACTAGAGGTAGAATAAGTACTCAGACCTTGTACTTGAGTAAAAGTACAAGTACTCAGATCTTGTAGTGAAATTATAAGTACTCAGATCTTGTAGTGAAATTATAAGTACTCAGATCTTGTACCAGAGTGTAGGAATACTCTGTTACAGTAAAAGTCCTGCATTCAAAATGTTCCTCAAATGAAAGTAGAAAAGTATTCTCATCAAAATATAGTGAAAGTTGCGACAGTAAAAATAGTCATTGTGCAGATTGGTCCATTTCAGAATAATATATATGATATGTTTTATAATGATTGATCATGAAAGTGTTCTCAAAGCTGGTGAAGGTGCAGCTAGTTTGAAGTACTTTGTAGACTGCAGGGTAGCTGGTGGATTCACTCCAGGTGGAACTAAAGGCTGATTCAACACTTGATTAGATTTCACATCATTCATCCACATCTGTGAAGTAACTAAAGGTATAAAATACATGTAGTGGAGGAAAAGTACACCATTTACCTCTGACTTATGTTCACTGCCAACCTAAAAGTACCTCAAAAATAGTAATCAATAATGTATTGAAAAGTTATTTGGCTGATTGTTTTATATTGGCTCAGACAGGTTATATGGGAGGCCCAGTCTACATACAGGTCACTCCTTTTGAAATATTAAACTTAGTTTTCTTTTCTTTAATTTTTCATCCTCGTGTAGAATGCTATCACGAAGCACACATTTGGTTGTTTATAGCATAAAGAACATCTGATTTAATGTGAGGTAGGGAAATAATCATTTGAGTATGTGTATATAAATATGTAATTTACAACTGCTTGAAAATCTGGAAAATGCACCTTGAAAATGCTTGAAAAGTGCTTGAATTTGACTTTGGAAAAGGTGTAAGAACCCTGAGTTTAGATTCCTAAAGCTTTTGGTCTATTATCCCATCATTCAAGGGTGGTTTTCACTATAAGTAATGTTTTTTTATACTATGTTCTATCTGAATTTACTTTATCTATATTGATTCTGACTTTTCTACATCCAACTCACAGGTTTATCATTACTTTCACAAAAAAGATTATTAATTTACCCCTTTTAGAAGTGAAGTTATAGTAATTTGTTCTGCGAATGTAATTTTCGAGCCTGAAACCTGAAAAAAAGGATTACAAGTTGATAAATCAATTTAGCGAAAATTAAGGCTATTAAAAAGTATTAAACTGCATTTTCCAAGGTATTACATTTTGTAGCTTGTTTTCAATAAGTATATAAATTGTCCAAAGAGGTTGTATTCTAAAGTTTGCCTGAATGTAATCATTGCGTAGGTGTGTAGTTTATTTATGGCATTCCGTTGGATTTGACGTTATCTGAACAGGACATTGTACGCTCAATGCTTGATAGTGCGCGAAGGTCCATTTACGCCGGTTGTTAAACAACATCGTTATTGGGAAATGCAAGTTTGCGTCCAAATGATTGGAAGATAAGGAGGAAGGACAATCAATACTGTATATAATAAATGTAACCGGTTAAAACTCAAAGTGGCGATGAGGTCTTAAAATGTATGGAAAGGGTCTTAAAAGGTATTAAAAGATTACATTTACAACTTAAGATGTTTTTTTCTCATTCATTTACCATTTTAATCTTTGAGATTATCCACGTTTTTTCTCGTTAATATACCACCTCATTATTAGAGAAAATATTGAAGAATATATAAAACATTTCTTTCCTGAATATGAGAGACATTTTTTTCCTACGGTCTTTTTCAATTTATTGATTTAATATCGGATTAAATACAAAACATTTCTTTGTGATTTTGTCTTCATGACTTTGGATCTTTTAAAAATCTTTTTAAATGATCCCCCTTCACCACCATTCATTTTTTGGTATCATCACACACAAACACACTCCGAGGTTTTGTAAAAACATATAATACATATATGTACATATAAAACAAAAACAACCTTTTTTGCTAGTAATATTAACTATAAATACACCAAATGTCATTTAATTTGTTTGAAGTCACTATTGAGGTTTTTAAATGCAGATTTAATATAATTTATAAAACATTGGCGTAGTAGTGGTCCTTAGGTTGATCCCTGTGGAACATCTGATCTGTTGATTTCTCAAAGCTTAATTTGAAGGGAAGTATTTTTACACTGTGTTTTAAGTACTTTTACTGCAGGAAAGGATCCAAATACTCTCCTCCTTTGATAATGTGTATAAATACTCTCTCCTCTGATATTGTGTATACATACTTCATTATTTCCTGTTTCAGGTGCGTTTCTCCTCTCTGCTGGTGCTGATGGAGTTGGCCTCAAAGCTGAAGGAGAACTACGTCTCACTGCTGCCGGAAACCATCCCCTTCCTGGCTGAACTCATGGAGGGTGAGCGCACAAACGCGCACACACACACACACACACACACACACACACACACACACACACACACACACACTCCATAGATATTCACTATTAATTCAATTTTTATATAAAAATTATATTATAGCGTACTATTACATACTTATATTAAAGTGACGTGTGTATTATAATCGCTGTGTGTGTTTCAGATGAGTGTGAGGAGGTGGAGCAGCAGGTTCAGATAGTGATTCAGGAGATGGAGAACATCCTGGGAGAACCTATGCTCAGCTACTTCTAACACACTCAATCAGGTGTGGCATTTGTACTTTTTAATCGAATGTTCAAAAATAAAAATGTTTTTTTTCAGTCTGATTTCTCATGTCTTCATTGTTTCATAAAAAATATAAAACCAGTATTATTATATTAGAAGTGTTTTATTCTCTTACACACTTAATTTATATTGATTAAAGGTCACCTATTGTGCAAAATCCACTTTTTCATGTCTTTTTATTAGTGCTGTCAAAATTATCGCGTTAACGCCGGTA
Organism: Champsocephalus gunnari; assembly: GCA_036324595.1. Classification (NCBI taxonomy): domain Eukaryota; kingdom Metazoa; phylum Chordata; class Actinopteri; order Perciformes; family Channichthyidae; genus Champsocephalus; species Champsocephalus gunnari. The sequence goes on from CM070451.1 coordinate 14,520,588, forward strand.
ATTAATTTTTGGAATTAATTGCGTTAAAATATTTAACGCATGTGCAGAATGGCCCGCCCCATACGTGCCACCAGTGGCAGCGCCAGGGTATGGCTGGGGTAGGCTACACCCATACCAAGAAATGGCTTAGCCCCACCATGAAAAATGATCTTAAAGTAAGCAAAATAAAGTCTGCCAACTCGCGCGGAGTAAATTGCACAGACAGCAGTTAGTAAGATTGATTTCAGTAGCCACGGTTTTGAAAACTTTTGTCACGTAGTGATCGTCTTCTCAATAGAACATCTTTGATAACGGCGTGGTGTTGTTGCAGGAAGTCCCGACGCAGAATACTTTTGCTGTAGTACAGGGCAGAGCCATATAATGTAATAATATGGCTCTGGTACAGGGGTGCACATAACTGGTACGCAGGTTATGTGCGTAATCTGAAATGCGTACCGTCACTTGTGTCACAAAGCGCATTTGCGTACCGACGTACTTGTGAAGCTTTTCCAGAAGGCGGTTAGATCACCGGACGACAGAGTCGGTCTCCGTGTGCACAGACAGGGCTGCTGTTAACGTCGGTCTGAACAACGGAACTGTGCCAAAACTACGCCAACCGGCTGCGGAGGGAGACTCCCCCCTTCACTGGAGAACTGCGCTAAAACAGCTGATCACAACGTTCACACTCTGTGGTCACAAAGTACTCCACTAGCCGCCGCCCCTGTCGACTTTCCTGAAGTACTCCCCCGTTGATAGAAATCAACACGTAATGAATTAAGACCCCACGGTTTGATGATTGGGTGTGTGGGTTGTCTTTCATTTTGACATGCAGAAAAATGTTATAATAAACATAGATACTGTATGTTAAATGGATATATCCGCCTTCTTTCATTTATCTTTCCATTCCCACAACAATATACATAAATAAATGGCATATTTTGGACATAGTTTGAATGGTGATTAATCATGATTAATTAATTTTTAAGCTGTGATTAATCTGATTACAATTTTTAATTGTTTGACAGCCCTACTTTTTATACATAAACATGGCTTGTGTAACCATTAGCCAATAACCAACCAAGGTAACACCACCACCATTTCACCTGAATCTCCTCCTCGAGCACCTTTGTGTTCTTTTTTCAACCAAATATCTCTGAGGGGCGTGGGGAGTGGCTCCTTATTTTCATCTAAAGTAACAGACAGAGAATCAGCACTTTTGAAACAGGGCTGAAACAGAGGGGATTATGGGATGCTACAATGATCTGTTTGGTGTTTGGAGCCAAACACTTCAGAAACATGTTCTGTATATATCTGAGACCTATAATATATTGATGAAAAACAGTATAATAGGGGACCTTTAAGTTAACAGTAAATAGTTTTTGATGTAATTCATGTGTTGATGTGCAGAAGGTTTTAAACATGGCAGAATGTATGCAAAAACAAGCTAAGGGTTTATACTTAAGCAATAGCCCACGACAGGCCGTGGTATATGCTCATTATATCACAGCTAAGGGGCGTGGCTCAGCCCGACGCGAAGCGGATGTCTTAGCGAACATATTAGGCAGAGAGCGTTGATCCATTATTTGGCTATTTATTTACATTCATTTGTATGTTGCAGTTTATTGTGCACCCACTGAAAACCTGTCCAGCACCAGTAGCATGGCTTACATGGTTGTTCTAGGCTGTTGCTTGGCGTGGTGAGAATATTGCTCCACTTTCTCTGGTCCCCGAGATTCGGTTTACAGTAGCTCTGGAGAGAGCTTTCGCACCTGTGGCCACTAACAGTCATAATTTCTCTGCTTTGTTTCAAGACCCGCATCAGAAAGCTTTTGAATCAGGGTTCGTACGGTCATTGAAAATCTGGAAAAGTCATGGAAATTGAAAATGCAAATTCCAGGCCCTGGAAAAGTTATGGAAAACAATATGTTTCCCAAAGTTTTGGAAAAGTCATGGAAATGTAACAAAAATTGCGTCAAATATAATTTACATTTAATCTAATCGCTGAAATAATCTGCGGTCGCGAGCTGTTACAGATGTAGCGCTTCGTTTCAGACGCATACCCGTGCGGGTCCGTGATCGGCACGGGGTGGGCCCCTGCTGATAAGGAAAACCCCCCCGCAGGACTTGAAACGCCCCCTTGATAAATACATTTAATTATAATGAAACCAGCAGCAATGGATCCACCAGGGGGAGCCGTGAAAAGCTGCCACACTGGAACTCATGTGAAATAAACAGCTGATCTACAGGGATCTGATATAGCGGATATTTGTTAAGATCCATATATGTCACGGATAGGATCATATTCTGTGCTTAAGTAAGAGACATGTAATCATTTACTAAACATCACCATGTTTTTATTTAACAAAATAATGTTTAATTCACGTTGGCGTAAGTACAAAACCATCGCTATGTTTTTAGATCAGGAAATGCATCCAGGGTCAAACAAACGATGTTCGATCGTGATCCTCGCGATCATTTAATGTATCATATGTTCGCGAGTTGAAATGAATGCACTACATTTAATCCACGTGAGTTTACAACAACAACAATAATCGCTTTGTTTTTATATCACATCCGACCGGAGGAAAATGCAGCGGCTCTCTACCGATCACCCTAATCCCACGGGCAAACATTAATATGTACAGTGTTCATAGTTTACTCTATTATTAGTGTCTAACATTACTGCTATAATAATCACACATTGAGTTGTTGAAATCAGACCGTCGTTTTTTTTAAACGCTCTGAATGAAACGGCAGCTCTCAGGTGATCAGCTGTGTGTTTACACAATAACATATGCATAGTAATTTAATACCTTCCAACACACATTGTAAGAACAGTTCTGTTTCATATGAGTGTTGAGAGCCGTATCCACAAATCTACTAATTTTGCCCTCAGTGCACCAGATTGATGCATTTAACTTCAATTTAAATAAAAACATCTTCTGTTGTAACAACAATAACATTATAAATAGTAACATTATGGTATTGCACATTTACTGTAGCTTTGAGTGTTACTGGCCTGAGATTTTTTTATTACATGAATGAAGGTGACTGAGGCTTTTTAATATAGACTTTTCAGTGTCCCACATTTTGCACAGAACTGTCCCACATTAGGAAAACAGATTGTCTGAGACAACTTGGCACTAAGAGTACTAATATGTCTACAATTTCTTGTATGAGTTTAATATCTGCATGTTCTCTTTTGGTTTGATTAGGACACATCCTGGGGATTTCAGAATGTTACTGGATTTTGATTTATTGTATCGGCTTCATGTCGCAATATATTCCCGAAGGGCAATTCACCCTACATTTAATCATTTTGTTTATTTTTAACGAAATAAATGTGGTTTAATCCATCATGAAATTAATGTAGGCTATTTACTTAGTACATATCTGACATTAACGATTAACACACTGTTCATACTGCTCACAGCTGATATCTAGTGTATTCATACCCCTCACTGTTTATTCATCATTCAATTCATTATATATTTTATTCTGTAGATTGTGAACATTACTTTTCACTTTACTGCTGGTTGCACCTGGTTAGAAGCTAAACTGCATTTCGTTGTCTCAGTTCCTGTAATCTGTGCAATAACAATAAAGTTGAATCTAATCTTGAGCAGGAACTAATGTAGGCTATTTACTTAGTACATATCTGACATTAACGATTAAACACGTTTGTGCATTCTTTATGAATGCAAACCGAGTCATTTCGTTTATTTTTAACGAAATAAATGTGATTTGATCCACATAATTTACTGTGTTAATTGTTTACTGTACAGTAGTATTGTTTAACTTGAAGGTGCCTGATGTGAACATTTCCAGAATGTATTGTCTTCACTTTTTAAATGCCTCTGTGATGTGCTGCAGACCAACCCCAGCCCAACCCCCCATGTCTCCTATATGTATGTTGGGGACCCTTTGTTTAAAACGAATTGGCCATCGGAATGTGTGTCACATTCCACAGCTCTCCCCCCCCCTCCTGTGATCCCCCGCACACAGAGAGGGAGATCGCTTTTCTGAAGAGAGCGGAAATAATGATATTGCAAGTTAGAAACGTAAAATGCATTTTGACAGACACTTGGGGGAAATATGCTGCATTTTGAATGTCCGATAGTCCACCATTAACACCTTAGTCCGTCTCGTCTCATCAACGAAAACTAAATATACATGACATACTTTGTTTTAGATTTCGCATGAGAGCAAAAGGAGAATATCCGTGTGAAAGAGTGAAAATGTATGTATGTAAAATGAGAATATTATGTGTGTAAGAGTGAAAATATGCTGCATTTTGAATGTCCGATAGTCCACCATTTCCACCGGAAATATCAAACATTTAATAAAAGTGAAAAACAATGAACAAGACTTAACGTATTCATCATAATTAATTATATTTATTTACTTTGGATGTAGGATTTTTGACTTTATTTAGAGAAGTGATCTTCTACTATATGAACATTTTGGACCCAAAATCACAAAAAAAACGTAAAAACAGATTTTGAAAATGATTTTATTTTTCACAACACAAACATACACAACGAAACCATTTAAAAGCTGGAAATATATACTACATGGGATGTGACTATGATGATGTGAAAGTTTGATTGAGGTAGCATGGGATTTCATTCTGATAAGGCAAAAGTGTTATTATAAATATAATACAAATGTATATATATATATACACATTATGTACAACAATCTGTTTTTTCTGTCTTTATCTGTGCCACGCTTCAAAGCGGTTTCTGTCAACTACGACACAGAGGGCAACATCACAGATTCCTCCTCCTCCATGTCAAAAAACAAGCTTAAAGCTTGACTCACGTTCAGAGTTCTCTTCATCATAGTTGAGTCTTAAAAACTCTAAATCTATCTAACTATATCTAAATTCTCAATGTTTGTCTGTCACTTTACTTCAATCGCAGTCTCCCGCAGCCTCTCTTCGTCTCCCGCCGCCTGTCTTCGTATATCTTCGTCTCTCTCCATTTCACGCCGTCTCTCTTCGGTTCCCGCCGTCCCTCTTCGTCTCGTTTCGTATCACTCCGTTTAACTGATTACCTCACCGCCTCCCTGGTAAATACATCCCGTTGAGCAGAATCTACAGTTTCCAGTATTTTCCGTTTCGTAAAATGATCAAATACGGCGAAGATATTCAAATATGTGCTTCCATATTTCATACTTTTGAAATGTATTAACTTTATATCATCGTATCTCCGTGTTTACTGGGTCTTTTTGCATGAAACAAAGACTGGGATATAGTTTCAAGCCAGTACTTTCGACAGAAACACACGGCAATGTTGTCCGGACTGTTGTTTTTATGCGGCACCGGCTTGAACAGGTCATGTGATCTGATCACGCCGGCGTGACGGTCGACTCCAAAGGGTTAATATTAAATACACATAAGTATTTTTACAACTTGTATTTAGAAATACTCTGTTGTAATTATTGATGCATACATGTGTTCATCCATTTAATGTGGCATCTGCTATAATGGGGTTAATGTATGATATTACTTAATAATACATTATTACTTTATAATGTATATATATTATAATACATTATAATATATGATAATTACATTTTAGTTTGATTCATTTCTTATTTCATAGTTTCTCATTATTATTATTTGTATCGCTCATCTTATTTTTGATTTTATTAATCTGTGTGAATCTGTGCTGTCCTGTTTTTCACTCTCACCCTGTTGCTGTTTGAACTACTGAATTTCCCCACGGGATTAATAAAGGTCCATCTTATCTTATCTTAATGTATAAGTTGATTTACTTCAATCTACTGTACAATATTACAAGAAATATACTGCATAAAGCAAACTATATACTTTATTTGATCTAAAATATTGATGTTTCCACAACGCCCATTGTGTATTTTGGGAATGAAGCGCCATCTCATGGTTAAATCCTGTAATTGAACAAATGGGGAAATTGGGCAACGCCCTCTAGCAATTTGGCAACACCCCCAGCCACTGGCATCCGCTGGGCTTTTGACTGGGACACACCCATTTGAGTCTGATCTGGAGTGCTACATCTGTATGTGCCATCATGTTATTTTTTTAATATAAATGCGAGCTGTGTGCTCGAGTCTTCCTGCCTGTCGGCTGAACTCTGCTGCTCCGGTGTTCCGGTTTAACTGGTTCCCCGATCAACTGGTTGACAGATGTGGAGGCGTGGCCTTCGACTGAAATACACATTTCGATCGCTTCTTCTGTCGTTTACATAAATCTTTTGGTATATTTGGCTGGATAGGAACACTTTGATGCACATTCAGTACCAGTGTGTGAGGTTGTGGTTACGATGGCGATATCCGGACGCGAACAGCGAGGACTACAAAAAGAAAAACGAGTTGACTGGGGATGTCTGTTCAAACCATTGCGAGCTCCAATAAATCATTTAAACCAGCTATTGTTGGCAGACTTATTACTGAATATCGTTCTTAATGTGATACCAAGTCCATCTGAGACATGTGTACACCTTCAGACAGCCTCCCAGTGAAGCGTACGTTGTTTACTCAGAGTTTGAAAGCAGCGTGGAGAAGTTTTCAGCTGTGATCCTCTCAGGTAAACTGTGATTCACCCAGGGAAAATAGGATCCGCCCAGATTAAACTGTGTTACATCTTCTGTGGCTATCTACCAGCGATCATGTTTAATATGAAAGACACACACATACATCCCTTATAAAAACAGCATTCTGCAGCACTCATCCAGATCAAATGTGACTGTTAACTCGTTTTGCAAAGACGGCAGCAGAAATGTCATTGCTGCGTGTGCAGGGATATTTAGACTTTAAAATGCTGATGGGTCATTAATCTTGGTCTCGGCAAACAATATTAGGTATCCTATCCTCTATTCAAACTACATAATATTTAGTGTCCATCGACATGAAAATAACAAAAGTTCATGCTGGACTCAAACCCGAGTCTCAACAGCAAAAGTCACTCAAGCCCTGCACTCAGGGCCGCCTTAATGCACGGGCTGACCTGGGCTGAAGCCCAGGGGCCTACGGAGATCAGGGGCCTATCATGAGCCAATAAAAAAGTTAAAAAAAAATAATTAAAAAAAAAGTTTTTTATTTCGGATGTTTTTAAAAAACATTTAAATAAACAAAGTCTTGGCTTTCAGAATATGAAACTTTTATTTCCAAAATCACACGATAAATATATTTTTGAAGCTTGTAAAGGGAAGATGACAGCTCTCACTCGCCACTCACTCCTCCTCCCTCCGGCTGACATTATGAATGTAAGCGTATAGTAATAATATATATTTAATTTATATAGCGCTTCTCATCTGCCAAGACAAATCTCGAAGTGCTTCACAACAAGGGATACTGATACGCTTTGAGATAATAAAAGACAAATAATTGTAATAATAATAAGAAATCAAAAAAATAAAATATAATATAGAGTACAAAAATAAAAGTCGGAGATAGCGATAAAAATGGCAGTACTCCAGGTGTACCGTGCTCAAAGTTTATTCGAAGGCCTGCCGAAAGAAGAGGGTCTTAAGGCCGGTTTTGAAGACCTCGGTGGAAGGGGCAGATCTCAGCTGATCTGGGAGGGAGTTCCAGAGGCGCGGGGCGAATGAGCAGAAGGCTCGGTAATCATAGTAATCATAGATAACACGGCAGGGTCCGTTACAGTTTGTTTTCATCTAGTTTCAAATAAACAAAGTCTTGGCTTTCAGAATATTAAAATTGTTTCGGCAAATTCAGATGATAAATACAACGTTGAAGCTTGTAACGGCATAATTACAAGCGGAGAACGGAGTAACTTGACCTCACAGCAGGCATAACAACAGCCTGTGTTTCTCGTTCCCCGGGAAACAAACACAATACACACAAACGCAAAAATACACAAACACACACACTCGCGAGCTTCCCCCAGAACAGTAATCCAAACGAAAATATCTTCCCTCCGTAGTATTTTGATCATTTGCTCCGCTCGATGGATTCCAGAGATTTTTCTCAAACATGATGACACCGAAACAGTCAGTGGGCACCACTTAACAGCCAATCAGAATGAGAATATGTTTCACATGTGACTTATTCAAATTGCGAGTGATTGAGTGACAGATGAAGGTTGTTTAGGAGAAAAAGTTTGAGAGTGACGCTCGGGAAAGGAAATTGTTGAGGGATAAGGAGTTTCGAGACAAGCAGCTACTACAAAAAATGCCGAAGCTTCCAGGTTATTTTAAACCTGTAGGCCAGATGAGGAGGAAGGACAGATGAGTTCTGTACCGAGCGGCAGCGGTGCCGGCCGCGGGGCCTCGGAGCCAAGTAGGCCGTCTGGTTCTGATAGCGATGGAGTAGCGGGAGAGGAAAAACAGACAGAAGGGACATTATCTGTTGGAGGAGATGGAGAGGACGACGAGGACTTGCTACGTGGAGGGGAGCCAACGGCAACCGGACAAATACATGAGGGAGGCCCGATACGTCACTCATCTGGAGGAGAGGACCAGGCGCGCGTAGAGCAGAGTGGAGAAGTGCGATCACAGAGCCTGCCGAGGCTATAAATGACTTTCATTTGTTGTTTAAATAGGGGGCCTACAAAACCATTAGCCCCAGGGCCTGATGGCAGGTTAAGGCGGGCCTGCCTGCACTTTATGAGTGTGCCACGGATCAACACGATACCTCCCAGAGAATCAAAAATAAAACAACAGTGTTCAAAACACTCACGTCAATTACATTACATGACATTGCATTTACCTGACACGTTTATCTAAAGCGACTTACAATAAGTGCATAAGACCAAGAAGATACAACCTTGAAGAAAACAGAATCATAAAGTACATCAGGTTTCATAGAGCCAAACATTTCAAGTGCTACTCAACTGGCTATAGATAAGCCATTCCTTTATTAGTATATACGTGCTTTGTTAATAATTCTAACGTAAATAAATCCTTTACAAACTATTATTGTTGTCAGTCATACATTTGTATCATATATCGTTATTAATATGATGTCGAGTCGATTTGATACCCGTTTATACTTGTATAAACTAGGATATCTGATCTCGGTGGGTCTTAATGAGGCTTGATACAGACCTCAGTCACTATATTATAATATGTATATTATATGGCTTAAAGTCTACATACATTCTCTCACATTATAAATGATGGTCGGGTTGCATTTTTCTGGAACTTTTGAACAAGGTTAATGTAAAATATTGTAGTGTGGTGGTTAGATTTGTCGTGTTGATCCGTGGCGCATTCATAACGTACAGGGCTGGAGTGACTTTTGCTGTTGGGATTCGGGTTTGAGTCCAGCATGAACTTTTTATTATTTTCATGTCGATGGACACTGAATATTATGTAGTTTGAATAGAGGATTCCTAATATTGTTTGCCGAGACCAAGATTAATGACCCATCAGCATTTTGAAGTCTAAATATCCCTGCACACGCAGCAATGACATTTCTGCTGCTGTCTTTGAAAAACGAGTTAACAGTCACATTTGATCTGGATGAGTGCTGCAGAATGCCGTTTTTATAAGGGATGTATGTGTGTGTCTTTCATATTAAACATGATCGCTGGTAGATAGCCACAGAAGATGTAACACAGTTTAATCTGGGCGGATCCCATTCTCCCTGGGCGAATCACAGTTTACCTGAGAGGATCACAGTTTAACACAGCTGAAAACTTCTCCACGCTGCTTTCAAACTCTGAGTAAACAACGTACGCTTCACTGGGAGGCTGTCTGAAGGTGTACACAGGTCTCAGATGGACTTGGTATCACATTAAGAACAATATTCAGTGATAAGTCTGCCAACAATAGCTGGTTTAAATGATTTATTGGAGCTCGCAATGTTTTTAACAGACATCCCCAGTCAACTCGTTTTTCTTTGTGTAGTCCTCGCTGTTCGCGTCCGGATATCGCCATCGTAACCACAAGAGGCTCCAGAGGCTCAAACGGCCCCGAGGCCAGAGCCTCGAGCACTAGGGCCAGGTCCCACTGTGGGGTGGAGGCGTGCACTACTGGGCGCAGCCTCCTGACCCCCTGTAAAAACCGCGACATCAGTGGTTGACTAAAGGCTGACCTGCCGCAAATCCCTCATGGCAGGACGAGATGGCTGCTGCATACACCTTCACTGTTGAATGCGCAAGCCCTCTGTCCCCCAGTAACTGTAAGAAGGATAAAATAGAGCCTAACTCACAAGATAGGGGCTCTATTCGCTCCTCACACCATCGCTGGAATCCTAGCCACTTTGGCCTGTAACAGGCTGTGGTGGATCCAGCTGTAGCTGCCTGGATAGACTGCATAACACTATCAGACAATCCACCCTGTCTCAACCTGTCCCTCAGCCAAACCTGGAGAGGACGGCCGAGAGTGGGTAACGCCCCGATTGCACCTGCCTCTTGAGACATCGCCCCCCAGAACTGGGGAACCGCCCAGGGCTGGCCCACCTTCATCTGTGTCATCTCTGAGTACCACGGCGCCCCAACGCGATCCGGAGCCACTAGGATGACTGACAGATGTTCTCGCCTCACTCTCCTCAGGAGCGGGAGAATGAGACGCAGCGGTGGAAAGCAGCAGCTTCCTTGGCCATGGCTCGTGTGCAAACGCGTCCACCCCCAAGGGTGGGTCGTCGCTCCGAGCCACGGAGAACCACAGGGCACAGTGGCTGTTTCGCCGGCTGGCGAACAGATCCACTTCCGCTCTCCCGAACTGGGCCCAGATCTGCTTCACCACCTTCGGGTGAAGCACTCACTCGCCTGGCAGGGGGCCGCCCCTCGACATGAGGTCGGCTCCCCCGTTCTCCAGTCCCGGGATATGGAGGGCTCTCAGAGATAACACCACCTCTGAAGCCCATAACCACAGCCTCTCCGCTGTGGTCAACAAGGCGGCGGAGCGGACTCCGCTCTGCCTGTTGATATAAGCCACTGTGGTGCTGTTGTCGCTCCTGACCATTACATGCCTCCCTTGAATTAGGGGCCTGAAATGCTGGAGGACTAACACTACCGCCCGTAGCTCTAGGAGGTTGCTGTGTCGAGACTCTGTTAGAGCCCAGCGCCCACCTATAGCCCTCTTCAGGCAGGTCCCTCCCCATCCTGTTCCGGATGCATCCGTGAACACTGTGATGTAGGAGGTCACCCGTCCCAGTGGAGACCCCCTCCGGAGGTGATCCGGGGACCCCCAAAACCGGAGGTTGCCCCTCACTGAGGGGGGTATGGTCACCAGCCGCCGCTTGTGCCTCTTGGGATCCAAGTGCAGGCTGGAGAACCACCTCTGCAGGCGGCGCATATGTAGTAACCCTAACGGGACCCTCATGTGATCAGCCGCCATGAGACCCAGCGTCTGCATGACAGTAAAAGCTGTCACTGTTGCCCCCTGTCACAGCCTGCGTACCCCCTGAAGAAGGGACGCACGTCTGCTCTCGAGCACCACACCCAAATACAACGCCCGTTGGTGAGGTATGGGTGCTCTTTTTCCAATTGATCGCAAAGCCTAATCTGGTTAGGTGTGTGATCAATTGTGCTGTTTAAAACATTGTCTGTTCCCGTGACCCAGCCATGACTATGAGGTCGTCTATGTAAAAGAAAACTCTCATGCCGTGTGCGCGCAGCGGTTGAAGCGCTGTGGCCACACATTTGCTGAATGTGCGTGGGGATAGGGAATAGCCGAACGGCAGCCTGTTGTACTCGTAGGCTATTCCCTGGAAGGCAAAACGCAGATACTTTCTGTGCTTTGGAGCAATTTCTACATGAAAGTATGCGTCTTTCAGGTCGATGGTGGTGAACCAATCGCCTGGCTGCACCAGCCCCAGTAACTGTTTCATAGTTAGCATGCAGAATTTCCTGCGGGAAATGTGGCCATTCAGGCCGCGGAGATCTAGAATAGGTCTGAATTCCCCTTTCTTCTTGGGAACCAGGAAGTATATGGAATAAAGACCCTCTTCCCTGTGCTGAGGGTGCACAACAGACACAGCCTGTTTCTGCACCAGAGCCTGAATCTCTGCTGAGAGGAAACTCATCCCCTCTCGAGAGGATAGCTTCACCTCTCGCATGCCCATAAAAGGGGGTGGGACGCTGCAGAACTGGAGTGAATAGCCCCGTTTCAGCGTCCTGTCCATCCACCCTGATAGTACACATTTACCTCTCGCATGCCCATAAAAAGAGGTGAGTGTGGGACACCCACAAGACGGTGGTCCATGTGGTACAGTGGTACAGTGTATAGACATGTGGTACAGTGGGACGCTGCGTCCTCCTGTCCCTCCACCTTGTTAGCACACAACTGAGTTTCCATTCCCCAGAACATTGTGTTAATGGACAGGCCCTCAGCTGTGGGGCAGCAGCTATGAAGCTGTGATACTATCTGGTGACCCGTTCCACCGCAAAAAACTCCCCGCGAAGGGAAGATTTGCCCCTGGAGGGTTGACACAGAAAGGGCCGATTATTTACTGAGGACCCTGAACGCACCGCCGCGCGCTCTTGTGTGAGCGCGTGCTCCACCCTAATGCTGTTCTCACCACTACGGAAAACAGCATTAATCGGAGTCTTTATAGGCGTAGTGTGTTTTACTAAGGTCCCTGAACGCACCGCCACGCGCTCTTGTGTGAGTGCGGACTCCGCCATAATGCAGCCTTTACCACTACGGGTAAACTGCATTGGAGTCTTTGCTCTAGGCGTAGTGTGTTCTCTGACAGCAATACGCCGGCCATAATGTCCCTGTACCCGCATAGCGCTCTCCTTTAGATAGCACTCCCTGCGGTTCATCCCTCTCTGCGCACGCCCATTAGCCACCTCCTTTACAGGAGCTACAGCTGGGGCAGCGAATGGGGAATTTGTACGGTTAACATTGTGTGTAGGCCTAAGTGTAGCCTTTGTGGAAACAAAATACACTTAGATTTGGATACAGATCAACCTTATTCTTATTAGAAAACGTAGTGATCTGTGCATTATACAGGGAGGAGGCGGGATTCGCCCCCTCGTCCCGGGCGGAGAGATGTTCTCCCCCCGCCAGCCAGATCCGTAAAGACGGAAAACCCGTCCCCGTGAGTGCCGGCACGCCGGTTCCACGGGGTGGGCCGAAGAGGTGGAGGGCGCCGCGGGCACGGGATCTCCGTGCCTGCACCTCTCCCTTCGTCTCACCTCTCTACTGAGATCTTTGAACGCACCGTGGCCCGCCCTCGGGGGAGGGGGGCCGCGCGCGCCTTCACAATGCCGTCTCTTTGAACCGGACATTATGGGGGAAAGTGGAATTGTGGAGAGAAATGACTCTTACTCTGGGATAAATGCAATAGTCTTTACTGACTGCATTTTCCCCACACACACACACACCTCCCTCCAGAACTAGAGTTTACAAACGTAAACCACCGTTCTCCTGCGGGGGTTCCTGAACGCACCGCGGCCACTCTCACGAGGGCCGCGCGCCCACGTATTAACGCTGTATTTCCCATTGCAACTGTGAAATGCATTAATCGGAGCCATTATACTAGGCAAGGTGTGTTTTCTGACAACAGCACGCCGGCAATAGCGTCTCTTGAACCCGCACAGCACTCGGTTTATTCCACTCACGTGCACACGCCCACCTGCTGGCTCCCTATACTGGGGTTTACAGCAGGGGCGGTGAGTGTAGGACAGTGTTTCTTCCTCTGGGAATGGGCAAGAAGCAGCTACACTGCGACTAATCCTCATCCCGTGAGCAAAGAGCCCTTCCGTAAACACGGGGGCTCCCAGGAGATCAACACGATCCTCTTTGGAAAGTGCCACGCGGCGTGATATCCCAGGGACATCACACGGCGGGCAGCGGTGGCGGCCTGTGATGAAGTAGGGGCGACCCTATATCACGTGAAGCCACCGAGCACCGGTCCCTGGGGGAACCGGGCCTGGGGCAAGGCCCGTGGACCAAGCTACTTATTCGGCCTTGCGGCCCAATAATCGCTCTGACCTGGTGAGGCGGGGGCATCTCTCGCAATAAGTGAGTAGCCCACACATCCGCCGCCACGATCATCATCCAGGGAGAGTACAGCCCTGGGCGGTGGACTTCCATGGACGCCAGACCCGGAAAGAATGGCGAACGTGAATGGCACCGCCTCAGCCATATCCTGGTCCCCCAACCACTCGAAGCAAGGTGGTGGGGATCGGCGCCCGCTATTTCCACCAGGGCACGAAGGACAGGCCCGGGTCTCTAGCAGTGGCGACTCCCTGGAGGTATGATAACTCTTTCTTCTTCTTTCAAACGTCTGCAGTCTCTCGTGGAATCACTTCCGCTGCTGAAGAGAAAAGAATGATGGTCTGGAGGCGAGGCCTCCTTTTATAGGGTGTGATGCGCGCGCATTCAGGTAGGCCCGCCCAGGGCCGGCTACGTCTATAGAGAGGCGAAGTCCCTCCCTTTCCGGGAGCCTCCATGGGACCCCGGAAGCGTAAAATTATACATTGAAGTCAATGGAGAGAGAAAGGTTATCTTTTGATCCCGTTTGAATTGTGCCACGAATGACACATATGATGTTTGTCAATTTAAAAGAATATTTTGCAAGTCAAAAAAATTAAAATGTGTCGTAAAACTGTGAAGTTACACATTTTTTTGTGTGAAACCGCTGAGTGAACTACAGGTCTCTCGTCTCGCACAATACGCGTCACCATCACAAAGATGGCCGTCACGTTAGCACATTTCACCTGCTTCTTTCAGAATGAGAATAAAAGTATAAAACGAGGTGAACATCACTACAAGTCTGGACACGTTGAGAGCTGGACATACACGAAAGGGGAGTTAGTCGGTTCTGTAAGAGCAGCGGGACCGGCTTTACAAGGTTTCGGTGAGTAATATGAGTGCAATGTGTAACGTTAATGTCAGCTAGGCTAGCTAACATTAGCTAACAATGTACACTAACGTGTTTTGTTTCAGGAACTAGTTTTCTCCTTAAGAACTTCGTGGTCTGTGTGTATGCTGTGGATAACATTAGTGTTCACAAGAACAAGGTAAACTCCCGTGTTTTGTTTTAGTTGCTCTTCAGATTGAAGCGGCCAGTTTTATATCAACTATACTGTATGTGTGATCTCCTTTTACATCTCGTTGTGTCATTTGAGTTTATTTGCTGTGTGTAGATTCAAGGGTTTTGGTTATCTTGTCAATTTGTTTGGTTATCTAGGCACAGCTGTGTGTGACTCCCTCTGGTGCACCGGTATGTGTTTTCCTAATGTAGAGAGCATTGATTAATTAATAAACTACACACTGAGTCTAGATCCTGACCAAGTCCTTTTTTATTGTTGATCAAATGTTTTTCAAAAATATATTCATACACATTTAGAAAAATACAATGTACAATCACAACCAGTACAACACAAATTACAAAAAATACAGAAAAAACAAACAATAACAACAATCAGACAAGAGGACAAAACTATGGAAAAATAACCCCTCCCACCTCCAGATACGGACCATCCTTGTATTATTGCTCATTCAATCTATTATAGCATGCTAACAAACATGGTACTTACTTTATTTGTACAGATCTGCATGGGAGACGATGGAGCGATGCAGAGCGCTGTCTGTGATTGTGCACGGGGGATGTACAAATGCAGCCACGCTGCAGCATTGGCAATATGTGCCATGTGGCAGATCAGCTCCACAGATGTTGAGTGCCAGTGGAGGAAGCCTGGCACTTCCAAAGTAGTCCAGCCGGTGTCTCAACTTTACCAACAGTGAGAGGAGACATACAACCCACTGGCCAGAAACATCGCCACTCAGGATGTAGACTGGTTCAGGTCTGCACTGAGGGGCACACAGTGTGGCATGGCATGGCTTTTGTCACCTGAGCCAGAGCCGCGGCCTCAACATCAGGCCATTGTCACCGTGCCGGAGCTGAAGGGGCATGGCGGTCGGGGGCTTGAGGCAATTCTTGCCTCAATGCGACTGAGCAGAGACCAGCAAGCTGCCATCCAGACAGTGAAGTGTCCACCATCATTATACATGATGGTGTATATAGGATATATATATATATATATATATATATCTGTATACATATCTGTAAATTGTATAATTTTATTTGATTTAAAAGTCTTTTTGATCTCTCTGTCTATAAACACAAACTGAGTAAGATTGACAATAAAGTTGACTTTGAAAAATATATATATTCTTTATGAAAATAGTTGACTGTTGGAGAAATTAATTGATTTGATTTTCTGAAGTTAATTTAACTTTGGCGACCATGTAAGGTCATTATTAAAAAGGTACAATAAATTAGTTTAGGGTTGACTAAAATAATGATAAACATTTCATTTGGATAATTTACTGACAGAATAAGAAACTCAATGATGCTCTACTCACCTGTTCCTTTTTATAAAGTGAAACAGTTGAAACGATAGATTTTAGTAAACTTAAAAACAACCTTCTCCAAAAGCTATCAAGGAATATACCGAATACTTATTTTAGAACGTTATTACATATTATTTGTATATAGTTTGAATGATCCATAATTGACAGAAGCTTGTGTTTACACTGACCTGTTACTCATATATTAATGTCTTTGTAACTTCAGTAAACCACTACCTCACTAATTTCTTTCATTCATCACGGTTCAGTAAACTAAGTGATACATGAACCAGTTTAATCATTGTAATAACGTAGGATTGCAACTCTTTGAAACTGTAGGTGGCTCTTAAAAGAGCTGTTGTATTTGGGTGTGCTGGTCTCGGGTCAGTCTAAGCCCTCTCTCCGCGGATGCGGCGCGCCAGCTGGATGTCCTTGCTTGGTTCATCTTACTGGGGGGCAGCTACATGGATGTCGGTGCAGTCCACAGTCATTGTGCAGTTGAAGGCAGAATGAATGTATTATTGACTCCGAATGAAGCACAACTTCATGTCATACAATACATTGACTTTATTTGTAATTGTGTAAAAAAATAAAGCATTGATTAGCAAGCAGGATCTGCAGGAACAGAGCACGGTGATGGATGGAGCTGGGAAGAGAGAAGAATAAAGAAAACAGATAAACTTTATTATCGGATATTAAAAATTCAATTTCAAAACAAGTAGCCTCCCCTACAGCTTTCTAGTGTGTAAAGATGATTTCACTTGACCTATGCACAATATCACACTCAATACATATGTGTCTCTGGGGGGTGCATTGTGCCTTTGATGTATATAAATAATATACCATAACCAAATACTATTACGTACAGTGGAAATCAGGTTGCCAGGGCAGGTCAGTGTGCATGTTCCTCAGGGTCTCAGCAGTTACAGGTGAGGGAAAGGAAATAAAAGAGAAAAAGGTCAGTAACAACACTTTAAAGTAACAACACTCTGAATAATTATCTCTTCTAATAATTTTCTCTCAGTAATCACTCAACTACCGTCTTTCCAACAAACAGATTGACTCACCCTTACTGTCATCACAATGAAACACGTCCAGAAGAATGTCATGCAAAGCTATCAGTACTTGAGATTATATTGGCTCCAAAAAGAACCTTGAAAAGGACGTGTGTGTTTGTGTGTTGGTCAGGGGGTGTATTGTGTATGTCAGGGTGTCTGGGAAAGTGTATGTAAGAAGGTTTATATATATAGGATTACTTTAAAACAGTCCCAAATAATACATGTTCACTTCAATACAGTTCAAGATAATACCTGTTTACTTTAATACAGTTTAGAACAATATCTGTTTGCTCTAGTTTACTTCATGTAATAAAATAATAATGTCATGGTAAGGCTACCATTACTAAAGTAATGTAATGCTAACTAACGTGCTCGCTACTCGTCGCTACTAGCTATGTAGCTAGCTTGACTGTGTTCCATGCACAACATGTATATTACCTGATATGTCTGATCCGGCGACTCCTGGTCCTTTCATCAGACAGCAATCGATAGAACGAGCAAGTAGTTTGATCACTTATGTGATTACAACCTGGTACAAAGCACACAGGCATCTTGTAAAAGTGAATTTATTTTTAGCAATCTCTTATTTATTGGAGGGAATAAATCGGTTATGAGATCTTCTTCTTCGCTTTAATTACGAGTCGCAACCACTTGGAGAATTATCGCCTGTGACATCACTTACGCGAGCCAGAATGGGATTTGGGATTTGTAGTCTTTGTAGTCGCGTATTTTTCATAGTCTTATATTTCAACAGTTTTACGACAAAATGTGACTTTTTTGACATGGAACTTATTGTTTAAGATTGACAAACATCATATGTGTAGTTCGTGGCACAATTCAAACGGGATCAAAAGATACGTGTTCTCTCTCCATTGAATTCAATGTTAATTTTTCGCTTCCGGGGTCCCATGGGCCGGAAGTAGATGGGCGTGACTTCGCCTCTCTATAGAAGTCTCAGTGGGAGAATGCTTGCGGGGTAAGAGAGTACCCATAGAGTCCAGTAGAGGGCGGAGCCTGTGAGAGATATAACTGTACCCCCGTATAGTACTTGTTCAGTTTATGAACTTAGTTACATCAGTGGCTATACAGATAGAAAGACTAAACCTTGCACAGAGGCATGAAAATACATTTTCAAAATGCTCAACAGTGCTGCCAGAATTATAAACTGACTGCTACACAATTAAAATAAATGCTTTTATATATTTCTATGAGATGTGACTCTTTGGCGTTTCTGTTATTAACTGCTGCTTAAGTTGTTCTGAATGATAAAATCTTCTGTTATTCCTCATTTTAAAGCCGATATTCCGTGGGGTCGGGGGCTCGGATCCTTGTCACCTTTTTCATACCTGATGAGTTTGCATCCCTGACTACAGTTGCTTTAGCCTGTAGAAGCTAGCAAGCCTACTATTTGATTTGTTTTAGATAGGCACAACATGTTTCATATGCAGACCTTATTTTCCTGTTCCATGTTAAAATAAACCATTTTCAGTGCTAATTTGCCAAGGCAAGGCAAGGCAAGGCAAGGCAAGGCAAGGCGTTTTTAAAACGAAAACGTTCCCAGTAGAGACGTCCCATAGCAAATTTTGCTAAACACAATTGCCAGCATGTGTAGTTCTGGGGGGGGGGTTTATGAACCCCACAGCTTCCGGTCTTCCAAGACCCGAGCGGACAAAAAGACGTGCTGCAGGCACGAAACATACTAACAATAGAAATACATTGCTTTTAAAATCGTTCTGTGTTCATGAAGAAAAGGGTGAAATCGTGTTGGTGAACACGAATCAATAGATTAAATGTCATGACTATAACACGAAATGCCGTGAGACTGGGTTGTGTAAGCTGCTAAAACGGCATGTTAGCATACTCACTTCATTATCAGAAATGCCAGATTGCTGATGTTAGCATAAGCTCGATAGTGCAGCATCACAGAGCTTTAATAGACTGATGCGGTGTCTCAGTGTGCGTTTTTAATTACTTTTGTTTAGTATTTTAGGTGTCGCTTAGCAGTGATAAATATGGCAAAAATGAAGTGCAATTCCATGTACCCACTTAGTGTACTCATAACTGTAAATAAGTTAAAAGTGGAAGGCGTAAAAAGGAGGGTTTCTGCCCCGTTACTTCTCCGCTGCTTTCTTCTTCCAGTATGAAAAGCAAACTGCAAGCAGTTTGCTTTTCAGCCCAACGGTATACTGTTTTTCTCAGACGCGGAGGGATACTGACTTGTTGTGAAAAGTAACTTACAATTCTACCCGTGGTATACACTCAGTATATCACGGCTAAGAACCAATCAGATTGCTTGATTTGACTTGTCCGTTTTATAAATAAAAAATAAAGTATATACATGTATTTCTCTTGTGGGAGTCGTCAGTTATATTTTTACAAGTACTGATTGAATAAATGAAATGTAAAAAATGTGTTTAAAAAACCAAGGGTTAACCTTAACTCAGTACAGACGCTTTTCTGCACTTGCCTAAAATTGTTTATCTCTAATAATCTTTTTTCTGACTATAAAGGTTGTGTCTCGTATGTAGGTTCTAACTGTTAGATAAGCTGGCCGTGTGTGGTTTGTGAGGGCTGCGTATAAACTTTGTATGCATATTGGATACAAATCGTTATCGCACCCTTTATATTTGAGACCGACAGATATATAGAGGAACGGACCAACTGTCACTGCCCGTCCCTGAAATCCCTGTTAGTGTTTGTATGTGTTGTTTCTACTGTGGCCCTTTCTCATTTCATTAATTCCCCTCCTCGACTCCTATCCTCGAGACTTAGTCCCGCCCACAGGAGATGCGAGTGGAGGAGAGAGGAGGGGAAGCAGCAGGCGGTTAGAGAAATGAGAACTCCTCTCCTCTGAGCGGTCATTTTAAAGAGCCGTCCATTAATGATGACAGTCAGGAGGCACAGCAGCCCTCTGTCTGATGGACAGATGTGTTCATAACGACTTATATATTTACTTTGATTCATTCACAGTGCGGTATAATGAGAAATAACAGGCTACAGATGCAGACACACACACTTATGGCGCGTTTCCACTGCAGGCCTCGCTCGGTTTGTTACCGGCTCACTTTAATGTTGCGCTTCCATTACAGTTTAGGAACTGGGGTAACTAGAAAATGCATTTCCTGCAGAAAATGCGTGTGAATGCTGTAAACTGTGAACATTTATGGCTGAATTTAGCTGAAAATGCAGAAAAAGCTGAATATGTTATTAGCTGAATAGTAGCTGCTTTTAGCCAAACAAATGCAGAAAAAGCTTAATATTTCAAAGAAAATGTTTTAAAAAAGGTATAAACAACCACATGTATAGCCTTGATGTCCATAGCTGAATAATGTAATAGTTGAATGGTTTCTGCAGCTGAAAATAGGCTGAAGGAGTTACATATCAGATGTAAGTAGTAGTGAATGAATTTGTATTAAGATGAGAAAAGAAAATAAAAAGGCTTGGGAAAGCAGCAGAATATTTTGACTGCAAACTTTTCGACTAAAACCATACGTCACCAATAATGTATAAAATATGTGTAACCTGTTGAAGTCAGTATGAAGTCTCCATCAGACAGAAAAGAATAGGCTGAGACAGTCTGTTAAAGTCCAGTCTGTCAGTGTTTGTTTCTGTTCCTGAGCACCTACTCAGAACACCTGTGTGTGTGTCCAGAGATCAAAGACAACCAACTGCACCATAAGAATGCATTGAGTTATATATCTGACCATTTTGCCACCCGTTCAAAGACTATGGAGAGAGAGAGAGAGAGAGAGTGTGTGTGTGTGAGTGTGTGTGAGAGAGAGTGAGAGAGAGTGAGAGAGAGAGAGAGAGTGTGTGCGCGTGTGTGTGTGTGTGTGTGTGTGTGCGTGTGTGTGTGTGTGTGTGTGTGTGTGTGTGTGAGAGAGAGTGTGTGTATGTGTCAGAGAGAGAGAGAGAGAGTGGGTGGCTGTGTGTGTGTGTGTGTGTGTGTGTGTGTGTGTGTGTGTGTGTGTGTGTGTGTGTGTGTGTGTGTGTCAGTCAGTCAGTCAGACTGTCTTTGAAAGTGTCTGTGTGTGAGAGAGAGAGGGAGTATGCTCTGATGATGTCACTCACGTGTGTGTGTGTGTGTGTGTGTGTGTGTGTGTGTGTGTGTGTGTGTGTGCGTGCGTGTGTGTGTGTGTGTGTGTGTGTGTGTGTGTGTGTGTGTGGCTCCAATCTGCCCAGCAACACCATGACAACCAACTGCAGCACTGAGTCCCATAAGAATGCATTGAGGATTATATTTGACAATTTTGCCACCTGTTAAAAAACTATGGCTCTTATCAAAAAATGAGCAGACGGTGAGCATCAGGGAACCCCAATGAACTGATATATGTATTTTTTTTGGGTTTTGTGTGTACAATGTGGAGATGGGAGCAGTTTGTCTAAAGTGTACTTCTCCCTGCTCTGAAGAAAGATCTGGAACAATTTAACAAGGGAATCAATTGGGAGCTTGCTGGACTTTTTGTCACTTCATACCCTGAAGAGGCATTTTGTCTAATATGTTTTCTTAATTTTTTTAATTTTCCAACCTAGGAGAGGTTTTCCTATGTTTTCATGAAAAAATATGTCTGAGGAGTCTAGAGTTTGGGAATTATGGCAAGTTTAAAACATTTTTGGGGGAGAATTTCAGGCACTGCACTGCACACACTCTGTTTTGAGATCAAAGCACTCTAGATTTAACGAGCTGCTCCATCAACTCCAATGTTAAGATCTGGAAAAGGCCTCTCTACCAAGCTCCAAACTAAATTCAATATGTCAAAAAGTTGAAAAGATATCAAAAATCTTTTATACAAGTTTTATAGCGGAAGGTATTGTGATCATTTGAAAGTTGGAATGAAGTGTCTGGCTGAAATTATGTGGAAGGAGATGCATTTGGCGCAAAGTGTAGGAAAAGTGGATTTGAAGGCATCTCCCATTGACTTCAACGTTACAAAAATAGTTTAAAAAACTAGCTTTTTAAACTATTTTTGTAACATTGAAGTCAATACATGGCCTTGGATCACTCATTTTAATGGTGCATATTTTCAACAACAAATATCGTTCAGGGAGAAGGGGTTGCTCAACCCACCCTGCAGATGTTTTAAATCTTACTTGCAGCTTCAGAGGGAGCGCACAGCACCAGAGTATGAGTTTTGTGCCACCACCTCTTAATGCTCATCCATTTAATCAGTGATGACCTGACATTTAGAGATGTTATTTAAAGGAGAAACATATCTGCCATGAGTGAACATTCCTGAATTGAACTACAAACCATTAATGAAACCACTTCTGTTTTTAAAGTCCTTGTTAAAGGAGGGAGTAATTATCACATGCTCGGGCACCCAAGGTTCCACACACTGTTAAAGGGGTTAGCATGGTTATTTAAGTAGACCAGAATTGAAAATAAATTAGTATAATGTGTTAGTGATATTCCACCGGTTTTCACACCATTTCAGGGACTTTATCACTGCATTGATTGATCACGACGGCCTCTTCAAGAGAACATATTACTTTCATACCTTAAATGGTATGAAAGGAGGGAGGGTACATTTCTCATGAGGAGACTGTTACAAATGCTAGTAGAACAGGACGATCCACCCCCATATACAGATGTTGATGAAAATGATGGTTTAGTTTGAATGATGTTAAATAATATGGATGTTCAGAGATGAGGTTGTTCAATGAATGTCCAGCCGATGTGATTCTTTAAATGATGAAATCATGTGAAGAAGTGAGCAAAATAAAATGCTAAAATGGAGTGAATCCATTTCAATGTACTTATACTATTACAAGATAGTGTATTTTATTTCAATTTACTCTATACTATTCCAAGATAGTGTATTTTTACTCTACTATTCAAAGATAGTGTATTTTTATTATTACATTACACTGGTCCAAGATAGTTTATTTCATTTTTATTATTTTTCACTGTTCTCCATGGTAGATTTCAGGTATTTTAGAATCATTACTATTCTAAAATGGTTTGTTTCTTTTCACTTTGTAAAAACAAGTGCCTTAACACTGAGCGTGGAATGCGTGGAATGGAAAACTTTTATGTTTAAGCACAGTCAGTGGCGTGCACAGACATTTATAGGGGCAGGTGCTCAAGAGAAAAAAAAGGGCACCTTCTGAGTCGTCCTGGCGGTCGCCCGCGCGCGCCGAAATTGTGCGCGAAAATGTGCGGATTTTGTTAGTTTATTTTCGGTTTTTGGTTACTCCTTCCATCTCTCCCTCATTTTGGTCATCATCAGAGAGCACTGTTTCTGAACATGGTGCTGCTCTGGACTCATTTCTGCTTCATCTGTGTCTGACTCAGAGATATTTTCTATGGATTTGTCTCCCTCATCTTAGATGGACTATTGCAGGACAGCAGGGGGCTGCTTCCCCGAGCCTGCTGTAGCTGCCTAGAATACAAACAATATAGAATATGATGTTTATTTCAATTATTTGGGTAAGGCAATGCAATGCATGACAACATTAAGACTCACCAGATTTTAACTGTCATGGCCAAAATTCAACACCCTACCACTAGTTGTTGTTTTTTTGTCATTTGGCAAGTAGCTTCATGTCTGATTTAGTATCACCAAAGCACTTAGTGTGGTTAAAATAAATTGTGGGCCTCTCAATAAAATTATATTATTATTTATTATTATTATTATTATTATTAATACTACTATTATTATCACAGTTCAAATCGGAGCATGAAAGGGCTCGAGACAGACAGTTTGTCCCTTAACATGACTCTGACCTTTCTTCTTCATCTTCATCATTGATGATGGGTAAGAGTTCATCAGGCACATCTGCATCCTCATCTTCCTTGCTGCAGGCTCAGGCTGCTTTACCCAGGAGAGCAGAGAGCTGCTTCCCCGGGCTGCTTGCTGTAGCTCTCTTTGTTTTTCTTTTCTTATCCTGTCTCTTCTTGGCATTATTCTACAAGTGGTAAATGCAAATGAGCTAAATCAATGTACTGCTCTGCTGTGCATGATCATTAAGGGTTCATCTCAGAGAAACATTTAACAGCAGCATTAATGTAAACCTATAAGGTTACTACTACTTATTGTCACAATTCACATGTTATGTCACGTTTGTAGTTTTGTCTGTGTTGGTGTTTTTCTTGTCTTTGGGTTTCCTGTCTTATTGTGTTAAGTGTTCACCCCCGTCTGCTTTCTGTCTGTTTCCCTCCCTGATTACCCGATTGTGTTCACCTGTTGTCCTTGTGTTTCTCCTCCCCTGCCCGGCTGTTTCTCGTTGTCATGATTACCCCTTCTTGTATTTAGTCTTGTCTCTTTCGGTGTTCAGTGTTGGGTCATTGTTTGTTGGTGACGGAGTTCACCGGAGAGTGTTCTGTTCTGTTCTTGTCATTTATCCTTGAAATAAAGGGTTTCTCAGAAGTTATCTGCATTTGGGTCCTGCTTCCTTCACTCGTCCGTGACAGAATGACCCAACCAAGAATGGACCCAGCAGACACGGTTTCGGCCCCAGCAGCCACGGTTTCGGCCCCAGCAGCCACGGTTCCAGTCCCGGCCCCAGCAGCCAGGGTTCCTGCCCCAGTGCAGGCTCCCGCAGCCATGTTTCCGGCTCCGGGAGCGCCCTATACGGCCGTGTTTCCGGCGTCGAAGCTGGAGCTGCCAACCCTGTGTCCTGTGCCGTTGGAGGTCCCGCCGTCTACTCCCCTGCCGGGGGTCCTGCCAACCCTGTGTCCTGTGTCGTTGGAGGTCCCGCCGTCTACTCCCCTGCCGGGGGTCCTGCCAACCCTTTCTCCTGTCCCGTTGGAGGTCCCGCAGAATACTCTTCTGCCGGGGGTCTTGCCAACCCTGTGTCCTGTGCCGTTGGAGGTCCCGCCGTCTACTCTCCTGCCGGGGGTCCTGCCAACCCTGTGTCCTGTGCCGTTGGAGGTCCCGCCGTCTACTCCCTGCCGGGGGTCCTGCCAACCCTGTGTCCTGTGTCGTTGGAGGTCCCGCCGTCTACTCCCCTGCCGGGGGTCCTGCCAACCCTTTCTCCTGTCCCGTTGGAGGTCCCGCAGAATACTCTTCTGCCGGGGGTCCTGCCAACCCTGTGTCCTGTGCCGTTGGAGGTCCAGCCGTCTACTCCCCTGCCGGGGGTCCTGCCAACCCTGTGTCCTGTGCCGTTGGAGTTCCCGCCGTCTACTCCCCTGCCGGGGGTCCTGCCAACCCTGTGTCCTGTGCCGTTGGAGGTCCCGCCGTCTACTCCCCTGCCGGGGGTCCTGCCAACCCTGTGTCCGGTGCCGTTGGAGGTCCCGCCGTCTACTCCCCTGCCGGGGGTCCTGCCAGCTCTGTGTCCTGTGCCGTTGGAGGTCCCGCCGTCTACTCCCCTGCCGGGGGTCCTGCCAACCCTGTGTCCTGTGCCGTTGGAGGTCCCGCCGTCTACTCCCCTGCCGGGGGTCCTGCCAACCCTTTCTCCTTTCCCGTTGGAGGTCCCGCAGAATACTCTTCTGCCGGGGGTCCTGCCAATCCTATATCCCGTGCCGTTGGAGGTTCTACCGGGGGCCCTCCCAGCCCCATGTCCATCACCGGTCCCGCCGGGGTTCCTGCCAACTCCTGGTCCTTTTCCGTGGGGGATCCTGCCGAGGCCTGTCCGACCGGCTCCGGTTTCTGTTCGGCCGACACCGGGTCCTGCCCGATCTCTGGAGCTGGCCCATCAGCGCTTTCCTGCCCGGCCTCCTGATCCTGTCCGGTCGACACCGGCTCGAGCCCGGCCCCCTGAGAGCCGCGGTCTTCGCTCTCGAGCCCGGCCCCCTGAGAGCTGCGGTCTTCGCCCTCGGGCCCGGCCCCCTGACTCTTCCTGCCGCTGCCTTCGGTCCTCCATGGTCCCCACCTTGGACTCTGTTTTGACCCCGGGCTGTCCGCCCGAGACCCCTTCCTGGTTCTCTGCCTTGTCCCCGGGCAGTCCGCCCGAATCCCCCTTTTTGGACTGTACCTTGCCCCCCGGGCCGTCCGCCCGAGACCCCTTCCTGGTCCTCCGCTGTGTTCCTGGGCTGTCAGCCCAAGACCCGTCCTCCGGACCCCCTCCGCCCACCCTGCCTGGGGTTTTGGACTTTGGTGTAGGGACGTCTGGAATCCGTCCCTTGAGGGGACGGATGTCACAATTCACATGTTATGTCACGTTTGTAGTTTTGTCTGTGTTGGGGTTTTTCTTGTCTTTGGGTTTCCTGTCTTATTGTGTTAAGTGTTCACCCCCGTTTCCTGCCTGTCTGCTTTCTGTCTGTTTCCCTCCCTGATTACCCGATTGTGTTCACCTGTTGTCCTTGTGTTTCTCCTCCCCTGCCCGGCTGTTTCTCGTTGTCATGATTACCCCTTCTTGTATTTAGTCTTGTCTCTTTCGGTGTTCAGTGTTGGGTCATTGTTTGTTGGTGACGGAGTTCACCGGAGAGTGTTCTGTTCTGTTCTTGTCATTTATCCTTGAAATAAAGGGTTTCTCAGAAGTTATCTGCATTTGGGTCCTGCTTCCTTCACTCGTCCGTGACACTTATATTGTACTTTTTGAGGCATTTTTACTTTACTTGAGTATTTCCCATTTTCAATACATTTACTTCTACTCCACTACTACATCTCAGATGCAAATATTCTACTTTTACTCCACTACAATTATTTGAAAACTTTAGTTAGTTACTATGTAGATTTTGATTAAGATTATTACAAAACATACATTTAATCACTTCAGCCCTAGCATAATGACGCATTGTGAGCGTAGATCTGCTATTTTCAAAAGTGCACAACGAGACTAAATGGATGGATGCAAGAAAAGAAGTGAAGTTATAGTTTAGTTTGGCATCTGATTTAGGCAGGGCCGTATTCATGGGGTCTACATTGGGGGGGACCAAAAATTCAATACAAATTTGAATACTAATTTCCTGCCATTCTAAAGGAAAATACATAAAAAATCACTAACACATTGGATACTTTAAAACCTGTTAAACCCCATGCCCCTGCCCCTGGGGGCAAAACACAACAATAGTCACAAAACTGTGTCTCAGGCATGGGTGTAGGAAGCATCCTCAATGTGGGTGGGACAATTTGACGGGGGGTGTGGGCGGGGGGGGACTTAACCTCCTCTAGGGGGGTCTGGGGGCATGTTCCCCCGGTAAGATTTTTTTTTAAATGTTGAAGTTAAAAGCATCAATCTGGTGCACTTTGAGAGCAACATTAGGGACTAAATCTATGGATACATCTCAACAACACCCATTTGAAACAGAACTGAACAGATTTACTTTTTCTTTATGCATATTTTACAAATCACTCCCTTTTTAAACTGTAGTATGAGTTGGAATGATTTCGTTATTCTGTTATTCTCTTATTTTGTATAACTATAATGATCATATAAAGGTGTGCCTTGTAAATACTTGTTTTGCATCAATCTTGATACAGGGTACTTATTATATGTTGTACTTTGGATTCCTAAAGCTTTTAGTCTACTATCCCATCATTCAAGAGTGGTTTTCACAATAAGTAATGGTTTATTTTTTGCACGGACACTATCATTTACATTTTTTTACTATTTTCAATCTGAATTTACTTTAAAAACATCTATATTGATTCTGACTTTTTCTACATCCAACTCACAGGTTTATCATTGCTTTGAGAAAAAAGATTATTAGTTTAACCATTTTAGAAGTGAAGATATAGTCAATTGTTCTGGGAATGTCATTTTCAAACCTGAGACCTGAAAAACAGGCTTGGGGCTTAATTGGTTAAAATGTTTTACCATAATGTCTAATTGTGCATTGTATTACATCGCCCTATTTTATCTAGTTTAGCTTTTCTTGTTTTGTTGTTTGTAATGGCAGAGATTAGGGATGAATAAAGTACAACTATAACCATAATCACATTAAAGCATTTCAATCCATAGAAAGGTCTGTGCCACGCAATTTCAATAGAAACAGGAACACTTTATTGCCCTTTTGTTTTACAGCCACGACTCGCACTAGCTGCTTGCCGCTCATTCAAAATCAAAAAGATCCCCAACTTCCTCCCAGACACCCGCCCAAAAAGCCCAACCCTCAAGTAAAGGACCCAAAAGCCTTTTTGCGCTTATCGTTGGCACTGATAAAAGACTGGCATATTCCTTCAAGGTCCAGTCTGTCCAGTTTCTTCTGGTGCACATGACATATGGCCACATTATTCAGCCTTGTTTGACTCATCGATGATCTAAGCCATGTCTTAAGCCTCCTCAGGGCACTAAAACTCCTCTCAGCCTCTGCTGAAGAGGCAGGGACGACCAACAGAAGCCTTACTAAAGCTTCCACCTGACCGAAGAGACCTCTCACCTCTGGCACCATTTCCCGAATAATGCTAGCAACATCTGAGCTTGTTTCATAGGTGTAATTAGCCTCAAACATGGCCAGCTGCACCTGCAGTAGTCTTGAATTCAATTCAGGATACTCTTCTACCACCTTGTCCATGTCTCCGTGTAGCAGCACATTTTCAAGCTGCTGCTGCTTGTGGAATCCAGCTTGTTCAAACCTCTCTATGAATTGAGTATTCACTGTGTCCAAGGCATTGTAGAATTGGACTCTGTACAAGGACTGGGCATCGGGATGTAACGCTTTGTAGGTTTGCGGACATGAGGGATCTGAATTGGTTGTAGGTCCAACTTTGTTGACACAGCAGTTGCTTTCGAGAACAATACATAAAAATGCTCCTCCGTTCGTTTGACCTGCATGCTTGTTTTGACATGGTCTACAGCCTCCAACATGCCTGAAACGGTCTGTTTCCTAAGCTGCAGGGAGGTGTTCAGGCACTCCAAATCCCCCATCAGGTCTTCAGCCATTAAAAGGCCGAGCACAGTGTTCCCTTTAAGAAATGTTCCATGAAGACCATTGGCCTTGGCTGAAGTTTCAGGTGAGCTGCATGATGCCATTTCTTCAAGGGCCATCAGCACTGACTCATACTGCTTGAGAACTGAGCGGATGGCAAGGGGTACGTACAGTCCACCTGGTGGGACAGAGAGGCTTCAATGAGGTGAAAGTTGAACCATGCTCTGATTTTGCGATATTCTGGAAAATCAACTTGAACTTGCCAGATTGATTAAAGAAGCCCCCCAATTCATGGACCAGACCCATTGCATCTCTTACTAGTGGAGAGGTTCCACAGGCAGCCTGCGTAATTAAGTTCACGCAGTGGGGACCACAGTGACAATGCACAGTGACAATACACAGCCAGCGGTTGTTCTTTCCTTAAAATGGCTTGTACTCCCTACAATCGTCCAGCCATGTTTGCAGCACCATCATAAGTTTGTCCTCGGAGTTGAGACAGAGGAAGCTGTACTCGCGTCATCACATCACATGCCATCTTGGCTATATTTTGCCCTGTTGTTGATGACACTTGGTAGATTCCCAGGAATTCTTCCTTTGGTTGTAGATCTGCATCTACAGAGCGCACACATATTGACTCCTGCTCAACTCCTGATATATCTTGGGTGCCATCAATGATAATTGCGAACTGGACCACTGGCATTGATGTTATTTCCGACACAATTTCTTTGACGATTGTATTGGCCATCACCTTCAACAGTTCGTTCTGCAATTCCGGACTGGTGAAATCGAGGGGACCTTTTAGCCAGGAGGTCAGCTCTGCATCGCCCGTTGCCTTGTACTTTAGAAGCTGGCTTAGATTCCCACTCTCCTTCTGATCACCTCGAAAAGCTAGACCTTGCCGCGCCAAGTACCTCACACCCTCAACAATCTTCATCAGATTTCTTCTTGCTTGTTGCTGCCGTCTTTCAAGCTCACGTGAAAGTTGCACATTAACAGGCTCTGGCTCCTGAATCCTAGTCATCACAGCTAATTTGTGACACTGGCTGTGTTTATGCACACTACATTTCTCCAGTGCCTTCTTCCAATTGTTAAAACCAGTCTTGACAAACGCTGAATCTGCTTTTGACGCAAGCTTAGACTTTTGTGCTGCAAAGTATTTAGCACAATAGAAACAGAGGACCCCTTTTACAGAGGGGCTGTAATGGAGCCATGTATGATCTTCAAACCACTTCTCCTGAAAGTAGAGTATTCTATTTGATAGGGTTTGACTGGGTATGACTTTCACATTTGGATGATTTGGGCAAAGTCCAAGCTCCTCCCTTTCCTTTCCTGTACCTTCATTTTCGCCTGCCTGGGTGCTCTCTCTCTCATTGTCAAACTCACTCTCCCTGCTTGATGGTATTATCTGAAATACATATGAGGATGATCTCATCTTAAATTAACATTAACATTAGACTGCTATGTTGTCATTATTCTGTCTTAACCATCAATATAGCTCCTTTCTGACTTACCTCCATATCACCAGCGCACACTCTCCCTGTCTGGTCGCCATGCTCACATTCTCTCTCTCCCTCTCTCTCTTTACTCTGAACACACCAGAGTGAACATGGAAGAAATATCAGTAAACTATTGACTAGAAAGACTGTTGATACACATTATACATATGGGGGGACACAGGAGTCTGTACATTAAAGTGGACCTATCATGCTATATTTGAATAATATAGTGTAGGACCATACCTATATAAGGCATATTTATACTTTTTTTTTCTCAAAATACCAAACAGATCATGCATTTTAGCCATTCCTCATTTCGCTCAAATTAACACTGAGCCTGACATTTTGGATTCAGTGAGAACAGCACCATCTTTTGGCCTTTTAAATGTACTACAGCTTCTACAGCTTCTCCAGCGCTTTAGAACGGCAAAGCACGTGGCTGTCTCCTCCTGATTGGTGGAGTTGGCCCAATAGCCGTAGCGCCACCGTCCTGACATCAGGACAGTGCTCAATCTGGATCCGTTTTTTTCAGATCGGTTGTTGCAACCCCTTTTTTAGAGATTTGGGCACAGAGGAAAATAGAGAGGGTTGTGTTTTCTGACTCTTGGTGAGTTCCCTGACGCACCGGGGACACATATTCATGTTTAAAAGACGTACAAAGGTGCATTTTGCATGATAGGTCCCCTTTAACATTAGACTGCTATGTTGTCATTATTCTGTCTTAACCATCAATATAGCTCCTTTCTGACTTACCTCCATGTCACCAGCGCACACTCTCCCTGTCTGGTCGCCATGCTCACATTCTCTCTCTCCCTCTCTCTCTTTACTCTGAACACACCAGAGTGAACATGGAAGAAATATTATCAGTAAACAAGCTATCTGACTGGAAACAATACTCACTTTCTCACTGCTCTTAACTTACTTTTTTTCTTTTCTGAGGCTGCCCAAAAAACTGTCTAATGTCACTGCCACCCTTCCTCTTGCTCATGCTTACAGCTTGACCTCGGCGATCTGCAGTTGCTGATGTGATGAATACGGGTCAGCAGCGCTGGATATAAGATCATTAAACATGTTTATTAGCAATTCTGAGCGTTCTAAACCCAGCACAAGCTATGATGCACACTGCAAACCTCCTGCGTGTGAGTATCTTTTAAATGCTTCTGACGATTATGAAATACTATTTCATAATAATTGTAGAATATTTATTATTTAATTAATTCTGGCACCTTTGGTATTCCATAGGTGTCTCACATCACAGTTTTAAATCTTTCCACACCCTACAAATTACAAAATAAAATAGAAATAATCCACATGAATAAATATCTATTGGATTACATCCAAAACGACACCGTCATTTTCCACATAGCTGACACTAGCCCGCCAAACCCTGGCTAACAACTGAAACCAGCTAGCCCACAGCTAGTTAGCTAATATTCCTGAAAAGTTCGGTTTTAACATCAGAACTACAAGTTACTTACACAAAGAAGCTAAACGGAGGGTTCATTAACATTACCATTACGAAATAAAATAATATAGATTACTTTAGGGCTAACTAGAAAAGATACCAGAACTGATGGAGGGCAAATTAAAACATGACTGACCTGCTTGGAGCATCAAGCTAACTGAAGGTGGACGCAGACGTGCAACATGGAAATACACCCCCGGGTACAAAATAAGGAACCATTTTACATATGAAAAGAAATATCATTTTGGTGAAGTTCACAATAACAGAAAATATAGATTTTCAAGTATACAAATAACCAAAATAAACTTTTTTTTTGTTGCTATTTATTGGGGGGGACATGTTGAGTGTATCTGAATATTGGGGGGGATGTGTCCCCCCCAATGTATATGGTGAATACGGCCCTGGATTTAGGGGACTAAACAATACACTCGTTGTATTTGTTACCTGGTGGTTACTTACTTAGTCGTCACTAGGGCACTTTTAATCGTGTTGCTGCGTGCTGCTGCACCACACACCGCCGTGTGTGGTGTCTCACTGACTCTGCGCGCTGCGCGTTCACGTTGAGAGCAGGGAAGGGAGGGGCTACAGCCAGGGCACTTACGGGAGTGCCGCGGGGCACGTGTGGGGATGTCTGACACAATTACAACGCGCATTTGGGGCATTGCTGTATATATTAGAAACTTTTAATCCAGAATTGATCGATGTTACCATGAGCCACATACAGTACACTGTAAAAAAAAACCGAACTTTCAAAAGGGCACATTGCTGTCCAGAGGGCAAAACGGGCAGGTGCTCAAGCACTACCTTGAGAGTCTATGTGTGCACGTCTCTGAGCACAGTCAAAGTATTTTTGTAAAGTTGAGGCTATTGAACCATTCCATTTTGATTGTATGTTTTTAATATGAGTTATGTACTATGCAGAGTTCAGATAAAGAACTCATTGATTTCAGTATTATACACACCTTTTAGGTGTGTAAGGAGGGACTGTTAGAAATTAAAATCAATGTTTTATGGCATAATGTACCTTAAATATACCGTCAGTTTAAATGCTATTTTATTCTGGAAAAACCCGGAAGTTCTCAATACCAAGCTTTTATTCTGAAAATCCGTCATGACGACATCCGGGACTACCGCCCATTAGTATCATTAAAGTGGCTATTGACGCCGTTAACATGTATTACATATAAAGTTATGAAAGAGATAAGGAGGAGAAAAGGCATGTGGAAGTAAGCAATGAATGTAAAATGTCGAAATCCTCTGTTTAACGCGATATCGGACACAGACGAACGAGGGGGGAAGTCCCCTACGTCACTACAGCTCCCAGAGAGGAGGAGCGAACAGCCAGAAGCGGGAAAGACGAATGCTTGGAAGCTCTCTTCTGGCCATCACAGGGAGAGAAAGCTGCAGACTTTCTCTCCTGACTGAACAATATCCTGCTTGTAACATTACCGCGCTTTTTATTAATTAAAGTACCAATTTTGAACCTTCTCAGAGACTCAATTTAGTCTCCTTTTTAAGCTTCTTACCTGGACGCGAGAATAACGAACGCAGCATAACACTGGCTGCTATTGCTGCATGCCATGTGGGCTTTGAGGGTAAGACGGCTAGCCAACATCCTTTGGTCTGCCGTTTTATGAAGGGAGCTCGCAGGCTCCTCCCTGTCTCCCTCTACCTGCATGTGCCATCCGACCTCTGCAGCTCATCCAGAATGCAGCGGCTCGTCTGGTCTTCAACCTTCCAAAATTTTCCCACACCACGCTGCTCCTCCGCTCCCTTCACTGGCTTCCGGTAACGGCTAGAATTCACTTCAAGACACTGGTACTTGCGTACCATGCTGCGAATGGATCTGGCCCTTCCTACATCCAGGACATGGTTAAACCGTACACCCCAGCACGTGCTCTACGCTCTGCATCAGCCAAACGGCTCGCTGCACCCTCGCTGCGAGGGGGACCCAAGTTCCCATCAGCTAAAACACGTGGGTTTGCTATCCTGGCCCCAAAATGGTGGAATGAGCTCCCCATTGAAATCAGGACCGCAGAAAGCTTACACACCTTCCGGCGCAGACTGAAAACTCATCTCTTTCGACTCCACTTCGAGCGATAGAATGACTAACAAAGAACTGCTTACAGAGCACTTATATACTAATAAAGGTCTGGCTTATCTAAAGCCAGTTGAGTAGCACTTGAAACGATTGGCTCTTTGAAACCTGATGTTCTTATATGATTCTGTTTTCTTCAAGGTTGTGTCTTCCTGGTCGAATGTACTTATTGTAAGTCGCTTTGGATAAAAGCGTCAGCTAAATGCAATGTAATGTAATGTAATGTCTCCAGGTCGCTGGTGTCCTTATGGGACCTGGCAGTGGTTTTAAATGGGCTCAGAATTACCCCATTTGAACCCCTGGAAGGAGCTGACATAAAACATCTGTCACTCAAGACAGTGCTGTTACTGGCCCTGGCATCCGCCAAGTGGGTCAGCGATATTCATGCGCTGTCTGTACATCCCTCATGCACTCAGTTCGCCCCAGGGCAAACGAGTGTTGTTGAAGCCCAACCCTGCCTTTACACCAGGGGTGGGGAACCTTTTTCCTCTCAAGGGCCATTTCAATTTTTTCAACATCCTCCGAGGGCTGTACAAATGATTGACCTCTGCTTAAAAATACTAAAATCACAGCCCATTCATTTGATTTGGCCTTTCTTTCATGCTGTGCAAAGAAAAAGCAACCTCTTAATCCAGATATCTTACCATGACTCGCGAATGCATGCATGTGCACGGTTGTGGCATGACCACCAGAACAGAAAGATATGGACACAAGATGTGTGCAATTTAGTTTCCTATCCATGTGAATATGATTTAAGTGTGTGGGGGGGGGGACCTATTCTCCTCTAGGGGGGTAAGCATAGGGGGCAATGCTCCCCCGGGAAGATTTTTGTTTTAAATGTTGAAGTTAAAAGCATCAATCTGGTGCACTTTAAGAGTTAAGAGATCTATGGATACATCTCTCAACACCCATATGAAACAGTAAGCAGATTTTCTTTATGGATATTTTTAGGGATGCACGATATTGGTTTTTTGAAACCGATACCGATACCGATAACTTCCTACTTCTCAAGACCGATACCGATAACCGATAATAAAAATTACGCCACTAATTATTTTAACGCGATTAACGCATGTGTATTTTTTTTCCTCGGCCGCCCCGTAGTTTCAGAGCGCATCGAGTTTAAAATACCATCTACAAGCTGATGCTGACAGCCCCGCTCCTGCCGCCCGCTTGTGGCAGACCACACTTCCACGCTCACCGGCAGGCACCGACTGGCCATCGGGAGGACCGGGAGGGTGTGTGGACGTGTGGTCCGAGCGAGCAAGAGAGAGACCTTACGTGCATTGTTGTTGTTAGCATCTGGTGCTAGCTAGCTGCGCTAACGGATATAAGGAGCTGTTTAAATGAAAACAGAGGAGCGCTCTATCCACACAACTGCGCCGAGCACTTGACTTTATGCAGGAAGCAGACAGCGGGACATTGTAGGAGAAGTCAGCACACTCAGCAACATGATTGCAGCGTCCAGGCAGCTCCGGTTCGAGCATATGCCTTGAGTTGCACATAGCTCCAACGCAGACGCACGCACACACACACACACACACACACACACACACACACACACACACACACACACACACACACACACACACACACACACACACACACACACACACACACACACACACACACACACACACACACACACACACACACACACACACTGTATTGTATTATTGTCTTCGTACGCTTTTAACACACCATCGTAGCGATGGCGATGTTTCAGGTGACTGATCAGGTTCGAAGTATTAGGGAGCGCTGGATTTGTGAAAAACTCCCCTCTTCCTAAACCACTAACACCACAGTACTGGCAAAACGGGAGGAGCTGAGTGAAAAACAAGCGCCCCTCATCCCAATCCACCCACACCGCAGGATCTTTTTCCTTTTTTTTTACCCAAAAAATATATTGTATATTATCGGGGATATTAATACTGTTATCGGTTTATCGGGATGATGTCATAATTCCTAATATCGGACCGATAATTATCGGGCCGATAATTATCGTGCATCCCTAGATATTTTACAAATCACTCCCCTTTCAAACTGTATTGTTGTTTATTAATAACAACTTTTTTTTACTGTCATATAGTATTTTATACCTGTTTACTTTATTCTCTTATTTTTTTATAACTATAATGATCATATAAAGATGTGCCTTTACCTCACTGGTTGGAGAAAAAGCTTCTTATATTTGTTAGCATAGCTAGCTAACCAGATGCTAATAACAACAACAACGTTATTGACTGTATGATCAGTATGACAGATGAACAGATCACCACTGGGCTTTCAACTAAAACTGTGGCATGTGTACGGCTCCTTATGGGTACTGACCATAGTACTGACATTTGTGAAGTCCCGGCCCGGAGCGACGTCCTGGTGCTCTCCGTCAGCTCTAAACCCCTGTCGGACGAGACATATACCACGTGATGAGCCGGAGGTTCCCCACCCCTGCTTTACACCAAAGGTGGTTGGTTCATGTACCCCAATTGACATCGAGGCATTTCCTCCGCCGCTGGTTTCCTCCGGGGAGCAGCAGCAGGATCTGTTGTGTCCAGTCCGGACTTTACACACATATATGGACAGATCAAAGGAGCTTCGTCTTAATGACCAACTCTTCGTGTCCTGGGCTAACCCTCACAAGGGCAAGCCTGTTACTAAGCAACGGCTCTCCCACTGGATTGTGGAGGCAATTGCTTTGGCCTATACGAGTCAGAATTTGCAAGCACCTTCGGGTCTGCGGGCTCACTCGACTCGGGGCCTGGCTACATCCTGGGCTTTGTTCAAGGGTGTTTTCATCCAAGACATCTGTGCAGCGGCGAGCTGGTCCTCGCTGCTCACTTTTGTCCGCTTTTACAGGCTAGACGTCTCCGCTCCAAGCGTGGCCCGAGCAGTGCTGGGCACCTTGTTGAGTCGGGACTCTACCTGTTAAATTCTGGTTGATCAGTGATTTTCGAGATAAGCTCGTCTGGCAATACGGGAGCTACAATATCCCATAGTGAGACATCGAACGGAGTGTTATGAATGAGAACTATAGGTTACTTACGTAACCCCAGGACTCAGAGTAA
>CM070451.1:14560259-14730152 GCA_036324595.1 Champsocephalus gunnari
TAATATCCTATGTAATCCGAACTTAACTTTAAATGTGTTTTTTTTGTTAAAAGTTTTTTTTTATGAGAAAGTTTTTTTTTGGTAAAATATTAATAAAGTAAATTAAAAGATACAAATTATGCAAATTGTTTAAATCTGAAATGTTGAACAACAATTGTACAGTGTATCGTTTTGACTTTGAGATATGCTAATCTAAATCTTGTGTACAGTCAATCAATTGGTGTTTGAATATTCTTCAGTGTAGTTTGAAAGTCTATTAGTAAAGTGAAGTTTCTTATAATTAGAAACCACTTTGCAATTCTATCCTGGCGATTGGTGCATGTGTTCATTCATAACACTTAAAATCAAGTATAATTCTGTATTACCAACAGAGTGCGCGGTTGTAATTTCCAGCTCAATCCACTAGGGATAGCTGTTGCAAAACTGACATCTTTTTAACAAGAAGTAGCTTATTTCCTTAAAAATGGGAAGAAAATTAGAATATGGTTAAACAACACAGCCCACAACCGCCAACACACATTTGCAAACAAGAATATTCAAATGAAAAACGCCAATACACACTTGTAAACAAGAATATCTCAAATAAACCGAAGCAGAAATACTTCCAAACCCAAATGGAGACTGAGTGTGTAAAAACAAACAGAGTACTTTCAATTAGCATTTCACGAAATGGCGACTTCCGTGTGTTTTATTTTCAGCATGAGGGCAAAACAAGATGGCAACTGATTTTCCAACCTTTAACCTGAAGAACAAAGGGATTTGATAACACACCTCGTGTCTCTCACAGGGGTGGTTTAAATAATGGCGGGGGGCAATCTTGTCAAGAAAATTCAACACAAAACAACACTGCAGTTTAAAATAACATTTATATCTAGTTTACTATGAACAAATGGGCTTTATCTTATTGATATCATCACTTAAAGTTAGGAACCCTTTACGCTTAAGCCATAAACCTATCTGCGTAATATTTGACTTTATAGTCCACTACAGTCAACTGCTGCCATTTAGACACGCTAGGTGGATGTATTATGGAAACCTATCAGCGACTATTAAATGACCGTCGTCAATTTAACGTAATGCTGCTGTAACCCCAAATACCGTATTCCACCCGCAATATCTTGGTTGAAAATAGAACAGTTATGACCACTGATAACGGCTTACACCTTAATCAAGCCTTTTCCTCAAAAAGGACTTTTTTAAAACAGTTCTCAACTGTTTTCGACTAGCACTGTCTTCAGTTACTCAACCCGAAGTTGACTCGCTATGCCTTGTTGGTTTTCAATTACTTGGCCCGTAACCAACTCGCTATGTCTCATAGATCTTAACAATAATCGTTAAATGGACATATATATCCTTACGTCATAGGCTAACTAACTACTAACGTAACAAGAGACACCTACATGAAAACGCAACAAGACACCTATCCAAAGTACAATGACCACACACATTTATAGTTAAAATACTAACACACACAAATTAGTAACATGCAGGGTTAAATGTAAGAAAAAGAAGAAATATGAACTCACCCTGCTTGTGACAAAGCAACGCCCCAAGGTATATCATTCTTATTGTCATAAATGTGGTTGTTTTAACATTAATTTAGGCAGTCTCTCAGGAGTCCAACTTACCAGACAGACACACACTCCTATTGTTCACTATGTAATCTATTGAAGATTTTGAATAAACAGGTACTTCTTTTACCTTTCTTTATTGAGCCCGAGTGTATATCTGCCAGCATTGTACAAACTCCTTTGAAAACTGCAACTGCTCTCCCGGTAGCACGAAATCACGTCGGGGTCATACCAATTGTTATGCTGTGTTCGTTATTCTCGCGTCCAGATAAGAAGCTTAAAAAGGAGACTAAATGGAGTCTCTGAGAAGGTTCAAAATTGGTACTTTAATGAATAAAAAGCGCGGTAATGTTACAAGCACGCTCTCAGAGAGAAACCAGACGGTTGTTCTTCGGTCAAAAGGAAGAAGTTTATAAAGTTCACGTCAACTTTCTGAGACTTTAGAGTCAGAGAGGAAAAGTTTAACTGGACGATAAATCAAGAAACATTAAGGAGTTTATTTTATATATGATGTGGCTACCTCCCCTGCTATTCTACCTGGTCGGCTACCTGGTGCTGGGGATCTCCGGGACCGGTGTCGCTCCCGACGCTGAACACCCACAAGACACACCTGTGCTTGATGTGTGGCCTACCCCAGGCACCATGGCTTCCCCGGATTCAGGAAGAGTTGTTGCCATGATGACAACCCCGCTGCTCGCGGAGGACCTTCTCTCATGGACGTCTCATCTACCCGGGGTTCTGCCGCGAGGACTACGCTGTCTATGGGCCCAGGGAAATGGGAGACTTTCCCCCTATGCAGCGCGCACTTGCGACGGCAAGCCGACCAGCCCAGCGAGGAGGACCTGGCTTCTAATTCTCCTACTCCTGATGTCGGGTAACGTGAAACCGAATCCAGGCCCAGAACTGTCTCAGCTGCAAACACCAGAGGAGTTTGCCATACATTTTTGTATGTGACGGTGGTGCCCTTACAGCTCCAGCCGGCACTGCGCATGCGTGTGACGGTGGAGCCTTCACGACCCCAGCCGGCACTGCGCATGCATGTGACAGCCCCAGCCGGCACTGCGCGTGCGCGTGGCGGTGGTGCCTTCACAGACCCGTCAATAATCCGCCTTTTGAGAGATGCCGTAGCTGCTCTCAAAAGGGGAAAAATCGGCGGGCTGTTTATTGGTTTTATTGATTTTCTTTTCATCTTTTTGAGCTGTGCCCTCGGCCTGAAGCCTGGATGCGTCAGCGGCAAATGTTTTATGACAGAGGAATCAATCAACGTGTGACATGTGTTTGTGCGGACTTGAGGATGGTGTTTAGGCATCTCTCGAGGCGGCGGGAACACATTCACAGAGGGAAGAAGGAGGGGCTGTCACGCCGCTCGCTTCGTCTTCCTCAACTGCTGGCCGAAATTTTGGGTTGGCTGAGCCTGAGCTGCAGCCGGAACCGGAGAATTTCTAGGCCAGTTTGCCCTTGTCTCCAGCCTGGGCTGGGGACTCGGGTGGGCTGCTGCCTCTGCGTCTTCGGTGCTTTAAACCGAGCAGAGTTCGAGGCAGCCTGGGCCTGCGAAAGCAGCGGCTGGACCCTTCGAGGGAGGCAGAGGTGGAGTGCCTCGTCCTCCCTCTTTTTCGTCTCACACCTCCTTTGCATGGAGGCGAGAGCGGAGCCGAAAATTCCCTCGGGAACGATGGGCATATCCAGCACATCCTCCTTTTCCCGGTCTGGGAGAGTGGTGAGGTTGAGCCATCTCGCTCTTTCCTGCACCACCATGATCCCCATTACCTTGCCCGTGGCCTGGACGGCGCAGCGTTGGACACAGAGACATATGTCTGTGACCGCTGCTATCTCGTCCAGAGTGGCTGCCCCCGGGTTACCCTACAGGTCCTCGCAGAGCTCCGCTTGGTAGGCGGTTAGCAGCGAGGACACATTCAGGGCCCTGGCGGACAACGCTGCAGCTTTGTAGGACTTTTCAGTCATTGCTGACTGAAAACGGTCCGACTTTGCTGGCAGCGTGGGGTTCCTGCTTGGTGACGGGCCCACCTTTGGTGAGCCGCTACCAGCGGTTCCATGGGCAGCATGCGGAGCAGGCCGAACTTCTCCATTCCGTCGCAGTCTAGGGAGGAGGCACCCTGGATTGGGACCTTGTTGCTGAAGGGCCGGTCTCTCCACGAGACCGACACTTCATCCAACATTTCCGGGAAGACCGGGAGGAGTTGCCTCTTTTTTGCCCGCTGACGTGCACGTTAGCTAGCATTATCCACGTCTTTAGGCGGCTCTTCTGATGATGTACTGTAGTACTAGTAGCAGCTTCACTTGTAGCTTCGGTGCTGCTAGACTCTTTCTTCTTGTGAATTATATTCTTTTTAGAAAATAAGTCAAGTAAAAAATGTTTGCCTGCCATTATAGAGCATTTTCGTTAGCGTTCTTGAGGGAAAGAGCTGCCGCAAAATCGGCGGGCGGTAAACTGGCCGTGGGGGTGTCACTGACACACCCCCAGCTCGCCGCGGGGTCACGAGCGTGATGACTAATCATAATTCTTTAAGGAAATCGTTTTTATTTTTTATTATAATTACTGTGAAATGTATTATGTTTTTGTCATTATTACAACAAATACACACTTGCAACTGATAAGACTGGCAATGATTTTATATGTATTAGACTATTACAAAAAAGATCATGCTCCAAATAAGTGGGGGTACGGCGTACCCCCGCGTCCAACGCCCACTACACCACTGGCTGTATGTCTGATTAAATCTTGTACCGTAAATGTTGTATTAAATGAAGCTCTGTTGCTTGGATATCACTAGATCAGGGTTGCCAACTTTGGGTACCTGGCTGGAGTGAGATTTTGGTATCATGGGTTTGATTACACATATGAGCACGAAATGACTGCTATCGTGTCAGTAGCGGGACCTTAGCATATATATAGGATATATATACAATATATACAAATACACAATATTGGACACAGACTATAAAGGGCACACAGTTTCATTCACTAATGAAAGTCAAACACATGTTTGTTTTTGGCTGTCGCGATGAGCAATCAGTTGACTTATCGTACGATAAATAAAAATGAACTCGATAAATTGCTATTTACATGAGGATGCGACTAGCAGTTTGAAAGGATGTACTTGAATTATTATTATATATTATCATTATGTCAGTGGTCTAACATGGTCATACAACGGTGCCGACAATATTAATATTAATATTTCCAACAAAATTAATTATCGTGAGATGCCTATACATGAAACACACACACACAAACAAATGTACAGACTTACTCCAAACTGCCAAATATATTAATTAACACACTCTCACTGTCATATACTCTTTGACTCTATTTAGGCCTAGTTGAACAATAAGCAGCAAACTTTTACTTTTTTTATCATTTCTACTGGATCTTAGATCTGTGCATGCGCAATACGGGTCGGCAGTGGCGGCCACAGAGTATTTGTGTTGGATAATCTATGGTAGGGCTAACCCATACAGTGGTGGGGCTCAAATCAGTATTTGCAATGTTATTACATACACGCTCCCCTTGACAGTGAAACGCCACGCGTGAGATTTAGATTATTTCCTCAATCCAAATTGAACTGTATGAAATAAAAAGTCACATTTGTCATGTAGTAAATAAAAAGGGCGACCTGGAGCCAATCCTGCCATTTCTCCACAAGTGAAAGAGTTGACATGCTGAAAACCCAACCCCTGCAGGGGGGTCTGGGGAGATTCTCCCCCAGGAGATTTATGGAAATACTAACATAAAAGGCACATTCTGGTACTCTCTTGAGAAGAAAAATAAATAAATCTATTACTACATATTTAAAAAAATGAATGCCATTTTAGTTTTTTGTTACTTTGTTCTGAAAGCTGAACCTGCTGCTCCTCACAGACTGTGTGAATTACTTTACATTGTGGATAAGGGTGGATAGCCCCCATTGTTCTGTGTGTCAAAATGAAAGACAGCCCACACACCTATCAATCATCAAACCGTGGGGTCTTATTTCATTACGTGTTGATTTCTATGAACACGTAATGTTGTATCGATGTATAGAGATGTACTACAGCAAAAGTATTCTCCGTCGGTACTTCCTGCAACAACACCACGTCGTTATCGTGATTCTGATTGGTCAGAAGACATTATCAAAGATGTTCTATTGAGAAGACGATCACTACGTGACAAAAGTTTTCAAAACCGT
Source organism: Champsocephalus gunnari (assembly GCA_036324595.1). Taxonomy (NCBI): domain Eukaryota; kingdom Metazoa; phylum Chordata; class Actinopteri; order Perciformes; family Channichthyidae; genus Champsocephalus; species Champsocephalus gunnari. Next base: position 14,566,018 of record CM070451.1, read on the forward strand.
TTCTAGTCTTCGGTATTCTTGTTTTGGCGTGAGAATAGTTTGGGCAGCGTGAGAGCGTGAGATTGAGAGTGAAAGCGTGTGTCACACGCCAGATGCGTGAGAGTTGGCAACCCTGCACTAGATCCTGTTACAGCGTAATATAAGTACATAACGATTTATGTGTACATTAGCATAATGACTAGCTAGCCGCTAACTGCCGCCTCGTTAATATCAAATCCATCATAATAACAAATCATTACCATGCTGTCATGAACGTGCGGTGCTGTTATGTATATGCAAATTGACGTGCTTGATGTGAACGAGCATTTTGGTTAAAGTTGCACATGCGCTATGAGCGCACATACGGGTACTTCTCAGGCATGCTGGGTAATCTGTTTCGCTCTCTCAAAAGTTGGGCCATTTTATCATCATGCGCTAATGAGCAACTCTCATAGGAATGAATGATGCCCCGCCTCCCACGCTGTATCCAGTTCTTATTATACATCCATGTTATCAATGCATTCACATTGCCCGCCATGAACTTCCGGGGAACGATCCTTGTCTACATGAACCACGTGACGATTGTCACTACCCGATCCGTCCCCCTGCCCGATCGGTACTGCGCATGTGTGAGATGGTCCGCCATATTGGACAACTCCGGACGGCAAACCAAGATGGACACTTGACACAGTGGCTTTTAGCAAAGCTCAAAAATAAAACGAGAGAGAGGTGAGTTATTGTTATTACAACGTGACTTCACTATTATTTAACAACTCTTTTTATTGGGTTCTTTTATTTGGAGTTAAGTACATTGTCTCGAACAGCCATATGCCATACATTTTTGCACACATTCACAGTAAATATGGATTCAGTATGATAGCTGTCTAACAGAAGTTAAATCTATTTCTCACTTATTCTGACAATGTACTTAACCCCAAATAAAAGAACCCAATAAAAAGAGTTGTTAAATAATAGCAAAGTAACGTTGTAATAACAATAACTCATCTCTCTCTCATTTTATTTTTGAGCTTTGTCAAAAGCCACTGTGTCAATGTTGTCCTACTTGGTTTGCCGTCCGGAGTTGTCCAATATGGCGGACCATCTCGCACAAGCGCACTGCAGATCGGGCAGAGCTGCAGATCGGGTAATGACCATGGATGTATAATAAGAACTGGATACAGCGTGGGAGGCGGGGCCTCATTCATTACTATGAGAGTTGCTCATTAGCGCATGATTATAAAATGGCCCAACTTTTGAGAGAGTGAAACGTCACAGATTACCCGGCATGCCTGAGAAGTACCCGTATGTGCGCTCATAGCGCATGCGCAACTTTAACCAAAATGCTTGTTCACATCAAGAACGTCAATTTGCGTACACGTAACAGCACCGCACGTTCATGACATGGTAATAATTTGTTATTATGATGGATTTGATATCGAGGCGGCAGTTAGCAGCTAGCGGCTAGCTAGTAATTATGCTAATGTCACATCAATCGTTATGTACTTATATTACGCTGTAACAGGATCTAGTGATATCCAACAGAGCTTCATTTAGCATGAAAGAATGATTGCACTATGTATATATATATACTATATAATAAGTAATATTAACTTTATTTAATACAACATTTACGGTACAAGATTTAATCATACAGCCCATGTAGTATGATAATGAATTACAACAAACATGTGCAATATATCTATTATTACAGCTCCGTGGGATGGTAGTAAGACGATATGGGTTCGTTCTTATTGTGCATCCATGGGTAAAGATAAACGCAACTCACATTGGTTTCTCATACAGCATCTCTGTAAACTACGTGTATTCACTGAATTTCACTCTCTGCCTTTAACGGCTCGTTGTAGCTCCAATAGCTCCAGCCCCCACCCTCCCTGTGAGCACAGTGTGCTCTGATTGGTCGGGACACGTAACATGAACATGCCGGGCGGCGCGGTCCCGTGGGTTAGATGCGCGTTCATAATGCAGAGGGAAATAACTCTCAGAATAACGTTATTAGCACATTATTACAACTTGAGGAACGAATGTTTTTAATAAGGGCTATACAAGTGTTCATACTGGGTAGTTTATTTAGTTTAACAAAAATTATCCAACGATTTACACTCTTTCCCCATGTAAGTCAATGGGAAAAAGTGTTTCCGAGCCTGGCAACCAAACGGAAGTGTAGTACCGCCGTTTGGCCAGCACGAATATTTTCATCTGAGTCCGGCGCCCTTCCTGGGGGCTTGGTAGTGACAGTGACAACGATAACCGTTTTTGGACTTCCGTTGTCGTAACTCTTATCGCTATAGAGAACCGCAGTGACGCGTCCAATATGGTCTAGCTGCGGCCGCGGACAGTACACGACGGTACACGACGATACACGACACACCCACCTGACACGACACTACGGTGGCTGAGAGGCATGGCAGAGGCATGGCAGATGAAAAGCGAATTGACGACACTACACGACACGCCCCCTACTACGCCGCCTACGGTGGCTGAGAGACCGTACATGGCATGTTATTGTAGCATTTTAAGCAACTATTAGGCAAATAAATTAATAACCTATCCGTTTGAGAACCCCTTGGAACCCCTTATCTCATTTTGATGGTTGACATCTCATTTGAACAGTGAAAGCCAGAATGACAGCAGGGGTGAATTTCATTTTATAATTTTGCAATAAGTCAAAGATATGTTTACTGTATATTATACAAATGCTTGTCATGTAGGCATACTGGAGGCATATATATAGCAAAATAAACACAATTACAGTGCGCTAAACAGCCACATCGACAAACAAACGAGAACCTAAATAGTATGTAATTATATCTAAAACCACAATACGTTAATTACCTGTACTCGGTACACCATATTGTTTGTTGTCTGTTGTCTGTAAACCTCCATGTCTCCTTAAATATCCTTGCGTCAGCGTCTCACGTGTTGGGCGTGCTCTCTTCTGACCATATTTGGAAGTACAACTTTCGCGGCCGCAGCTACCGTAGTGTCGTGTCAGGTGGGCGTGTTGTGTACCATCGTGTACCGTCATGTACTGTCCGCGGCCGCAGCTAGACCCTTCTCGACGCGTCGTTAAAGCCGGAAGTAAGTTAGCATTTTTAGCACTTCCGGTTCCTTCATCAAAAAGCAATGCATTTTCTCCATAGGGTTTTGGAAAATAGCTGGAAATAAGGTCTGTGGTTGACACAAATTTAAGAGATGAATCACGTTTTGTTCTATGACATTAAATACATCAGCAGTGACCCCACTGGTGATTTTTGAAGAGTTTACGTGTCTGAAAAACGGTTGTTACCGTGTGGCTGAATAGGACTACAGAAATTGTCGAGGCCGTTGTACGTCATTACGCCTAACACGTAAACACTCCAGCTAAGTTTGTTTCCCCCTGTGTTCTGCTTGAAAGCAAGTACCTGCCTATCTTTAGTGTCTGTATATCTATATCTGACCATTAGAATCTGTATTTTTGAAATTGTCATTTTTAACACCGTAGTTTTACAAATTATAGAATAATTAATTACCGGTGTTTTCCAATTTTACTCGGCAGTTCGTTTCGTTAGCTAACGTCAGCTAAAGCTAGCGCTACTAGTTAGCTACGCAATGGTTTGTTGCTTTGCTCCAGGTTGCAGCCACAGGTCTTCGCATGAAACGTGCTCGTTCTATCGTTTCCCGGCCACTGTTTTCCAAAGGAGAGTCTGGATTCGTGCTATGAGGTAAGCTGATGTTACATTTTTGTCCATGTCACGGTGAAATGCAAATTATGGGTAGTGACTGTATCGCCGTTTAAGAGATGGCACTGCTGAATAGACCGCAACATAAGTAAAGATAATGAATACATCCTATTAAAACCTGTGTCGCTTATATGATAAGTCTAATTAGTACAAGCAGCATAACGTTTCACCATGTAACTAAAGATTGTAGTCAGGGAAATCAGTTTGACATATTGAACTAATAACAAATCACCTCTGGCTGGCAGAGAACTCTCTGCTCCATAGCTTCTCTTGGACGTAAAATCACATGTACATTTTACATTCCATCCCTCACATACTTTTGTATATATAATAACTTATATTTTGTTTTTCTTGTTCTGCTGCTGCAACACAAACATTTCCCAAATTGGGATCAATACAGTAATATCTTATCTTAATTAATTAAGAAATATAACTATTATAATTAGTGTAGCAGCTGACACCTATTTTCAATATGGATTAATCTACCATTTATTTCTTTAGTTACATTTTCATCTATAAAAATGTCAAAATAGTGAAAATGTTCACGAGACAAAGTGCAAGGTTATATCTTTAGATGTTTTGTTTTAGCTTATGTACTGTGTGTCTTAATATGTGACGGTGTGACTTCCATGAAACTAATATTTTATATCTTCCCAACAGACGAGCTGACAGGAAACCGAACACCACAACATTGCAAAGGCGATTAAATGTAAATTGAAAACGATTCACAATTTTTACATTTCTTCTTCTTTCTTGCAGTGAGGTGAAGCTGACCTTACACTTGATGCCAGTAAGGATGTTCCTCACACAGGCTGAATGTTTCTCCTTCCTTACTGACACAGAAGCCCTTGATTTGCAATGCTTCACTAATTGTGATTTCCCTGACTCCGTAGGGACACTTTACAGTGGAAGACCCTACCAGACCATCTGGAGATGCCCCCAACAATCCTGATTGGGAGAGCCACAAACCTGACTCATGGACCTGCATCTGGGTTGCAGTGGTGAATGCCCTGACGCCCTCACATTCATTCATAGTCCCCCACTGTACAGACAAAACACCATCAAGGGCCTGTTGTTGCCCTAGCACCCTGGCACTAAGGGAAGCAGTCACACGCTTTGACCTCAGGACAGCTCCAAAGTTGCTGGCAGTCAACCTTCCTTTCCTGAACAAATGCCAGTTTGGGTTGGTTCACTGACCAGTGTAGCCACCTGAATTGCCCTCTGTTGCTCCTCAGACAATGCTTGCCACAATTGCCTCAGGTCCCTGATGCCCAACAGATTTGAGAATTTCAGGAACAGTAAGTGTTTCCAAGCTGTAGTGTTCCTCTTCTGGCTCGGGGAGAGAAGCCAAGAAATTCCTGAGAACCTGCCCCCGAGTCTGTCCCTCAGCCAGTCACGATCTTCGGAGGTGGGCTCTCTTGTCAGCGGGTTGAATTACTTATTGGTTGGAGAAAATAGCTCCTCCACTGAATGCATACGTTTAGCTGCCTTTGGCTTCTTCCACTGATAGGGGGTGTCAGTGCAGCTGAAATTGTGGATGGCAAAGATGGCTAATGCAGCCGCATGACTGCATTTCCATTCTCCACGTGGGCATTCACATTTTGTGGAGAGAATTCCCTCTTCTCCTGTAGATACCTGTGGTGGTGGGATTGTTTTATTATTTAAAATATATTTACATTTGTAATGCCTTCCCAATTATCCCTTTAATTGTTTATAGCCTACTGTATGTTTATTTCATGGATATTTCTGTGTTTTCTGGTGTGTAATATTTGTAATCTTGGGGCCTCTTCTCTTTAACGTCTACATGCTACCACTGGCTCAGATAATGAAGAACAACAAAATAAGTTACCATAGCTATGCGGATGACACACACATTTACGTAACCATTTCTCCAGGAGACTATCCTCCAATTCAAACACTGAGTAAGTGCATTCATTGAACAAATCAATGACTGGATGTGTCAGAACTTTCTCCAATTAAACAAAGATAAAACTGAGGTAATGGTTTTTGGAGCAAAGTCAGAACGTATAAAAGTTAGCACTGAGCTTCAGTCTGCAATGTTCAAAACAACAGATAAAGCCAGAAATCTAGGTGCAGTCATGGACTCTGACCTGAGTTTCAACAGTCACATTAAAACAGTTACTAAATCAGCCTACTATCACCTAAAGAACATATCTAGGATTAAAAGACTAATGTCACAGCAGACTTTGGAAAAACTTGTCCATGCATTTATCTTCAGTAGACTGGACTACTGTAATGGTGTCTTCACAGGTCTCACTAAAAAATCTATTAGAAAGCTGCAGCTGATTCAGAACGCCGCTGCTCGAGTCCTCACTAACACTAAGAAAGTGGATCACATCACTCCTGTTCTGAAGTCTTTACACTGGCTTCCTGTGTGTCAAAGAATAGATTTCAAAATACTGCTGCTGGTTTATAAAGCACCGAATGGTTTAGGCCCAAAATACATTTCTGACCTTCTGCTAAATGATGAACCATCCAGATCTCTCAGGTCTTCAGGGACTGGTCAGCTTTCTGTCCCCAGAGTCAGAACTAAACATGGAGAAGCAGCGTTCAGTTATTATGCTCCAAATATTTGGAACAAACTCCCAGAAACCTGCAGGTCCGCTGCAACTCTGACTACTTTTAAATCCAGGCTGAAGACTTTTCTTTTTGCCACTGCTTTTAATTGAACTATTCATATCTTAAACTGCACTGTAACTTTTATCCATGTATTTTTTCTTTTAATGTTTATTTTATTAGCTTTTCTTTTTAATGACTGATTTGAAATGCCATTTTCTTAATGTTTTACATTTTTTGTAAAGCACTTTGAATTGCCTTGTGTTGAAAAGTGCTATATAAATAAACTTGCCTTGCCTAATAAAGATTTCATGTGACACATAAAATGGATTTGTTGATGGGAATTAATGTGAATAAATTAACTCTAGGTTAACTGTACTCTTGCTATCACTAGTCACCGACACTATAAACCTTGTCCCTCATGCTAGCCCTGACAACACCGGTAAGCACACCTTCATCTAGGCTGCACTGTTTTACGTGTCCTGACTTGTAGTGGTTCTCTCCTCTATCTACGCTCTTCTTGTCATCTTTGTAAAACGATATCAGACTGGTAATTGACACAGCCATGACTTCTAGTTAAATTCTGTGTGGCTAAAATGAAAAGCTTTGTTAAAATATGCAAGTCAGCTTTATTGTCAAAAATTCTACATCCAGAAATATCGAAATATCGTTTCCCACAGTGTGACATGTATGCATAAAACAAAACAAAAAGGGCCTAGATAAACGGGGTATACATTAAACAAAACAAAAAGGGCCTAGATAAACGTGGTATACATTAAACAAAACAAAAAGGGCCTAGATAACCGGGGTATACAGTTTAAAATGTTAATATATTTAAAGTGTTCAAAGTGCAGTTTCAGTGCAAGCAGGGTCGGCTCTAGAACAAATCGAATGGGGGGGAAATCATTTACCAAGGGGGGGCACACACTGCCGTCAACAACCAACACACAAACACCAACACAACTTCAATTTCAAAAAACATGCTGTAAAGTCTATAGAGAGGCGAAGTCACGCCCATCTACTTCTGGTCCATGGGACCCCGGAAGCGAAAAATTATACATTGAATTCAATGGAGAGAGAAAATGTATCTTTTGATCCTGTTTGAATTGTGCCACGAATGACACATATGATGTTTGTCAATCTTAAACGATCATTTCCATGTAAAAAAAGTCACAGTTTGTCGTAAAACTGTTGAGATATAAGACTATGAAAAATACGCACTAGAAAGACTACAAATCCCAAATCCCATTCTGGGTCGCGTAAGTGATGTCATAGGCGATAATGCTCCAAGACTGGTTGCGACTCGCAATTAAAGCAAAGAATAAGAAGAAGATCTCATAACTGATTTATTCCCTCCAATACATATAAGAGATTGCTCCAATAAATTCACTTTTACAAGATGCCTGTGTGCTTTGTTCCAGGTTGAAATCACAAAAGTGATCATACCACTTGCTCGTTCTATCGCTTCCCGTCTGATGAAAGGACCAGGAGTCGTTGGACCAAACATATCAGGTAATATACATGTTTTGCATGGAACATAGTCAAGTTAGCTACATAGCTAGAAGGGAGCATGTTAGTTAGCATCACATTACTTAGCCTTGTCATTTGTATTAGCCTTAACATGAAGTAAACCAACATGTTAAACAGTAAGAGTAGTCATGATGGTAAGTATTTTGTGAAACATTTGAAGAGTAGCCTATCGCCCCCTCCACCAGGTGCTAAGGGGGCGGGAGGTAGGCTAACGCCACATTAGCATCAGCGATCTTTTCTATTTAATGCTATCTGCACAAATGGTTAACATTGAACATTAAAAGATCAGTCAGTTCAGGGAGAGTCGAAGGAAGGAAGGCAGGCAGGCAGGCAGCTTTGCATGACATTCTTCTGGACGTGTTTCATTGTGATGATTGAGAGGGTGAGTCACTCTGTTTGTTGGAAAGACAGTAGTTGAGTGATTACTGAGAGAAAATTATTAAAAGAGATAATTATTCAAAGTGTTGTTACTGACCTTTTTCTCTTTTATTTTCTTTACCTCACCTGTAACTGCTGAGACCCTGAGGAACATGCACACTGGACTGACCTGCTCTGGCAACCTGATTTCCACTGTACGTAATAGTATTTGGTTATGGTATATTATTTATATACATCAAAGGCACAATGCACCCCCCAGAGACACACATGTACTGTATTGAGTGTGATATTTTGCATAGGTCATGTGAAATCATCTTTACATACTAGAAAACTGTAGGAGCGGCAACTTGTTTTGAAATTGAATTTTTAATATCCGATAATAAAGTTGATCTGTTTTCTTTATTCTTCTCTCTTCCCAGCTCCATCCATCACCGTTCTCTGTTCCTGCAGGTCCTGCTTGCTAATCAATGCTCATATTTTTTTACACAATTACAAATAAAGTCAATGTATGACATGAAGTTGTGCTTCATTCTGACAACTTGAAAGGATATGGCGTTCCACTAAACTTGAAGAATAATTTATAATATATATAGTTTAATTTGGCATATTACTCTCAATGAATATAAGAAAGCACTGCGTAAAGCGAGAGCAGCCTACTACTCTTCATTAATAGATGAGAATAAGAATAATGCAAGATTTCTTTTCAGCACTGGAGCCAGGCTGACAGAGAGCCACAGCTCGATTGAGCCTTCTATTCCCATAGCACTCAGTAGTAATGATTTTATGTGCTTTTTTAACGATAAAATTGTTACTCTTAGAAACAAAATGAATGACCTCTTGCCCAGTATAGTGTTATCAACAGCTCCCGGAAACATAAGTTCTAATATTACACTAGATAGTAAACTAGAATGCTTTTCAGCCATAAACCTTGAACAATTACATTCAATGATTCTCTCTTCTAAACCATCAACGTGCATGTTAGACCCAATTCCAACTAAGCTGTTGAAGGAAGTTTTTCCATTAATTAGCACTTCTTTATTAAATATTATGAATATGTCTTTATTATCAGGCTATGTTCCACAATCATTCAAAGTAGCAGTGATAAAACCGCTTCTTAAAAAGCACAACCTCGATCCAGAGGTTTTAGCCAACTATAGACCTATTTCTAATCTTCCGTTCCTCTCAAAGATTCTTGAGAAAGCGGTCGCAAAACAGCTGTGTGATTACTTAAAAAACAATGATTTATTTGAAGATTTTCAGTCTGGCTTTAGAACACATCATAGCACAGAGACAGCTCTGGTTAAAGTCACAAATTACATTCTAATAGTCAGACTTGTCTCTATTCTTGTTTTGCTCGATCTCAGTGCTGCATTTGATACTATCGATCATGATATCCTATTGCAAAGACTAGAGCACTTAGTTGGCATACAGGGAACTGCTTTAGGCTGGTTTAGGTCCTATCTATCTGAACGCTCTCAGTTTGTACGTGTCAACGATGAATCTTCCACGCAAACCAAAGTTAGCCATGGAGTGCCACAGGGCTCAGTGCTCGGACCTATTTTGTTCACATTATATATGCTTCCGCAATATTATAAGGAATCATTCTGTAAACTTTCATTGTTATGCGGATGATACTCAACTATATTTATCAATCAAGCCTGATGAAATTAATCAACTAAATAAAATTCAAGACTGCCTTAAGGACTGAAAAACGTGTATGACCTTAAACTTTTCGATGTTAAACACGACCAAAACTGAAGTTATTGTTCTTGGCCCGTAGAATCTACGAAACAAATTATCTAAAGATATACTAACTATGGATGGCATTAATTTGGCCTCCAGTGAGACTGTAAGGAATCTTGGTGTTATATTTGATCAGGATTTATCCTTTAACGCCCACATAAAATCAATTTCAAGGACCGCCTACTTCCATCTACGTAACATTGCAAAAATCAGGCATATCTTGCCTCAAAACGATGCAGAGAAACTAGTCCATGCATTTGTTACTTCTAGGCTGGATTATTGTAACTCTTTATTATCAGGGAGTACCAAGAAGTCAGTCAAGTCGCTTCAGCTGATTCAAAATGCTGCAGCTCATGTACTAACCAGGGTTAGGAAAAGGGACCACATTACTCCTGTCTGGCTGCCTTACACTGGCTCCCTATAGAACACAGGATAGAATTTAAAATTCTTCTTCTCGCCTACAAAGCCCTTAATGGGCAGGCGCCATCTTACCTTAAAGAACTCATTATACCCTACTGTCTCTAAAAGTACAATGGGAGCCAGAGCCTTTTCTTATCAAGCTCCACATTTGTGGAATCAGCTTCCAGTTTGTGTTCGGGCGACAGACACCCTATCCGTTTTTAAGAGTGCGCTTAAGACCTTCCTTTTTGATAAAGCTTATAGTTAGGGCTGATTAAATTCAGCCCCTAGTTTTGCTGATATAGGCTTAGTTTGTCGGGGGACATCTTACTTCTTCCTTCTCTCTGTCTATACCTGTGTACTCTCATGTTCCGATTAACCCAGCTTCCCCAAATGTCTTTCTTTTTGGTGTCTATATACGCCGGGATCCGGAGTCATGGATGATCCTGCGGTCCTGTGTCCTGGATCGCGAGCCCTGGATCGCGAGTCGTGGCTGTGGTCCTGGATTATCGGTCCTGGATGGATATCCTCGTGGATTCATCTTCCTATTATACACACATGCATTTCCAAACATTTGGACTACCTATATTGCAAATGTATTATCTTTTCAATTTACAATTTGCATCTATTGCATGTCTGTCCGTCCTGGGAGAGGGATCCCTCCTCTGTTTCTCTCCCTGAGGTTTCTCCCATTTTCCCCTTTAAACTGTGGGTTTTCTTCGGAAGTCTTTCCTTGTACGATGTGAGGGTCTAAGGACAGAGGGTGTCGTATTGTCATACTGATATTCTGTACACACTGTGAAGACCACTGCAGGGCTCGACATTAAGGACTGCCCGATGGCCCGGGGCCATCTAGTATTTAGCTCGGGCAATGAAGCCTCACCTGCTGGTTGCCCGATCGGGCAATCTATTATGCCAGTATCATGCAACTCAGTAATGAGTGACCCGACAGTAAAACTAAACATATCTATAACTAGTTTAGGTAGTTTGAGAGGTAATTAAAATAGCTACGTGTGATATTCTAACCTGAAGTGTGTGTTTTGTCCGCTCACCGCTGCAGGTGATTATGCAGAGCTGCGTGTCGACTCGTCAGCAGCAGCTGATCTCTCTCTCCCGTCAGATTAGACTTCACTCGCCATGTCCATATCGATAAGATCCAGCTAGTTATAGCTAATGAGATGACTACCTGCTTATTAAAAGACACGCTATGCAACTGGGTGAGGCCACAAAGTATAGCGCAGCATTATGCATTTGTTTACATGCCCACCGGAACCCCGAGGCATTACCAACAGATCAACGCACAATCAACCCATACAGGACATCTCTTTCTCCACATTAAGTTTTAGACATTAGAATTGACTATTCTTGTCTATCACATACTTTCTTGTCTGTCACATAAGTGGCGCAACTGAAGCGGTATTCCGCTAAAGGGAAATTATTTTGACCGGACATTTTGACCAAAGAGATTTAGATTTAGCCAGCTAACGGGAACCCTGACGTCGCCATTTTGTGTGCTTCGCGGATGCTCTCGGCTCCTCTCGACTGCTGACCGGGTCTGCTCGGTCAGCTTACGGATGAGGAGGCATTCGTTCGACCAACTTACAATAGATAACATTACAAACATTTTTAACAGGGGCCATAAAAGTGTAAATAATTGTTGTTTTGGCAGTTATAACTGAATGTAATGTTTTCTACTTTTTTACATCTGGGAAGGCATTTGCCTTCATCAGATGGAAAGTGTCTTGACCAACAACTTAAGTATTTCTTATAGCTATGCAGGGCATGCAAGCGAGCAAACAAGAACAAACAAACAAGTGAAATGAAGAATAAAATTGAAATTGTACAATATAATATTGTGGTGGTTCATCTTATAATTCAGTCTAGAGAATGCACCAGACAGCATCTAAGACCTGCAACAATCTAAATGTTCTAGGGACGGAGGCCCCCCAAACCCTTCGTGTGTCATTTTGTCCGCACGCATTTTTTAGGGCAATCTCCATTGGGCTCAGGGCCATCTGTAAATTAGCTTAGACGGCCCACAGGGCCATCTTCCAAAATCCTTAATGTCATGCACTGCCACTGAGACAAATGTAACATTTGTGATATTGGGCTATATAAATAAACATTGATTGATAATAAATTCATTCTGCCTTCATCCATTCTGCCTTCAACTGCACAATGATTGTGGACTGCACCGACATCCATGTAGCTGCCCCCCAGTAAGATGAACCAGGCAAAGAGGGTCACCATCATGCCCAAGGACATCCAGCTGGCCCGCCTCATCCGTGGAGAGAGGGCTTAGACTGACCTGAGACCAGCACACCCAAACACAATGGCTCTTTTAAGAGCCACAGCTACAGTTTCAAAGAGTTGCAATCCTATGTTATTATAATGATTAAACTGGTTCATGTATCACTTAGTTTACTGAACCGTGATGAATGAAAGAAATTAGTGAGGTAGTGGTTTACTGAAGTTACAAAGACATTAATATATGAGTAACAGGTCAGTGTAAACGCAGGCTTCTGTCAATTATGGATCATTCAAACTATATAAAAAAAATATGTAATAAAGTTCTAAAATAAGTATTCGGTATATTCCTTGATAGCTTTTGGAGAAGGTTGTTTTTAAGTTTACTAAAATCTATCGTTTCAACTGTTTCACTTTATAAAAAGGGAACAGGTGAGTAGAGCATCATTGAGTTTCTTATTCTGTCAGTAAATTATCCAAATGAATGTTTTTCATTATTTTAGTCAACCCTAAACAAATTGATTGTACCTTTTAATAATGACCTTACATGGTCGGCAAAGTTAAATTACAGTCCGTAGAGATTTAAAGGCGTAGTTGTAGTTCAGTCCAACTTTTCATTTGGATTCATTTTTCCAACAGTCAACTATTTTCATAAAGAATATATATATTTTTCAAAGTCAACTTTATTGTCAATCTTACTCAGTTTGTTTATAGACAGAGAGATCAAAAAGACTTTTAAATAAAATAAAATTATACAATGTACAGATATGTATACAAATATATATATATATATCCTATATACACCATCATGTATAATGATGGTGGACACTTCACCTCCAGCAGGGCAGATGGCTGCACAAGTCCATCGGGGGATGCTCCCAAAACCGGCTCTGGCTCAGATGACAAAAGCCATGCCATGCCACACTGTGCGCCCCTCAGTGCAGACCTGAACCAGTCTACATCCTCAGTGGCGATGTCTCTGGCCAGTGGGTTGTATGTCTACTCTCACTGTTGGTAAAGTTGAGACACCGGCTGGACTACTTTTTAAGTGCCAGGCTGGCACTCAACATATGTGGAGCTGATCTGCCACATGGCAAATATTGTCAATGCTGCAGCGTGGCTGCATTTGTACATCCCCCGTGCACAATCACAGACAGCGCTCTGCATCGCGCCATCGTCTCCCATGCAGATCTGTAAAAATAAATTTGTTAGAATGCTATAATAGATTGAATGAGCAATAATACAAGGATGGTCCGGATCTGGGGGTGGGAGGGTTTATTTTTCCATAGTTTTGTCCTCTTGTCTGATTGTTGTTATTGTTTGTTTTTTCTGTATATTTTTTGTAATTTGTGTTGTACTGGTTGTGATTGTACATTGTATTTTTCTAAATGTGTAAGAATACATTTTTGAAAAACATTTGATCAACAATAAAAAAGGATTTGGTCAGGATATAGACTCAGTGTGTAGTTTATTAATTAATCAACGCTCTCTACATTAGGAAAACACATACCAGTGTACCAGAGGGAGTCACACACAGCTGTGCCTAGATAAGCAAACAAATTGACAAGATAACCAAAATCCTTGAATCTACACACAGCAAATAAACTCAAATGACACAACGAGATGTAAAAGGAGATCACACATACAGTATAGTCGATATAAAACTGGCCGCTTCAATCTGAAGAGCAACTAAAACAAAACACGGGAGTGAACCTTGTTCTTGTGAACACTAATGTTATCCACAGCATACACAGAGACCACGATGTTCTTAAGGAGAAAACTAGTTGCTAAAACAAAACACGTTAGTGTACCTTGTTAGCTAATGTTAGCTAGCTGACATTAACGTTACACATTGCACTCATATTACTCACCGACACCTTGTAAAGCCGGTCCCGCATGCTGGCTCTTACAGAACCGACTAACTCCCCTTTCGTGTATGTACAGCTCTCAACATGCCCAGACTTGTAGTGATGTTCACCTCGCTTTATATTTTTCGCATTATTCTGAAAGAAACAGGTGAAATTTGCTTACGTGACGGCCGTCTTTGTGATGGTGACGCGTAGTGTGCGAGACCAGAGACCTGTAGTTCACTGAGCGGTTTCACACAAAAAAATGTGTAACTTCACAGTTTTACGACACATACTCGCAAAATATTCTTTTAAATTGAAAAACATCATATGTGTCATTCGTGGCACAATTCAAACGGGATCAAAAGATAACTTTTCTCTCTCCATTGACTTCAATGTATAATTTTCCGCTTCCGGGGTCCCATGGAGGCTCCCGGAAAGGGAGGGACTTCGCCTCTCTATTGTCTTTCACACACATTGCAGGGTGTAGCGCTATTGTATAGCGCACCTATGACTTGTGCATACATGCACGGTTGTGGCACGACCACCAAAACAGAAACATATGGACATAGGCCACCATATAAAAAGTGTGCAAATGTATTTAGTATCCTATTCATGTGAACATGTTTTAGGTGGGGGTGGACCTAACCTCCTCTAGTGCGGCTTTCACACCAGCGCTTTTCCCTTTCTAGCTCCGAGCTAGAGCTTTTCTGGTTCAGCTCCGGTTTCCCTTTTCTGCTCCCGCTCTGTTCACACCGCCCAGAGCCCAACTGGTGCTGCCGTTGCTGCGTCATGACGTCACCGTTTACATCGCTGATTTGCTCCCCAATGGCGTTACGGCGCTCACAACAACAACAACAACAACAACAACAACAACAACAACAACGGGGAACTGCGTCGGGTCGATGATCGTGTTGCTTTTAATCACACGAAGCCAGATTAAATTAAATAACGACTTCTCCAACCTTATGCTTTTCTCCAGAGTGCCGTGGTTCATTGTTTATTAATGTGTTTCTGCTGGACTCTATGGGTACTCTCTTACCCCGCAAGCATTCTCCCACTGAGACTTCTATAGACGTAGCCGGCCCTGGGCGGGCCTACCTGAATGCGCGCGCATCACACCGTATAAAAGGAGGCCTCGCCTCCTGACTATCATCCTACACTTCTCTTCAGCGAGCGGAATAGGACAGACAGTGCCCCGAGTAGAGTGCTCCGCCTGTGCTAATACGACAAGGGTTACACTACGTAACCCAACGTTATATCTTTCACAGGCTCCGCCCTCTACTGGACTCTATGGGTACAGTGGGTGGAGCCGCGATGTATACGCGCACTGTCGTCCAACAATATTCCACCCTACTGCCCCTGACCGGCTATTATGGTCAGCAGCTGCTGCCCCACCTTCTCCTTTAACCCAGTTGTAACCGAGAAGAAATCTGGGCTGTGGCTGACAGAGCACACCCTGCTGTGCTTACCTCGCAAAAAGTGTGCTCAAAAAACAGTGCCGGGGGACCCCCCCACCCTGGATGGGGAGAGCCCCCTCGGCCCCGAAAGGGCTAACTACACGCCTGCCTCCCTGAATCCCTAAGGATAACAGGGAGAGCACCAGAGCCCCTGCCCCACACTCAAACACTGACCCCGTGTCGAGTGTGTGGACTAAAGTGTGGAGGGCTCGCCCCCTCCTGCTCTCGGCAGGAGGAGAGCAGCCCTCCAGCCGTGTAAGGGCCCAGTGCGCCACCCCCGCCCCTCCCAGGACCCTCCGAAGGCCAGAGAACAGCGAAGGCGCATTACGTCCGGGGAGGGCACAACCCCCCTCCCCCCTACCAGTCCTGTGTTGCCCCCGCAAGTACAGACGAGGAGAAAGAGCCCAACATGTCCAAGAGATAAAACCTTATGAAGGGGCCTGGCGTCGACCAAGACGCCGCTGTGCATATATCCTCCACACTCACACCGTTGAATAAGACTGTTGACGCAGCCACAGCCCGTGTGGAGTGTGCACGAACCCCCGTGGGGCAGGCTCTCCCTGCCTGTCCGTAGGCATGTGCAATGCACTCGCAGAGCCAGCCTGCCAGGCGTTTCTTGGACAGAGCTTTCCCGATCACCCCGCCCCCGAAGCACACGAACACCTGAACGCACTCCTTAGGCTCTTGGGCACAAAGGAGGGGTTCGGTCTGAGTGTCGCGCCGCTCCGGTCACCCCGAATCTGTAAACAGCTCGGGTGCACCGACAGAGCAGTTAACTCGGACACTCTTTTGGCTGACGTTAAGGCAAGAAGCAAAGCTGTTTTCCACGACAATGCTTTCAGAGAGGAGAGCTCCAGAGGCTCAAACGGCCCCGAGGCCAGAGCCTCGAGCACTAGGGGCAGGTCCCACTGTGGGGTGGAGGCGTGCACTACTGGGCGCAGCCTCCTGACCCCCTGTAAAAACCGCGACATCAGTGGTTGACTAAACCGCCCAGGGCTGGCCCACCTTCATCTGTGTCATCTCTGAGTACCGCGGCGCCCCAACGCAATCCGGAGCCACTAGGATGACTGACAGACGTTCTCGCCTCAGTCTCCTCAGGAGGGGGAGAATGAGACGCCGCGGTGGAAAGGCGTATAGCAGCTTCCTTGGCCATGGCTCATGTGCAAATGCGTCCACCCCCAAGGGTGGGTCGTCGCTCCGAGCCACGGAGAACCACAGGGCACAGTGGCTGTTTCGCCGGCTGGCGAACAGATCCACTTCCGCTCTCCCGAACTGGGCCCAGATCTGCTTCACCACCTTCGGGTGAAGCACCCACTCGCCTGGAAGGGGGCCGCCCCTCGACATGAGGTCGGCTCCCCCGTTCTCCAGTCCCGGGATATGGAGGGCTCTCAGAGATAACACCACCTCTGAAGCCCATAACCACAGCCTCTCCGCTGTGGTCAACAAGGCGGCGGAGCGGACTCCGCTCTGCCTGTTGATATAAGCCACTGTGGTGCTGTTGTCGCTCCTGACCATTACATGCCTCCCTTGAATTAGGGGCCTGAAATGCTGGAGGACTAACACTACCGCCCGTAGCTCTAGGAGGTTGCTGTGTCGAGACTCTGTTAGAGCCCAGCGCCCACCTATAGCCCTCTTCAGGCAGGTCCCTCCCCATCCTGTTCCGGATGCATCCGTGAACACTGTGATGTAGGAGGTCACCCGTCCCAGTGGAAACCCCCTCCGGAGGTGATCCGGGGACCCCCAAAACCGGAGGTTGCCCCTCACTGAGGGGGGTATGGTCACCAGCCGCCGCTTGTGCCTCTTGGGATCCAAGCGCAGGCTGGAGAACCACCTCTGCAGGCGGCGCATATGTAGTAACGGGACCATCATGTGATCAGCCGCCATGAGACCCAGCGTCTGCATGACAGTAAAAGCTGTCACTGTTGCCCCCTGTCGCAGTCTGCGTACCCCCTGAAGAAGGGACGCACGTCTGCTCTCTGACAGGGTGGCGCGCAACGTGCCTGCATCGAGCACCACACCCAAATACAACGCCCGTTGGTGAGGTATGGGGGTGCTCTTTTTCCAAT
Source organism: Champsocephalus gunnari (assembly GCA_036324595.1). Taxonomy (NCBI): domain Eukaryota; kingdom Metazoa; phylum Chordata; class Actinopteri; order Perciformes; family Channichthyidae; genus Champsocephalus; species Champsocephalus gunnari. The sequence continues at coordinate 14,583,984 of CM070451.1, forward strand.
TGATCGCGAAGCCTAATCTGGTTAGGTGTGTGATCAATTGTGCTGTGCAAAACATTGCCTGTTCCCGTGACCCAGCCATGACTATGAGGTCGTCTATGTAAAAGAAAACTCTCATGCCATGTGCGCGCAGCGGTTGAAGCGCTGTGGCCACACATTTGCTGAATGTGCGTGGGGATAGGGAATAGCCGAACGGCAGCCTGTTGTACTCGTAGGCTATTCCCTGGAAGGCAAAACGCAGATACTTTCTGTGCTTTGGAGCAATTTTTACATGAAAGTACGCGTCTTTCAGGTCGATGGTGGTGAACCAATCGCCTGGCTGCACCAGCCCCAGTAACTGTTTCATAGTTAGCATGCAGAATTTCCTGCGGGAAATGTGGCCATTCAGGCCGCGGAGATCTAGAATAGGTCTGAATTCCCCTGTCTTCTTGGGAACCAGGAAGTATATGGAATAAAGACCCTCTTCCCTGCGCTGAGGGTGCACAACAGACACAGCCTGTTTCTACACCAGAGCCTGAATCTCTGCTGAGAGGAAACTCATCTCATCGAGAGGATAGCTTCACCTCTCGCATGCCCATAAAAGGGGGTGGGACGCTGCAGAACTGGAGTGAATAGCCCCGTTTCAGCGTCCTGTCCATCCACCTTGATAGTACACAGCTGAGTTTCCATTCCCCATAACACTGTGTTAAAGGGCATGCCCTCAGCTGTGGGGCCGTCTCCTGGGAGAACAGATTTACCTCTCGCATGCCCATAAAAAGAGGTGAGTGTGGGACACCCACAAGACAGTGGTCCATGTGATACAGTGGTACAGTGTATAGACATGTGGTACAGTGGGACGCTGCATCCTCCTGTCCCTCCACCTTGTTAGCACACAGCTGAGTTTCCATTCCCCATAACACTGTGTTAAAGGGCATGCCCTCAGCTGTGGGGCCGTCTCCTGGGAGAACAGATTTACCTCTCGCATGCCCATAAAAAGAGGTGAGTGTGGGACACCCACAAGACAGTGGTCCATGTGATACAGTGGTACAGTGTATAGACATGTGGTACAGTGGGACGCTGCATCCTCCTGTCCCTCCACCTTGTTAGCACACAGCTGAGTTTCCATTCCCCAGAACATTGTGTTAATGGACAGGCCCTCAGCTGTGGGGCAGCAGCTATGAAGCTGTGATAATCTCTGGTGACCCGTTCCACCGCAAAAACTCCCCGCGAAGGGAAGATTTGCCCCTGGAGGGTTGACACAGAAAGGGCCGATTATTTACTGAGGACCCTGAACGCACCGCCGCGCGCTCCACCCTAATGCTGTTCTCACCACTACGGTAAATAGCATTAATCAGAGTCTTTATAGGCGTAGTGTGTTTTACTAAGGTCCCTGAACGCACCGTGTTGGGGATTTGAATGGATAACTAGTCCGCATTTTCAAATCTCCGCGCGTCCCTAAACAAGCTGGTATCTTACAGGAAGGAAATCCAGAACATACAATTAACCGTTTAACAATAATCTATTTAATGGTAATATAACAATGCAATACAATCAATACATTACCATACAAAACCATATTATATCATATGCATAATGTCAGGAGTAGGCCTACTCCTGGCCCCTGCTCACAGGCCGGCACGACCTTACGGTCCAAGCGGCGCGAGAAGAGAGAGGCAGAACAGCAAGCTGGATAGGCTTTCATACCAATGATACAGGAAGGGGTGGAGTTTAAGGACAACTGGTCGTCTTTTCCAGTCATCTCAAACAAACACCTCTGACCCTCACTGTCTCCTATTTCTGCAGCCTTCACACATACACACATCCCCCCCCCACATTCCAGAGACCACAGTGGGGTCTTGCTCCAGCTCCCTCACAGCAATAAAACCCTTAACAGCCCTTTGTCTACCGCCATTTTAGTCCTCACATTTATGAAAGGATGAAACAGATAAATCAATATAAAACACAAACACAGGTATTGTTTGAACAGTATTCACTTAACTGCTACTATTTGATAATTACCAGAGGAACTCAAAGGACCTCTTTTAATATCTGGAAATTGCAACAAGACTTTCTGCCATTTTCAAACCGCCACGCGCTCTTGTGTGAGTGCGGACTCCGCCATAATGCAGCCTTTACCACTACGGGTAAACGGCATTGGAGTCTTTGCTCTAGGCGTAGTGTGTTCTCTGACAGCAATACGCCGGCCATAATGTCCCTGTACCCGCATAGCGCTCTCCTTTAGATAGCACTCCCTGCGGTTCATCCCTCTCTGCACACGCCCATTAGCCACCTCCTTTACAGGAGCTACAGCTGGGGCAGCGAATGGGGAATTTGTACGGTTAACATTGTGTGTAGGCCTAAGTGTAGCCTTTGTGGAAACAAAATACACTTAGATTTGGATACAGATCAACCTCATTCTTATTAGAAAACGTAGTGATCTGTGCTTTATACAGGGAGGAGGCGGGATTCGCCCCCTCGTCCCGGGCGGAGAGATGTTCTCCCCCCGCCAGCCAGATCCGTAAAGACGGAAAACCCGTCCCCGTGAGTGCCGGCACGCCGGTTCCACGGGGTGGGCCGAAGAGGTGGAGGGCGCCGCGGGCACGGGATCTCCGTGCCTGCACCTCTCCCTTCGTCTCACCTCTCTACTGAGATCTTTGAACGCACCGTGGCCCGCCCTTGGGGGAGGGGGGCCGCGCGCGCCGTCACAATGCCGTCTCTTTGAAACGGACATTATGGGGGAAAGTGGAATTGTGGAGAGAAATGACTCTTACTCTGGGATAAATGCAATAGTCTTTACTGAATGCATTGTTCCCACACACACACACCTCCCTCCAGAACTAGAATTTACAAACGTAAACCACCACCGTTCTCCTGCGGGGGTCCCTGAACGCACCGCGGCCACTCTCACGAGGGCCGCGCGCCCACGTATTAACGCTGTATTTCCCATTGCAACTGTGAAATGCATTAATCGGAGCCATTATACTAGGCAAGGTGTGTTTTCTGACAACAGCACGCCGGCAATAGCGTCTCTTGAACCCGCACAGTGCTTTGACAGCACTCGGTTTATTCCACTCACGTGCACACGCCCACCTGCTGGCTCCCTATACTGGGGTTTACAGCAGGGGCGGGGAGTGTAGGACAGTGTTTCTTCCTCTGGGAATGGGCAAGAAGCAGCTATGCTGCGACTAATCCCCATCCCGTGAGTAAGGAGATCGATCCAAAGAGCCCTTCCGTAAACACGGGGGCTCCCAGGAGATCAACACGATCCTCTTTGGAAAGTGCCACGCGGCGTGATATCCAGGGACATCACACGGCGGGCAGCGGTGGCGGCCTGTGATGAAGTAGGGGCGACCCTATATCACATGAAGCCACCGAGCACCGGTCCCTGGGGGAACCGGGCCTGGGGCAAGGCCCGTGGACCAAGCTACTTATTCGGCCTTGCGGCCCAATAATCGCTCTGACCTGGTGAGGCGGGGGCATCTCTCGCAATAAGTGAGTAGCCCACACATCCGCCACCACGATCATCATCCAGGGAGAGTACAGCCCTGGGCGGTGGACTTCCATGGACGCCAGACCCGGAAGGAATGGCGAACGTGAATGGCACCGTCTCAGCCATATCCTGGTCCCCCAACCACTCGAAGCAAGGTGGTGGGGATCGGCGCCCGCTATTTCAACCAGGGCACGAAGGACAGGCCCGGGTCTCTAGCAGTGGCGACTCCCTGGAGGTATGATAACTCTTTCTTCTTCTTTCAAACGTCGCAGTCTCTCGTGGAATCACTTCCGCTGCTGAAGAGAAAAGGATGATAGTCAGGAGGCGAGGCCTCCTTTTATACGGTGTGATGCGCGCGCATTCAGGTAGGCCCGCCCAGGGCCGGCTACGTCTAAATAAGTCTCAGTGGGAGAATGCTTGCGGGGTAAGAGAGTACCCATAGAGTCCAGTAGAGGGCGGAGCCTGTGAGAGATATAACTATCCTAGCCAGCCATGCTTCCCACTCGCCTGATGTAAGCCAGGACCACCAGTCCCAGCCACCTGCGTTGGATATGCCGCTTTCATGTCGGCTAACAGGTCGTCGAGATGCAGCACGGTGTCAGTGATGTTCTTGGTGACGTCGGGAATGTAAGTGCATGTAAGTGTAAGTCACCGATCACATGACACAGGCCACCCTTTGAGGCGAACAAAAGGTCAAGAGCAAATTGGTGCTGCATGAGCATGTTCCTAGAGGCTATTATGAATGGGGGAAATGCCTGGAAGCCTTGCGTCGTCTCGTAAGTGAGGTTCTCTAGCCGGACGTGTAAGGTATCTATTTTATGGGCATTGTTTACTGTACCCCACCATGGGAACAGGCCACCCATGAATTTAGTCAGATAACAAAATAACCCTTGTCTGATATCTGGGCAGCCTGTAGTTGCAACAGGATAACGGGGCTCGATGAATTGACCTTGGAGATAGACAATCTCCCTTTGATGTTTGTTTTGTCGTCCCATAAGGTATAACCCCAATCGGTGTACGCGGTGGTCCATAAAACAAAATCCCAGCCCCCCGAGCAGTGAGTGGCGGTGTGACTGTCACTCTCGACATAGCAAATGTAGGCGTCTGTCCACCCCAGTTTCTTAGGGTCGGGGCAATGCATGTAGTCGCACGGGTCTAACTGCACTGTGCTATCTTCCCCATCCCTTAGAGTAATGTTACCAATCCCTGTCTTGACCAGCCCCTCGATCCATATGGTTCGCCCTGCTTTCCCCATGTACCTCTTAGATACTTCGATTTTGGCTGACATGCTGTATGCTGACCATGGATACATAAAATATAGGACTAGTCCTAACACAACTATCATGGCAAGTATGCAGAGGAACCATTCTATGAGTGTCCAGGCTCTCCAGTAGTATTCACATTGCTCATGGTTGCGTTGTCGTCTCTCCAGCCGAGCCCTCATCACGAGGGGGAAATGTTCCATGGTGTGTGTGAGTGTATTCTCTCGGTCGATTTTGTGACACGGACAGTCCGCACACCGATAACACAAACGAGGAACCAGAGAGCATATGGAACCGCTCAGCTGGCACTCGCTCGTGACACCTTGTGTGTAGTGTGTTTTGGTGTATGTAGTGCAAGTGTGGTGCTGGTGGTGACTAGGACACGTCACTTGTTGTCATCTTCCGTTGGTGACTAGGACACGTCACTTGTTGTCGTCTTCTGTTGGTGACTTGGACACGTCACTTGTTGTCGTCTTCTTCTACCGTTTCTCCTTTCCTGTGACTATGACCTTGCAGTGGCTGGCGTGGACCCATGTAGCTCTCTCGGCGACCTTGACCGCTGTCTGGGTGACGAGAAGCACCTGGTAGGGACCTTGCTAACGATTGGATTTCCAGCTCTTTCTCCGGAAATCCTTGATCAGCACGAAATTGCCGGGTTGAAGGCGGTGAAGCGGACCAGTGGCAGGGGTAGGCAAGGCTGCGGCTACCTGACGTCGGATGTCTGCTAAAGTGGATGTTAGGTTAACACAATATGACAACATAGCATCCTCACACAAAGTTGTGGAGGGAAGAGGACATCCTGGAGCCTTGATTCCAATCTGTGGAGGAGCCCCAAAAAGGATTTCAAATGGGCTGAGTTGACTCCGTGTTCTTTTCCGCATCCGCATGTACATCAGCACAATGGGCAGAGCTTGTGTCCATGACAGACCTGTGTCTGCACAGCATTTTGCTAGTTTGTTTTTTATTGTGCCGTTCTCTCTTTCCACCCAACCCCCACTCTGTGGATGATAAGCACAATGCTTTCTGATGTCCATGCCCATGTATTCTCCTATCTGCGTAATGGCCTCATTAGCAAAATGTGAACCGTTGTCACTAGACATTTTGTCTGGTAGTCCCCATCTAGGAATTATTTCCCTCAGTAGTGCCTTTACCACAGCATTCGCTGTCTGTGTTTTTACTGGGATAGCTTCAACCCATTTGGACCACATGTCGACCACCACTAGACAGTGCTTCTTACCCTCTGATGGGTTAAGCTCAATGAAATCCAGCATTAGGTGCTCAAATGGCCTGGTGGGAGGTGGATGTGCATAATGCAAATTAGGAATGCTTCACAGTGCTTTTGAGCTGTTACTGTGAACCCCCTTGTGAACCACTCCTGATTGATAGACTCTAACATCCCTCCTTTTGACACATGATCCAACCCATGTGCCAACTTAGCGAAATGAGGGAAAAAATGTCTTGGAAGACATGGATTGGAATTTGGACCAACCCAGATGCTGGAGGTTGGGTCAAAAACAGCCCCAGCAGTCTTCCATTGAGCCTTCTCAACTGGCGTAGCTAGCTGCTGCATGGAAGTCAGTGATGATATTTTGTCAGTGAAGGAGGAGATAGGGATTTTAACAAAGGAGTGTGCGTGAGGTGCGAGAGGAATCAGAGCAGCTGCCTTTGCGGCTGAGTCAGCAGACGCATTTCCTAGGGAAACTGGGTCTGTACTGCTTGCGTGTGCAGCACATTTACAGACTGCAACCTCAGATGGGAGCAGAATGGCGTCTAGTAAGCCTGCAACCAGTACATGGTTAAGTACTGGTTTGCCATCAGATTTCAGAAATTGTCTACACTTCCAAATAGCCCCAAAATCGTGTACTACCCCGAAAACATAGCGTGAGTCAGTGTAAATAGTCACGGTTTTGCCTTCTGCAAACGTGCAGGCTTCAGTTAGTGCGATGAGCTCTGCTGCTTGTGCTGAGAGGTGACATGGAAGTGGTCCAGAACGGAGTACAGCAGAATCTGAAACAACAGAAAAACCACACCCGATTAGTGCCCCCTTGCTCGCGAGAGGTCGACCCATCAACATACAAAATGAGGTCAGCGTTGGTCAGAGGAACGTCTTTTAAGTCCGGTCTAGGTGTGCACACAATGGGAAGTACGGCAACACAGTCGTGTTCCTCACCGTCTTCAGGCAAAGGCATAGGAGACGCTGGATTCAGAGTGTTACATCGCTTGACATAAACATTAGGCATGTGTGATATCTAAGGTAACGTGCAGCAGAGAGGTGTGATGTTCTCTGTTCAAGGAGGATGAGTGAAACAGCATGTGGAACTAACAGGGTGAAAGGTGCATATCCCACAATGTCACGTGAGGAGTTGAGCACTTTCTCAGCAGCAGCCACTGCACGTAGGAATTTAGGCAGGCCAGCAGCTACAGGATCTAGCTTGGAGGAGAAATAGGCCACAGGCCTCTGTTTTCCTCCATGATCTTGCAGTAGAACTGAGGTCATACACCCATGTCGTTCATCCACTGCCTGAGTGAAAGGTTTAGTGTGATCAGGTAGACTTAGAGTCGGTGGGGATTGGAGAGCCAGCTTCATATTAATGAAGGCTTCGTCGGCTTCCGGTGTCCATATAAAATGATCTGTAGGTTTCAAACCAGTGACGTATGATTGGAGAATAGTTTGGAATGAATGACCTGCAGTATGAACAAAAACCCAAAAATGACATCATCTGTCGCTTAGTGACAGGTTTTGGCAGAGCTGCCAATGATGCAATACGCTTATCTGAAAGCATTTTCCCCTCTCCTGAAATGACATGACCCAAAAATGTAACTGTTCTTTGTACATATTGGAGTTTAGACAAACTGGCCTTATGGCCTTCGGATGCGAGATGCATTAACAAAGCAATAGTATCAGCTTCACACTGTTCTGCTGTAGGTGCACAAATCATGAGGTCATCAACATACTGTATCAGTGCAGTGCCTTTAGAAACTTGGAGAGAGGCCAAACTTGTACACAATGCCTGGTTGTACACAGTAGGAGACTCGCAATAACCTTGACACAAGCGTGTAAAAGTGTAAGGACATGTGTACCGTCATATTCAAATGCAAACCATCACTCTCTGTACGGAGGCTCAGTCATTGGTACACTTTTATCTATAAAGCTTTGTTGGGTAAACTCCCATATTATATCTGCTCGCTGATCACACAGAGAGTTGCAAGCAGCTATTGTCTGAGGTCACATGATGTGGTCTTGTTAGATGTGCCAAGAGCAAGGACTGTCTTAGGTAAGACAGCTTTTATGTGCGCAGCTCCACTTGCTTGGAACAATCTTCAGCAAGAATTGAAACTGAGCAATCTCATTCCTCTGCATGTTTTTAAAGCTAGGGTAAATGAAATGCTTGCTGATACAATGGGCACTTGTAAATGTCTATAACTATGTATCCTGTAAATATAATGTATAATGTCCTTTATTGTTTTATGTTTCATGTGGAACCTATATGCTGCAGGTCTCCCTTGAAAAAGAGACCTATGATCTCAATGGGACCAATCTGAATAAATAAAGGTTTGAAATGAAATGAAACCAGAATTGGCTGTCTTTGTGTACAGGGACACTGAAAAATGCATTTGAGAGGTCGATGACAGTAAAAAATGCTGCAGAGGCTGGAACTTGGGAAATAATCAGATAAAGATTTGGGACCAGCAGTGCCCGAGCGTGCACTGCTGCATTTACAGCTCGTAAATCCTGGACAAATCTCCATTCGTCAGGAGGTTTGTCTCTGATCTTTTTGACAGGAAACACTGGAGTGCGGACCGGGGAATCGTTACACGGAATAATGACCCCTTGTTTAAGCAGAGAGGTAAACACTGGCCGAATGCCATCAACAGCTTCACGTTTCAATGGGTACTGGGGTTGATTTGGACGGAATGTGGACTTAGGAGTGATAACCACCAGCTCCGCAGAGCGGATTAAACCTACGTCATATTTGTGAGCTGCCCACAGTGTTTGAGGCACTGTTTTTAGTGCGTCAGGGAGCTCAGAATTATGACTAAAAAATGAGAACTCCGGGCCAGATGGGCCAGCAACGGGGTTAACATAGTCATCATTACCTGTCAGAGTCAGAGAACGCAGTACATGAACTGAGCAGTCAATGCTGTACTTAAACACGTCATGTGATGGGGAATACTCAATCAACGAGTCGTCTGTGCTAGTCCAATCAGTACTAGATTCCCAGTCTTTAACGATTGGACCCAAATCTCTCCATCTCTCAGTGGGCCCCCTGGCTAGTGAAATGTGTGGGACCGCCCCTGGAATTTGATACAGCTGGTGTTGTGTGTGTGCGAGTCTAACAGAGATAGCGCTACACAGCGAATTCCAATACATTGTTTTAAGCATGATCTCATCATTCAAACATTCCAGCAGAAAACTCTCATCATAGTATCTACATGCATCATCATCAACAACGTTAGCAGTACAATGCAAATGAGAAGTTTCCATGAACACAGCAGATGGAAAAACACGTTGATGAGTCAAACGCAACAACTCCTGAGAATGAGTTGTCAACAGCCATTGGTACACATTCAGCAGTTCTTTATCATCAAATGTGGGGTTTTTTGAACCATCAATGGAGTTGGTCGTCGGACTTTGAGTCCCTCATTTGTGGAAATGAGGTCTAAGCCGAACCGGAGAATCAGATCTCGTCCCAGTAAATTGATTGAGTAGACAGATGATAAAAGGAAACTGTGTTTGATTGATGTGGGAAATGGATGACTGTCATCACCGTTATCTTTACATTGAAGTGGTATCGAAAACTTCTCCTTCACAGTTACCCCAGCTGCTCCTATTGAGTGAATACATCTTCCACTAAATTTGCAATCTGGCAGATCTGCCCTTTTTAGCACAAAGTGCGTAGCCCCCGAATCAACCAGAAATGTAACATTAACACCCATGATAGCTAAAGTCAGTGTGGGAAATTTCTTAAATGCTTTTTCCGTGTCATATTTCAAATATGTACCCTTTTTAATTACAGACATTTTCTCTAAATCTTCCAATTTCTCAATAGCATGCATGATGCGTGTGTGTGTGTCACTTCCCTGGTTCGATGCTGCTGGCATGGGTTCCGTCTCCCCCGACCGAATTCCTTCCTCCCCCATTCTGTCCCTCGACTGTCAGTTTGAAGAATTGTCTTTGTTATGGTCCGATTTATCCGATCGAAAGTTCTTTTTCTGCTTCTCGTGTGGGCATTCAGCGATCCGATGACCTGTCTCTCCGCAGTTAAAACAGCGATTGTTCCTCGTCCTCTGCCTTTTCCTCCCCTGCCTCGGAAACTTCCTCGGTTCCCTCTGCCCTGGCCATCACCTTGGGTCCAGGCGGTTGTAACAGCCTGGACCATGGTCAGCTGGCCAGGGAAAGGGAAGAATGTAGTTATTCCTTTTTGGAGGTGTTCTTTTCTGTAGAGTTCAGCTTTCTTCGCGTCTCTTTTCTTTTTCTCTATCTTTTCATGGATCTTTTTCAGTCCTGCTTCTTCTTCTTCATTTTCTTTTCTCTGTCTCTCTTCGTCTCTGCTCCCTCTCTGTGTGTCTTGCTGTGCAGCTGCTCCGGCGGCGGCTGGTATGTTGACCTCTGGTTCAGCATCAGCAGCCACTCCAGCAGCCTCCTCAGCAGGTAGCAGACGGGGGGGGAGGGGGGAATGGAAACCCAAGGTGGATGAGAGGGTCCCGCACGCCTGGAAACAGAGGATAAAGGGAAGTATGTGGTTTATATTGTGGGGCTAACACAGAACCCTTTTTCTTTTTCTTTTCACCCTTATCGTCAGCCTGTATTTTTTTTATTGCCGCGGCCAATTGCCTTCTTTCACAGCACTCGGTTTCATCCTTCCAGTATTTTAAACACTTTCTGTGTCCAGTTTTTCCAAGTCTTTTACTTTAATTGTACCCTTCTTTTTCATTCCATCTCCATATTCTTGTAATTTATCTCCCAGGTTTTTTATTTTTTATTTACTCAAAGAACCTCCCTTAGGAAATCCGAACATTTCCGTCCATATATTTAATTTAGACAGACTGTCCTCACCATATTTTGCTCGCATGACATCCACAATCGGACCCTCAGGAGGGTGTACAAACCCCCTACCCTGCTTTGCTCCCATAACAAAGTCTTTAAGTGTTACCAAAACACTCTTTTTTTCATCCGTCAATTAGGGCTGCACGATTTTGGGAAAAAAATCTAATTGCGATTTTTCTGACAAATATTGCGATTGCGATTCGATTTGCGATATTTATTTTTAAGCTACCCAATAGAAGTTTATTGTAAAATGCGGCCATAACTGTGTCTAGGAAGGTCGTATCAACATACTCTTGTCTCTAGCGCCCCGCAGCCCGAGCTACGAGTGAAAGAACTAAACTTACATGAAACTTCCGTTGGGTTGCTTTAAAGTCAAGCTTCAGTTTAAGACTCACCCTGTAATAGAAACATGTGATGGAGCATCACTAACCTGACCCAGATGGTTTGTTTCACCAAACTATCTAGGAAGCCATTTGGAAAGGGCAGGCACTTTCAAAAGCACTTGGCAGGTGATTGAATCAATCTGTCTATCACCTTCTATTATGGGCCACTTCTGATTGATTAACAATGGCTGGTACATGTAGAGCACAGCACTTCTGATTGGTGTGGATGACTGACACACAAGAAGATGTAAAAAAATCGCAGGCTTTGCGATTTGATAATCGCATCATCCCGAATCACGATTTCGATTTAAAATCGATTAATCGTTCAGCCCTACCGTCGATGATACGGATATCCCAAATATCCTACTTTCGAGCAGTCCCTCTCATAAATGTCATGGAGTTTAATTACGTTTAACTTTAAACAATTTAGACACTATACATCTCACCGAGTATTGAAAGCCTTTTGAGTTCGTTGGATCTCGTGAAGTCAATCGGTTCCACCCCCGGCGCTGGTCCTCTCGTCCCGTACGGTTTCTGTCGAGGTAGAGGAGGATCCGAGGATCCTGGAGCGCAACCACCAGCGTCCGTAGGTGTCCCCAATCGAACTTGCAGAGATCCTGCCGACAACGCCACTTGTTATGGAAATCGAGGCGCCAACACTGTGGACAGTACAAGTCAAAGTGATCAAAACAAATAAATGGTGAATCAGACAGAGCTGTCTTTCTAGTTATTTATTTGAAGCTTCAAATACATAAGGTACAGTAAAAAATAGACACAGGTCTCACAGAGCATAGAATAGTCTGTGTGAGTGTGCGCCATACAATATAGTAGCAAAGCTTATATACAGAAGGAGTGGGAAGTTCAGAAATCTGTCTTCACAAGGTCACATTGTTATTAGACATCTGTCCTTGAGCGGTAGATAGCATAACGGTTCTCAGAGTAGGGAAGTTCTTGTTCTTGTACCCAGTAGCCAAAGCAGCTCTGTGGCCTTGAAGCGCTTGGGAATAAACCCAAAGTAGAGTAGATAGAAGAAAACAGCACATCTCAGGAAATGAGAAGCATTTGGTTTAAGCATATAAGGATATAATAAAAATGTCCACTACAGATTGTACAGCAACGGGGCGACTCCCCCTTTCTTTTCCGAGATTTAGAAAAATAGCGGGGTTAAAAACCGCGCAAGACACTGTTCCTGGGAGGACAGGAGTGTTTATTGTATCCCATGGAACTGCTGGGGGGAGAGGCTTCTCTGTGATGTGCCGTAATGGTCATCATGGTGACAAGCCACGCCATCCCCGCCACTGCCCGTGAGGCAAAATGGCTGCGAGGGAGTTTTCACACGCTGCATTTCACTCCGTCTCTCATCATGAGGCGCGTACACGCCCAGAGGATGAGAGGTGTGTGTATGCTGTCCACACGAGGCGTTATAATGGTGCTCGTGGATTTATTATGACCGTGTGTAGGAGGCATATCTGGGACAGAGGAATGCCGCGAGCTCTGCAGTTTATAAACCAATAGGTCAAAAACAGCAGGCTTCTGCAGCGAAGGAAGAGACCCAAGGGGATCATCACGTAACCAGCTGACGCCAACGCCGAGCATGCGTCACGGAGAGGGCTGTGTGGGTTGTGACATGCCGGAGGAGAGCTGTCAGTTCCTCCACTCGCTGCCGCGAGTGCCGCGCTCTGCTGGCTGAGATTAATTCCACTCCAGATAAACGTGTGTCTGAGAGGGAAGAGTACAGCTCTTCTTCCAATTCATTATGAAAACCAGGCTTTGACAGATGCGATACGAGATGTACCGTCTGTAAAGCGACTTCCTCCCTGGAGCGAGCCAGCAAATAGCAGGTCGTCCAGAGGAAACCACACTCTCATCCCTCCTCTGTGTAGCGGCTCCAGCCTTCTCTACACAAAAATGGGAGGAGCCAGGAAATATCCGAACGGCAGACGATTGTCTGGTCTGATATTCCCTGAAATGAGAAAACGCAGGAATTTCCTGTGTTTCGGCATGATGGGTCGAAGTATGCATCCTTCAGGTGGAAGTGAACCAGTCGTCCTGGTGAACACATTCCAGCACCTGTTTGATCGTCAGCATGTGGAATACTGACAGATCGAGGATGTCTCATTGCCCCAGTCTTTTTCGGGATTAGAAAAATAACGGGAGTGAAAACCCCTGATTTTCCTCCCTTTGAGGAACCCTGGAAATATCGTCTTTCAACAGGAGTTCCAGCAGCGCTGAATGGAGCGCAATACACTGTTCCTGGGATGACAGGAGTTTTTCTTGTATCCCATGGAACTGCGGGTGGAGAGGCTTCTCTGAGATATGCTGTAATGGTCGTCATGGTGACGAGCTACGCCCTCGCCCCCGCCGCTCCTTAAGGCGAAAGGGCTGCGAGGGAATCTCCACACGCTGCATTTCACTCTAGCTCTCATCATGAGGCGTGTACACGCCCAGGGGATGAGTAGTGGTGTGTGCAGTGCTGTCCACACGAGGCGTTATAACGGTGCTCGTGGATTTATTATGACCGTGTGTAGGAGGCATATCTGGGACAGAGGAATGCCGCGTGCTCTGCAGTTTATAAACCAATAGGTTAAAACAGCAGGCTTCTGCAGGGAATGAACCACCTCTGGAGACTCCACCTGTGGGGGAGACCCAACGCCGAGCAGCTGCGTCACGGAGAGGGCTGTGCGGGTTTGTGACACGCCAGAGGAGAGCTGTCAGTTTCTCCACTCGCTGCCGCGAGAGCCGCGCTCTGCTGGCTGAGTTTAATTCCACTATCAGATAAACGATTGTCTGAGAGGGAAGAGAACAGCTTTTCTTCCAATTCATTATGAAACCCAGTCTTTGACAGATGCGATACGAATGTAAAGTCTGTAAAGCGACTTCCTCCCTGGAGCGAGCCGGCAAATAGCAGGTCGTCCAGAGGAAACCACACTCTCATCCCTCCTCTGTGTAGCGGCTCCAGCCTTCTCTACACAAAAATGGGAGGAGCCAGGGAATATCCAAACGCTATTTCCTGTGTTTCGGGATGATGGGTACGTGGAAGTATGCATTCCTGCGCTGCCCGTGAGGCAACCCAAGGTGTGCTTGGACCGAAAGGGCTGCGTGGGGGCCTCCACACGCTGCGTCTCACTCCGGCTCTCATCATGAGGCGCGTACACGCTCAGGGGATGGATGAGGTGTGTGCAGTGCTGTCCACACAAGGCGTTATAACGGCGCTCATGGGTTTATTATGACCGTGTGTAGGAGGCGTATCTCGGAGAGAGGAATGCCGCAAGCTCTGCAGGTTATTAACCGAGGTTAAAACCGGCAGGCTTCTGCCGCGAGCCCTGCTGTCTACTTAATCAACAGATTAGTGGCAGCCGGCTTAATTAGCGAGCTCTGCAGTTAATTAACCGATAGGTTAAAACCAGCAGGCTTCTGCAGCGAGCCCTGACGCCGTGGCGCTGCGGGCGCTGCCGCTGGGGGCACTCAGCCTGTAATGGTCGTCATGGTGATGAGCCACGCCATTGCCCTCGCTGCCGCTGCCCGTGAGGCGAAAGGGCTTCGAGGAAGTCTCCACACGCTGCGTTTCACTCCGGCTGTCATCATGAGGCGTGTACACGCTCAGGGGATGATTGGAGGTGTGCGCAGTGCTGTCCACATGAGGCGTTATAACGGCGCTCATGGGTTATTATGACCGTGTGTAGGAACGCGTATCTCAGACAGAGGAATGCCGCGAGCTCTGCAGGTTATTAACCGATAGGTTAAAACCAGCAGGCTTCTGCAGGGAGCCCTGCTGTCTACTTAATCAACAGATTAGTGGCAGCTGGCTTAATTACCGGCTCTGCTTCCTCGGAGGCTCTCGCAGAGCAGACCAGGAGCGGGGGAGCCTCACTCCCCTTTGACTCGCCGCCGGGAGACTCTGTCTCTGGGGTGGTGGGGGAGCGGAGACGTGGGACGGAGCCCCTGCAGCCGCCGAAGAGCGAGTCTGATGCCGAGGCGTGGACGCCGCAGCTGCTGCGAGCATTGGTGCCGCTGTGGGCGCTCAGCAGGCTGGAGCCAGCTGTACATGCTGGCGAATGCCGTCTCCCTCTTCCGCGGCCGTCTTCATGGACTCCACCATGGCGTGGAACTGGGGTCCGAACAGCCCGTCCGGGCTGATTGGAGCGTCCAGTAGCACTTTTCTGGCCGTCTCCATAACAGACCCCTGCTTACGCCAGAGGTGGCGCTGGATCCACGCGAAAATCCTCGCCTGGGGTTTGATTCCCACTCCTTTCTGTACTTTTGTGAATACAGTTGAGACTGTGACATGATGACCTACGTGGATGTTTAGCTTGTCACAGAGAGGCACACACACAGTGGACGAGGTGATTAAGTGACTGAAGCTGTCTCGACGCGGGAGAGTGTGGCTGTCTCCTCTCTGCTCTGACTGCAGCTGAGCTGCTGCGAGAGGCAACTGTGAGTCTGCGCGCCTGTCCGTACTATGGGAGGGCTGAGGGGCTCACGGCAGCTCGTTAACTGCAGATCAATATGTGAGTCTCAAAACACCAGAAAAGTCCCTAATAACACCATTACAAGTCGTTAGATTAGTCGTTAGTCGCTTTTGACAAAAACAAGTAGCCACTACGGCTACTTATTTAACGACAAAGTCGCCAAATTGGCAACACTGGTCTGTGTGTGACTTCTTAAATCGTTTGTTTACGTCCCTCACTTCTGTTTCGCTTCTGATTCGCTAGCTGAACAGCCAATTAGAGTGATTGCTTGGTCCAAGTCAGGCAGTCCAAATACGGCGTGTCACGGCAGACGGTGTGGGACACACCAACCTGACTACGGCGCCGCGAATGCCCGACAGCCTCTGACGGCCTCTGACTCCCAAAATCGGGTTGGTGTGTCAGGGCCTTAAGGTCCAGTTTGTCGGCTGCAGGTGCTTGACTACTTCCGAAAGAGAAGAGAGGGATACAGGCTCAAAATGGTTGAGGACAGCAGGGCACAGAAAGGGAGCAGGATCTGGGGTAGCACTAGTATAGGCTAGCCTAAGAGCAGATACTTTTTCGATAAAAAAATTAAGAAATGTATTGCAGAGAGTAGTTGATGGCACAATTGGAGAAGCAACACAAGGATTAATGATCGAATTGAGGACATTAAAAAGAACTTGAGGTTTATGGCTATTTTTGGAGATTAACAGAGAAATATACTCTGTTTTGGTTGCTTTGACTGCCGTCTGATAATCGGAAAGGCAAGCACGAAGAATTTCTAAGGAGACATGAAGTTTATCCTTTTTCCATTTTCTTTCTGCACGCCTACAAGCGCGTCTAAAGGCCCTGACACACCAGGCCGATTTCGGCTGTTTTCCTAAGTCAGAAGACGAAGTGTGTCCTGTCGCCCAAACTCAATTTGGTGTGTCCCGCACCGTCGACCGTGTCACGCCTTATTTGGACTGCCTGACCCGATGCATCGGGTCAGGCAGTCGGACCAAACAATGACTCTGATTGGCTGTTCAGCTAGCGAATCAGTGCATGAGAAGCGAAACGGAAGTGAGGGACGTAAACAAACGATTTAAGAAGGCACACACAGACTGCTATTCATTTTCATCTCATCATGGCGATCTGGAATGACGCAAACGAAGACCTGCTCATCACCTTGATCCAGGAGAGGCCAGCTCTGTACGACATCACAGAGAAAAGGTACTCGAACAGAGTAGTGAAAACCGGACTCTGGCGAGAGATTGAAACGCAACTTGGTTTCTCGGGTAGGAATATCTTTTTCATCAATTGAGCTCTTTAGCAGATACTGTTGGCTTTTTATTGCCAAGGTCTGGCAGACAGCAGTGGATCCTGACCAGGTTGCAGTTTTTAGAGCCCTACACAAGAAGGAAGGAGAGTACTTCGAACCTCACCATCACGGTAACTATTTTATTTGTTGAGTACAAATAAGTGTTTCTTGCTTCTTTCATTTACAAAAACATTATTTTCATTCATTTGGTGGTTACAGTGTTAAATAGAACAATAACAGAATAATATATATATTATTGTATTATAATTATTGATGTGCTCATCACCTTAATGTTGCAGCTGGTAAAGGAGGAGCTAATTGAAATTACATGATATACTGCTGGGTAGCTTATGAAATTCACCATGGGTTCAATAACGCTTTTATCTTAACCTATAATAATACATGATAAAATATGTCTTATATTTTGTAGTGTTCTGAATCTTCTAGAAGTATGTCTTTAGCATCTGAATAGAGCATCACAATGTGTCTACAATGTACCTCTCACACTTGACCACACCCCAAACTAATGGCACACACATTTCAGGGTATTGTTTTGTTATGAATGCTTAGTAAACAGTTTTAAGAAGCCATGGTATTAAATCCAACTAACTGTGAATTTATTTAAAAAAATGTAAGGAACGTCCGGTGGCTGCAGAATCAACCCCCGGGTGGCACCAGCAGTGAAACCTCGACCAGCACCACTGAGGAGTCCTTCCACTTTGATGCTGAGCCCTGCCTGGCAGAATCCACCATCTGCACCACACCGGCACCGCTCGGAGAGAGGCCAAGCACACTCAGCACTCGAAGGCCTCCGGCGAAGTGCAGGATGATGATACTAAATGAGACACTGTCTACCGCTGTTCATTGTTCAAGATTGAAATGTAAATGTGCAAGCCGTTTTTCTGCCCCTCTATTCACATGTAGCCTTTCTTACGTGATGGTTTCTTCATTCTCTAACTGTTGTGGAGCAGAGCTATACAGTTGCAGGATTAGTCTCAAGTACCTCAATATAATTATAGTATGTCTGCACTTTGTGCTCATTTCATCATTCATTCATGTATTTTATATTCTACTAAAACTGAATCAAACCATAAACAAGGTGGCCTGTTGGGATTAATATATATATATATATCTCCACACATAGCGTTGTGTGTTCCTTCCAAACAACTCAACTTTGGTTTCATCTGTCCACAGAATATGTTGCCAGTAGTGCTGTGTTGCCAGTAGTAGTAGTGCATCCAGGTGCTCTTTTGCAAACTTCAAACGTGCAGCAATGTTTTTTCTGGACAGCAGTGGCTTCCTCCGTGGTGTCCTCCCATGAACTCCATTCGTGTTCAGTGTTTTACGTATCGTAGATTCGTCAACAGAGATGTTAGCAGCATGTGCCAGAGATTTCTTTAAGTCTCTAGCTGACTCTCTAGGATTCTTCTTCACCTCATTGAGCATTCTGCGCTGTGCTCTTGCAGTCATCTTTACTGGACGGCCACTCCTAGGGAGAGTAGCAACAGTGCTGAACTTTCTCCATGTAGAGACAACTTGTCTTACCGTGGACTGATGAACATCAAGGCTTTCAGAGATACTTTTGTAACCCTTTCCAGAATTATGCAAGTCAACAGTAGGTCTTAATCGTAGGTCTTCTGAGAGCTCTTCTGTGCGAGGCATGGTTCACATCTGGCAATGCTTCTTAAGAATAGCAAGTTCAAAAGTGGTGTGTATTTGTTATAGGGCAGGGCAGCTTTAACCAACACCTCCAATCTCGTCTCATTGGTTGGACTCCAGGTTGGCTGACTCCTGACTCCAATTAGCTCTTGAAGAAGTCTTTAGCCTAGGGGTTCACATACTTGTTCCACCCTGCACTGTGAATGTTTACATCAGGGGTGCCCAACCTTTTTTGAACCGAGTGCTACTTTTAAAGTTGCCAGTCTGCCGAGATCTACCAGTCCAAATAGAGAGGCGTAGCCATTACTGACAGCCTACTACCAGGTAAATACACACTACTTGTATAAAACTGACCTTTAATACTCCATAAAATACTGCAGATCCTTTATTTTTACCTCTTTCTAATCTACACACTACAAGTATTTAACTGAAGTTGTTGATACAGAGTTGGAGTTTATTCACATGTCACTACAGTGGGTAATATTTTCAAGAAACATTGAACAGTGCTGCCACATATGACACAGGGACAAAAAGAAAAGACTCTGAACCCTTTCTTTGTCATTATATAAAAATAGTGTTGCTTCAAAAGTATAAATTAGGCTTACTAATAAGACAACTCAGATCTGAAGCTACACAGGAATCTGCTGCCAAAGTGCAATAAAAAAGACAAAATTAATAGAATCAAACCCTTTTTTTGTTGCATTTTAGTAGAGTATAAAAATAAATGCCTTTAATAGGATGCAAGCAACACTAGTTTCTTAACCTGAATTGATAATAGACTATAATCAATTTAAGTTTGCATTCTTATACCATTTTGTACAATAATTCTAATGAATAAGTTCAAACAAATTAAAACTTACAGCTGATTAATAACGGTATCTAACTTGAGTTTTTATTATATCAAAAACCTGTTGAAATGCTACTGTTATTTTGACTGTCCCCAAAAAGCGCGTCAGCAGCCTCCAGGAAAGCTTCTTTCACAACTTCGCCGTCTTTGAAAGACGTCATGTGTTTCGCAAGAACGTGACTGACACGATAAGATGCTCTGGTAGCAGCCTTGCTCTTGTTGGGCCTGGTGAAAATGGACTGCTGTGCATTTAGCTGTCCTTTCAGGCCCCTCCCCCTTTTGGGAGCGTACTACTGGGCAGAATTAAGAGGGAATACCGTCTCGTAGCGTTTGTGCACTGTTTTGAAATGCCGCTCCTAAATTACCCTTTTCGATAAAGCCACGCTCGCATTGCAGACGAGACAGATGGACTTTGAATTGGAATAGATACAAAAATGATCATCCTCCCACTCGGAGTGAAAATTATATATTTTGGGCTTTTTTGCTTCTGCCATAATTGCGGTCTTGTGTGTGTGCGGACTGTCACTCCTGTTGACACGGACAACTTCATGGGAGCCTGCCTGCAGACCTCCACTCTCAGGACAGTTCCGGTGCAGACCTCCACTCTCAGGACACCTCCACTGTCAGTACAGGAAGTGACGATTCTGACGCGTTTTTTTCCTGCCCACCGAAGGACTCGTTTGATGGAAGTTTTCAAATCACAATGGAGACTCATCACGGAGGTGATGAGTCCGACCACCGTGCACTTTGGGTCGGCCTTGGTCAAGCCCTTTTGACCCCCCCAGCCTGGTTCTCGTAAAAGTTTTTCGCTCAAATGACACCATGGAGATATGTAACGGGAGTTGACAGGGGACTCTGCCCTCCTCACGAGTGCCTATTTTCGGACACTTTTTTCCACTTTTCCCCGGTTTTATTATTTTTTAGGTTATTTCACCCGGGGACATTGCCCGGTCTCGGGTGTTGCCCCACCGCCTGTGTCCAGCCCCCCCACTCATCCATATATTAACGGATTTTGACAATTGTTGTTGCATTTTTCTCCTCTCCTCTCACTGATCGAATGGCAAACGTCCAGGGGTCCCACGGGTCCCGCAGCGGGGTGGAGGTTCCCAGCTGGAACCTCTCCACCTCTGCCGCGGTGCACCCAGTAAACACGGTTGTTTCTCGAACCTTCCACTGTTGTCTAGCGGGTGTAACTAAAATACAAGATGTCGTATTTATATATATAAATACATATATATATATCTATATAGATATATAGATATATATAGATATATATATAGATAATAAGTGTCAGTGCTATTTTATGTTGTATTAGCGTGCATTTTCTGTTCGGAAAGTGGTGCTGTACTGAGAGTAAACAATACAAGGTGTCCCTATTTTTATATACATCTATATATACTTTATGTATATAATAAGTGTCAGTACGATTTTATTTTGTATTTGCGTGCATTTCCTGTTCTGAAAGTGGCGCTGCGGCTGTACTGATAGTAACTACAATACAATATATATATATATATATATATAGATATATACATATGTATATATTAAGTATAACGATCTTTATATATACAGTCTATGGTCACGATCCGATTTTATTTTGTATTTGCGTGCATTTCCTGTTTGGAAAGTGGCACTGTACTGATAGTGGTGATTTTATTTTGGAATTCTTAGCGTGCACTTCCTGTACTGACAGTGGAGGTGTCCTGAGAGTGGAGGTCTGCACCGGAACTGTCCTGAGAGTGGAGGTCTGCAGGCAGACCCCTCTCGACAACTTCAGCGAAATAGTGCTCACTGGCCACCAGCCACGCCCAGACACATGGGGTCACGCCGGCCAATCACAAAGCTTTGGTGCGTTCAAGTGCATTATTCTGGCACGGGAAGATTATGTTAATTTATAGGACATTAACGATAAAACAGAATAGTGTTGTTCTATTTTTAGACACATCTCGCGATCGACTGGTTGGGCACCCCTGGTTTACATGGTGTGTTCAATAAAAACATGAAAACATATTGTTTGTGTGGTATTAGTTGAAGCAGACTGTTTGTCTGTTGTTGTGACTTAGATGAAGATCAGAACACATTTTATGACCAACTTATTCAGAAATCCAGGTCATTCCAAAGGGTTCACATACTTTTTCTTGCAACTGTATATATATATATATATATATACATATATAATATCTGCATTATTTGATCCCACTTGATGCTTTGCTCTTGCTGCTTGTTTTTATATCTTATTTCTTACTGATGTAAAGCACTTTGAACTGCAATCCCCTGTATGAAAGGTGCGATACAAATAAAGTTATTATTATTCAGATGGATGTTTCTCTGTTCATTCTAACATTATCCTCCTCAATCTGCCTAGAAGTATTGTAATGCTGTAGCTGTTACTATAAACAATACTAATGCTAGGGCTGCAACTGACAGTTATGTAGGCACATTGTTATTGTTTCTTATCGCTGTGTGATTAAAAGAACACAAATAGCAGGATAGGCAATGCAAAACTTTATTTTGCACCTTCATACACACATAACACAACATTAGAATGAGCTTTTATCAACGCCTACAAGATGATAACTTGTCAACATGACATTAATACAGAGCGGGCAGAACCCAAATCTAGCTCCAGTGCCGCACGAAACATGTTTTCGATGGACGAGAGTGAAAATGGAACGCACACGCTATTTGTTTATATCATGGTCTGTTCTTCTTCTCTGTCTTCCGGTTGTTGCCTCTTTTGAATGACGAATACACACTAACGCCACCTGCTGGTAAGGAGAGTTATTGCCACTCACGCACTGAAGTCTTTGCGGTGTGTTCCCGTGCGACACATGGCCAAGACGCAGGAGAACACGGCGACGCAACAGCCGGCGTCGGCGAGTCCTCTGGTGACTGCTTGGTGTGTCAGGGCCTTAAAAGCGCGAGTACAATCATTGAGCCACGGCTCTGAGAGAACTTTGTTGCGTCTAAGCGTAAAAGGAGCAACGGAATCCAGTATGAGTGTGCACGAATCAAACAAAGAGATAAGCTAAGCAGATAAGATAAGTATTAAAAGCATCTGAAAACTGTGAGGCAGTCAAGGGGTTAATTGAACGCAGACAACGCCAGGAACACGTGATTCGACTCCTACAAAAGGGATCGAGGTTGTAAACAGAACCGGTAAATGGTCTGAGATACATGTTCCTGCACAGATTTAATCCACAGAGATAGACAATCCAAACGATAATACTACGTCTAAGGTGTGTCATATATATATATATATATATATATACATACATACATATATATGTATATATATATATATGTATATATATATATATATATATATATATATGTATATATATGTATACACATTAGCATAATTACTAATGGCTCAGACGTTACACTAGCTAGCTGCTAGCTGCTAACTGCCGCGGCCGCCTCGTTATTCGTTATTATCAAATCCATCATAACAATCCTGTTACGTGTACGCAAATTGACGTGCTTGATGTGAACGAGCCTTTTGTGGGGCGTGGTTAAAGTTGCGCATGCTCTATGAGTGCACATACGGGCACTTCTCAGGCATGCTGGGTAATCTGTGACGTTTCACTCTCTCAAAAATTGGGCCATTTCGTGATCCATGCGCCAATGAGCAACTCTGATACAGATGTAGCGCTTCGTTTCAGACGCCTACCCGTGCGGGTCTGTGATCGGCACGGGGTGGGCCCCTGCTGAAAAGTAAAACCCCCCCGCAGGATTTGAAACGCCCCCTTGATAAATACATTTAATTATAATGAAACCAGCTGCAATGGATCATGGATCCACCAGGGGGAGCCGTGAAAAGCTGCCACACACACTCATGTGAAATAAACAGCTGATCGACAGGTATCTGATATAGCGGATATTTGTTAAGATCCATATGTCACGGATAGGATCATATTCTGTGCTAAATAAGAGACATGTAATCATTTACTAAACATCACCATGTTTTTATTTAACAAAATAATGTTTAATTCACGTTGGCGTAAGTACAAAACCATCGCTATGTTTTTAGATCAGGAAATGCATCCAGGGTCAAACAAACGATTTTCGATCGTCATCCTCGCATTCATTTAATGTATCATATGTTCGCGAGTTGAAATGAATGCACTACATTTAATCCACGTGAGTTTACAACAACAACAATAATCGCTATCACATCCGACCGGAGACAAATGCAGCGGCTCTCACTACCGATCATCCTAATCAATCCCACGGACAAACAATAATATGTATGAACTACAGTGTTCATAGTTTACTGTATTATTAGTGTCTAATATTACTGCTATAATAATCACACATTGAGTTGTTGAAATCAGACCGTCGTTTTTTTTAAACAGCTGTGTGTTTACACAATAAAATATGCATAGTAATTTAATACCTTCCAAGTTCCAACACACATTGTAAGAACAGTTCTGTTTCATATGAGTGTTGTAACAACAATAACATTATAAATAGTAACATAGCATGGTATTGCACATTTACTGTAGCTTTGAGTGTTACTGGCCTGAGATGTTTTTATTACATGAATGAAGGTGACTGAGGCTTTTTAATATAGACTTTTCAGTGTCCCACATTTTGCACAGAACTGTCCCACATTAGGAAAACAGATTGTCTGAGACAACTTGGCACTAAGAGTACTAATATGTCTACCATTTCTTTTATGAGTTTAATATCTGCATGTTCTCATTTGGTTTGATTAGGACACATCCTGGGGATTTCAGAATGTTACTGGATTTTGATTTATTGTATCGGCTTCATGTCGCAATAATATTCCCGAAGTCTGAAATGCAAAAATGTTCCACATTAGGGCAATTCACCCTACATTTAATCATTTTGTTTATTTTTAACGAAATAAATGTGCTTTAATCCATCATGAAATTAATGTAGGCTATTTACTTAGTACATATCTGACATTAACGATTAACACACTGTTCATACTGCTCACAGCTGATATCTAGTGTATTCATACCCCTCACTGTTTATTCATTATATATTTTATTCTATAAATTGTGAACATTACTTTTCACTTTACTGCTTGTTGCACCTGGTTAGAAGCTAAACTGCATTTCGTAGTCTCAGTACCTGTAATCTGTGCAATAACAACAAAGTTTAATCTAATCTTGAGCAGGAACTAATGTAGGCTATTTACATAGTACATATCTGACATTAACGATTAAACACGTTTGTGCATTCTTTATGAATGCAAACCGAGTCATTTCGTTTATTTTTAACGAAATAAATGTGATTTAATCCACATAATTTACTGTGTTAATTGTTTACTTAGTATTGTTTAACTTGAAGGTGCCTGATGTGAACATTTCCAGAATGTATTTTCTTCACTTTTTAAATGCCTCTGTGATGTGCTGCTACCCATTTCCCCTCGGGGACTAATAAACGAATACTATGACATTAACGATTAAACACATTTGTGCATTCTTTATGAATGCAAACCGAGTCAAGCCGACTCTAATAAACGAATACTATATATTGAACGTCTATTGAATGGCCTTTGCATGTATACAGTACAGTATAGCCCAACCATTTACACCTTCCTTTTTTCCCGTCAAGAGTTTGAATTGGAGAAAGGTAATCGAAGGTGCTTTTATAGCCTATTGCATAATAACTGTGTGATTTATATTGCTTTTCAAATGCATATGGCCACCCATTTACACGGCTCTTCCCGTAGTTAGATCACTTTACATTTCTGCGAATGAATTTTTAATCACACACGTCTCCCCATCCCGAAAATAATAAAGAAAATAAAAAGAGGAAACAATTTTCAAGTTCAGTTTTCACCGTTTTATTTAAAATAACTGATATACAGTAACAGACACATGCTGTAGGCCTATCTGCTGCGGAAACCAGGACGAGCGATTTCGGGATCTGTTTTTCTGGAGCTCCTCAGTCTCTCGTTTACCCGGCTCCTGATCTTATGCCACTGGTCAATGTTCAGATTTGGGAACCGATTGGAAACATAGGACTCAATCTTTTGCTTCACATTGAGGGGAAGAGGCATTTTCCCATTGGTCCCAGTCCAGTTGGTTATTTTCACCATTCTCCCATAGCCTATGTTACAAATGGCGTTATGGCCATGAACATATTAGCAGCATAGATCTCAGGGCGATGCTGTCCGTTAAAAAAGCTGTCCTGGTAAAAACTTTCCTCTCGTTCTGAGGAAACAGCCCTGGTGGGTTCATCAGGAGTGACCGCCGACCATGCCCCAACCCCCCCATGTTTCCTATATATGTATGTTGGGGACCCTTTGTTTAAAACTAATTGGCCATCGGAATGTGTGGAGTCACATTCCACAGCTCTCCCCCCTCCTGTGATCCCCCGCACACAGAGAGAGAGGGAGATCGCTTTTCTGGAGTGAAGAGAGCTGAAATATTGATATTGCAAGTTAGAAACGTAAAATGCATTTTGACAGACACTTGGGGGAAATATGCTGCATTTTGAATGTCCGATAGTCCACCATTTCCACCGGAAATATCAAACATTTAATAAAAGTGAAAAACAATGAACAAGACTTAATGTATTCATCATAATTAATTATATTTATTTCGTTTGGATGTAGGTGATCTTCTACTATATGAAGATTTTGGACCCAAAATCACAACAAAAACGTAAAAACAGATTTTGAAAATGATTTTATTTTTCACAACACAAACATACACAACGAAACCATTTAAAAGCTGGAAATATATACATGGGATGTGGCTATGATAATGTGAAAGTTTGATTGAGGTAGCATGGGATTTCATTCTGATAAGGCAAAAGTGTTATTATAAATATAATACAAATATATATATATACACATTATGTACAAAAATCTGTTTGTTCTGTCTTTATCGCTTCAAAGCGGTTTCTGTCAACTACGACACAGAGGGCAACATCACAGATTCCTCCTCCTCCATGTCAAAAAACAAGCTTAAAGGTTGACTCACGTTCAGAGTTCTCTTCATCATAGTTGAGTCTTCAAAACTCTAAATCTATCTAACTATATCTAAATTCTCAATGTTTGTCTGTCACTTTACTTCAATCGCAGCCTCTCTTCGTCTCCCGCCGCCTGTCTTCGTATATCTTCGTCTCTCTCCATTTCCCGCCGTCTCTCTTCGGTTCCCGCCGTCCCCCTTCGTCTCGTTTCGTATCACTCCGTTTACCTGATTACCTCACCCCTCCCTGGTAAATACATCCTGTTGAGCAGAATCTACAGTTTCCAGTATTTTCCGTTTTGTAAAATGATAAAATACGGCGAAGATATTAAAATATGTGCTTCCATTATTCATACTTCTGAAATATATCTGTATTAACTTTATATCATCGTATGTCCGTGTTTATTGGGTATTTTTGCATGAAACAAAGACTGGCATATAGTTTCAAGCCAGTACTTTCGACAGAAATACACATATACATCCTGTTGAGCAGGATCTACAGTTTCCAGTATTTTCCGTTTCGTAAAATGATCAAATATGGCTTAGATATTCAAATATGTGCTTCCATATTTCATACTTTTGAAATGTATTAACTTTATATCATCGTATCTCCGTGTTTACTGGGTCTTTTTGCATGAAACAAAGACTGGGATATAGTTTCAAGCCAGTACTTTCGACAGAAACACACGGCAATGTTGTCCGGACTGTTGTTTTTATGCGGCACCGGCTTGAACAGGTCATGTGATCTGATCACGCCGGCGTGACGGTCGACTCCAAAGGGTTAATATTAAATAAATATAAGTATTTTTACAACTTGTATTTAGAAATACTCTAATTGTTGTAATTATTGATGCATGTGTTCATCCATTCAATGTGGCATCTGCTATAATGGGGTTAATGTATGATATTACTTAATAATACAATACATTATAATATATGATATGATAATTACATTTTAGTTTTATTCATTTCTTATTTCATAGTTTCTCATTATTATTATTTTTATCGCTCATCTTATTTTTGATTTTATTAATCTGTGTGAATCTGTGCTGTCCTGTTTTTCACTCTCACCCTGTTGCTGTTTGAACTACTGAATTTCCCCACGGGATTAATAAAGGTCCATCTTATCTTATCTTAATGTATAAGTTGATTTACTTCAATCTACTGTACAATATTACAAGAAATATACTGCATAAAGCAAACTATATACTTTATTTGATCTAAAATATTGATGTTTCTACAACGCCCATTGTGTATTTTGTGAATGAAGCGCCATCTCATGGTTAAATCCTGTAATTGAACAAATGGGGAAATTGGGCAACGCCCTCTAGCAATTTGGCAACACCCCCAGCCACTGGCATCCGCTGGGCTTTTGACTGGGACACACCCATTTGAGTCTGATCTGGAGTGCTACATCTGTAGGAATGAATGAGGCCCCGCCTCCCACGCTGTATCCAGTTCTTATTATACATCCATGGTTAAAACACACAAAGAGAAAAGAGCACCGCAGGATAAACAAACACAATGCAGAAGATGTGGAGATGCAAGAGGGCACAGTTTGCAGCAGTGGATGCAATGTGCAACCTCTGCAGAAAACAAGGCCATTACGCCAGAGTGTGCAGGAATATAAAAAGGCAAGAGTGGAACGTTGCAACAGTGACTGGGGAAACAGATGATGATGTTGCATTCCTGGGCTCAATATCAGATGATATAAGGAGCAATCCCTTGCAACCCCTAGGTGCATTTCTCTCCCACTCTTTCCTAAGGTTAAAGAGGAGTTAGACTTCATGGAGCAGCAGGGTGTTATCTCAAAGGTGGAGAAGCCCACCAGGTCGTGGTGCCCAAGCGCACGGGAAGAGTGAGAATATGCACTGACCTCACTGAGCTGAACAAATCAGTGTTGAGAGAGAAACATCCCCTCCCCTCAGTTGAGCACAGGACAGATCGCTGGAGCTAAAGTGTTTTCAAAGCTTGATGCAAATGCAGGATTTTGGCAGATTCCACTGTCCAAGGAATCATCTCTGCTAACAACTTTCATAACACCATTTGGTGTACAGTTGTACTGCTACAACCGTCTGTGCTTCGGAATATCATCAGCACCAGAACACTTCCAAAAACGAATGTCACGTATTGTGAAGCTGACCGTTGAGCGGCCCAGACCAAGCAAGGAGGCAGAGGCAGAACGTCCAAAAATATAACCCGATGTGGGCATTTATTAAAAACATGGGCACAAAGTTCACAGCCTCAATCCTGCTGTTCTCCTTGCACACATCCTGCAGCCACAAGGATCTCACACACACACCCAGCCCCCTCCACACACAGGGAAATAGAGCCTAAATACACACACTCCAATCAGCACAACAAGACACAGGTGAGGGGGGAGGAGACAACACAGGACACCAGGTGCACACAATCATCAGCCACAGACAACATATACTGTGCAGTCACACGTATCCTGGAGGGCCTGGAAGGTGTTGTGGACGACATGCTCATCTGGGGAGCCACACAAAAAGAGCATGATGAGAGGCTGAAGAGGACGCTATCACGACTGCAGGAAGCAGGAGTGACACTTAACGACAAATGTGAGTTCTCAAAAAGCAGAATAAAGTTTCTCGGGCAAGTTATAGAGTCATCTGGAGTCTGCGCAGACCCAGACAAGATTAACGCTGTGAAAGCCATGACAGAGCCCAGTAATGTCAGTGAGGTGAGATGCTTTCTGGGGATGACAAATCACATTGGGAAATTCCTACCCCACCTGGCTGAAAAACCTCGTCCTCTCAGAGACTTGTTAAAGAAAACAAACATGTGGGCCTGGGGGCCACAACAGCAACAGGCCTTTGACAGCATCAAAAGGATCTAATGACACACCCTGATAGAGAACTGATAGAGAACTGTGACACATGTAGCCGGGAGAGAACAAACCTCAGAGAGACATTGTTGCCTACTGAGTTCCCACCGAGACCATGGTCTACAGTGGGAGCAGATCTGTTTCAATTAGACAACAAATATTATTTGGTCATTGTTGACTATTTTTAAAGATTTTTTGAAGTGGCAAAATTAACTTCCACAACATCAGAGGCAGTTATTACACACTTGAACTCTAACTTTGCACGACATGAGGTGCCAGAGATAGTGCACTCAGACAATGGACCACAGTTTGCATCCGAGCCGTTCAGGAAGTTTGCCCAGGAATAGAACTTCAGTCATGTGACATCCAGTCCCCACTTCCCTCAGAGCAATGGAGAAGCGGAGCGGGCAGTGAGGACAATCAAAGGTCTCCTTAAGAAATCAAGTGATCCATATCTTGCCCTCATGGCCTACCGTGCTACTCCTCTGGCAAATGGATGCAGTCCCACAGAGCTTCTCATGGGGAGGAAGATAAGGACACTCGTTCCTGTCATTCCATCACAGCTCAACCCAGGATGTGCTGATATGATAAAGTTGAAATTGAACAAAGTTCACAGACAAAAACAGAGACAAAACTATGATCACAGCATATGCTGCACCTGCAACCCGGCGAACATGTGTGGATCAAAGATACACATGAGAAGGGCACAGTGGTGTCAACAACAGGCACCCAGGTCTTACATCGTTGAGACACCCAGGGGCACCGTCCGAAGAAACAGATACCACCTCTCTTCAACCCCTGAGGGTCCTCGATTATCTGATAACACCACACCTGTAAACACCACTACTGAGGCAGCATGCGCTCCTGCCACACGACAAGTCCAGCATGACTCGAGTCAGCAAAGCACAGTGTGTGAGACGTTTTCCTGCCAGAGTCAGGGCGCCTCCTGCACATCTAAAAGACTTTGTGCGTTCATAGCCAGGAAACTGAGTGGTCAATGGGGAAGAATAATCCCCACACTCAGCTGGAGGGTTTAGGTAGTCCACCCCATCCCTCCATAGTTAAAACTAAATAAATGAATAAAAAGAAGTACAGCAGTTGAATGTTTTAATAAGAATTCTGCAGTTAGACAGAACTATATGTTGCAGTGTTTCATATTTTGCACTATGTTAAGACCTAGAAAAAGCCTTTAGTGTCTTTAATAATATCCATCTTGGTAAACTTGAGATGTATTGTTGTTATACATGTATTGTTCATTAGAATGAATACAAGTTCAGAAATGGTTTAATATCAGCTTCAGAGGCTTGTGTTGTCCATACACATCCTCTCCACAGGTAAGGTCTCCTATTTAGAAAGGGGGATGTAGTATCAGGCATAATAGGGTAGGAAACTTTATGATGTAACGTGTTGTGCATCGGTGATTAATAAATGAGAGCAAGTCAACCTACACGTTGGTCCAATCCTTTCCTATACAAGAGCCTCTATATAAGTTATAGTGAACACTTATAACAATAGAACAGAAGGGAGAGATCTCGGAGGGAGAGGATCCTGACCGCCTGGTGGAATAAGCTGTTCCTCAGCCTGGTGGAGCTCGAGCGGAGGCTGCGGAACCTTCTCCCTGAAGGCAGGAGGCTGAAGAGGCAGTTGGAGGAGCACCCACAGTCCGTGTTGGGTGTAACGCGTAACGTAGTTACAGTAATGTATTACTTTTTGCTGTAATGAAGTAATGTAACGTATTACTAATGACATTTTGGTAATATACTACCCGTTACAACTAATTTTAACTTGAAATGAAATGGTGTTTTGTTTTTAAAGAATTCACTAACATCGCGAGACATTCCGACACCAGAGAAAAAATTGTGCCGGTAGATTAGTAAGCCTGGTGTTTACGTAATCAGTCGCTGCACATTATCCCGCTTATTACATGGACAGATACTAAACAAACTAAACAAACGACTCCGTTCCACGGCGCACCAACGGCTGGAACTGCGACAACAACAACTTTACGGCAGCACTGTCCAACTCTGTTCACAGTTTCTGATCCACTGTGTACACTGGGCTCTGCAGTGTTTAAGTGTTACCTTAAACACTGCAGAGCCCATACCGTGTTCCTGTTAGTGTTTACTTCTTGTCTGTCTTCTTCTGTTCATTTATCTGACCTTTTACTTTCTCTTTTCTTGATCCTGGAATTGACCAATCAGAATCGAGTATTCAACTAAGCCTTGTAATAAAAGTTGTTAGTAGCCTTAAGGGCCTACACAGTTGCTTGCACTAAACTACACTTTTGCATTTAAAATACCTAGCCATTATTTTGCGGTTATTTTGGTGAAAGTAACTCAAAAGTAATATAAAAGTAGTGTAACTCATTACATTTCAGAGACAGTAATATTGTAATGTAGCTTATTATTTAAAAAATAAGTCATGTGTAATGCATTACATTTTGGAAGTAACTTGCCCAACACTGCCCACAATGCTGAGTGCTTTGCGCGTGAGGCGGTTGTTATAAATGTCCTGTAGTGATCGTGAGGCACCGATGATCCTCTGGGCAGAGTTCACAATCCGCTGCAGGCTCTTGCGGTTTGAGAGGGAGCAGCTTCCAAACCACAGCGTGATGCAGCTGCTGAGGGTGCTCTCAGCGGCGCCTCGGTAGAAAGACAGCATGATGGGGGGTGGTGCTCCGGCTCGCTTGAGCTTCCGGATGAAGTACAGGCGCTGCTGGGCCTTCTTTGCTAGTGCGGTGGTGTTGTCAGGTGAGGTCATCTGTGATGGTCACACCCAGGAATTTGGTGCTGCTCACCTGCTCCACAGCGGTTATAAATAGCATTGTTCACTATAGTTACCTGGTTACAAATAGCATTGTTCACTATAGTTGCCCGGTTATAAATAGCATTGTTCACGATGGTTACCCGGTTATAAATAGCATTGTTCACTATAGTTACCTGGTTACAAATAGCATTGTTCACTATAGTTGCCCGGTTATAAATAGCATTGTTCACGATGGTTACCCGGTTATAAATAGCATTGTTCACTATAGTTACCTGGTTACAAATAGCATTGTTCACTATAGTTACCTGGTTACGAATAGCATTGTTCACCAGAGTGGTGTAGTGACGAGTCCTAAAACCCAGAAGTGAGTTAGCATTTTACCACTTCCTGTTTCCTCGTGTCAAGTGTCGAGTCAATGGAATTTCTCCATAGGATTTTGGAAAATAGCTCAAAATAAGGTCTGTGGTTGACACAAATGTAAGAGACGGATCACGTTTTGTTCTACGACATTAAATACATCAGCAGTGACCCCACTGGTGATTTTGAGTTGTTCACGTGTCTGAAAAACGATGGTTGTTAACAAGTGGCTGAATAGGACTACAGAAGTTGTCGAGCACGTTGTACGTCAATACGCCGAACACATACACACTCCCGCTAAATGTGTTTGCCCTGTTCTGCTTGAAAGCAAGTACCTTAAATGTGCCAGCTGCTAGGACTGTCTTAGGGAAGACAGCTTTTAGATGCGCAGCTCCTCTGTCTTGGAATAGTCTGCAAATGAAATGGAAACTGAACAATCTGGTGCCACTAAATGTTTTTAAAGCTCGGTTGGATGCTACTCAATCGGAAGCTATTGGTACCTGTTTATGTGGATAATTATGTAAATGATGCTGTATGATGTCCTTTTGTTGTTCTATTTATGTTTTTATGTTTCATGTGGAACTACTTGAGCAGGTCTCCCTTGAAAAAGAGATCAATGATCTCAATGGGATTTATCTAGTGTTGCACGGTGTACCGATACTTGAAAGGTACCGCGATACCCTGCCGTTAAAAACGGTACGATTCCTCCGTTTCATTAGTATCGGTACTTTAAGAATGACGCCGTTTTAATAAGAGCCGTGTGTGTTCAGCGCTCTGCTTCCACTCCCTGCACTGCAGCCATGCCTGCAGTCCCGCTCCTCTCAAGCACGTTCTAAGTCCCTCCCCTCTCTCGTGCACGCGGCCACGCGCTAGCTGCCAGAGCATGTGAGAAAACGAGAAGCATGGCTGCAAGTGGGAGTGCCAGAAGTCTGTGAACGGGCCATTCAGGTGTTCAGAGCACAGCTCCCTGTCGGAGCGACAGAGCGTGATGTGCACTGAAAAGTGTTTGTGTCGCAATATTATCGTTGAGCAAATTTAACTATTAAACTAGCATCACTATCTGCTATCGTTAGCTTTAGCCTTCGTTTTCTATTAGTTTTTTTTCATAGGCTATAAACGGAGGTGGTATAAGTATATATCTTGTACTTGAGTAAAAGTAGAAGTGCCCAGGTCTTGTAGCCTACTTGAGTTAAAGTAGAAGTACCAGAATGTAGGAACAATCCTGCAATCAAAATGTTCCTCAAATAAAAGTACAAAAGTATTATCATCAAAATATAGTTAAAGTAGCGACAGTAAAAGTAGAAGTACTCAGGTCTTGTGTACTAGAAGCACCAGAGTGTAGGAATACTACAGTAAAAGTACTGCATTCAAAATGTTCCTCAAGTAAAAGTAGTCATTGTGCAGATTGGCCCATCTCAGAATAATATATATGATATGTTTTATAATGATTGATCATGAAAGTGTTCTCAAAGCTGGTGAAGCTAGTTTGAATGACTTTGTATTCTGCAGGGTAGCTGGTGGATTTACTCCAGGTGGAACTAAAGTCCGATTCAACACTTGATTAGATTTCACATCATTCATCCACATCTGTGAAGTAACTAAAGGTATTAATACATGTAGTGGAGTCAAAGTACACCATTTACCTCTGAACTGTAGAGGAGTAGAAGTACACCACGTACCTCTGAACTGTAGAGGAGTAGAAGTACACCATGTACCTCTGAACTGTAGTGGATTAGAAGTACAAAGTAGCAAAAGAAACATTGAAATACTTAAATAAAGTACAAGTATCTCAAAATTGTACCCAAGTAGTACTTGAGTTTATGAACTTAGTTACTTTACACCAGTGGCTATAAAGATAGAAAGACTAAGCCTTGCACAGAGGCATGAAAATACATTTTCAAAATGCTCAACAGTGCTGCCAAAATGTTAAACTCACTGCTACACAATTAAAATAAATGCTTTTATATATATTTATATTAGATGTGACTCTTTGGCGTTTCTGTTCTTAGTAACACTGCTGCTTTAGTTGTTCTGACTGCTAAAATCATCTGTTATTCCTAATTTTAAAGCCGATATTCCGTGGGGTCAGGGGGCTCGGATCCTTGTCACCTTTTTCATACCTGATGAGTTTGCATCCCTGATTATATTTAACTTTAACTTTTTTTTTAAGAAAGGTATCGAAAAAGAATCAGAATCGCAATTCTTGACTTGGTATCGATATCGAAACCAAAATGTTGGTATCGTGACAACACTGTATAATTAAAGGTTTGAAATGAAATGAAACCTGCCTCCTGCAAACTGTTCAAACAAACATTTCAACTTGTACCATTTACAATCTGTATTTTTGAATATCGATCTTAAGTTGGTGTGGCGGTGTGGGTTTCATGTAGAATGCTTGGTTTGCTGACAACGCCACCTGGGGGAGTTTCGCCCCCAGGAAATTACTAAAAACTAAAGTTATACAATTTAATAAAAGGCAATCAGGTTCGTTTGAACACCACAGGCAGAGACAGTATAAAAGATATTACAACAATTGTTATTTTATTGGCACATAATTATATTCCTAATAATACACAATATAATATTATAAAAGTTCTCCAGGGAGGAGGGAGAAGGACAGTGCTGGGCAGGGCCGGACTGGGACAATAAGTCAGGCCGGGAATTATACACCCAGCCAGGCCACTACCAGTTTTCTTTTGTGCCATTTTCCTGGATTTATTTGTCAATATTTACAGCGTTGCTGCCCATAATGATAGCCCTAAACTTTAAATCTACTACCCCAGAATAAACATATGGACATGGGTCACTATTTAAAAAAAATATGCAAATCTATTTAGGAACCTATCCATGTGAACATATTTTAATTGGGGGTGGACCTCAAATCTTCTAGGGGGGTCCGGGGGCATGCCCCCCGATAAGATTTTTTTTATTTAAATGTTGGACTTAAATGCATCAATCTGGTGCACTTTGAGGGGGAAATAAAGAGACTACACCCATATGAAACAGAACTGTATACATTTAAATAATCATAAAATCATAAGAACATGGCCATAACCAATAACACACCATATCCAATATGAAAAAACATTTAAACTTGTTTATTTGTTTTTGGTTCATTTATAGTTGTGAATGTGTCTGTGCTCCTCAACCAGCCTCTCCTGTCTCCCCCCTGCTCCTCTTTGGCAGCAGCAAAGACTAGTTTTAGCTCTCAACAAGTTTTAAAAGTGTATCTTACCTTTTTTCACCTATTAACATTTTATTTGTATTATTCATACATATTTTGCTAATCACTACCCCTTCAAATGGAAATATGTGTTTACATAAGTGGCGACCAAACCGTTTGAGACCCACAGAGAACTTAGACTAAGTTAACTATCCAAACACTCAGAGTCCTTTACCTCACCTGAGCTGAGGTTATCAGTCCCTCAGTCTGACATCAGAGGACTCTCCTCCACCTTGTTGACAGCTCATTATATCCGTTAGCGCAGCTAGCTAGCACCAGATGCTAACA
Organism: Champsocephalus gunnari; assembly: GCA_036324595.1. Lineage (NCBI taxonomy): Eukaryota > Metazoa > Chordata > Actinopteri > Perciformes > Channichthyidae > Champsocephalus > Champsocephalus gunnari. The sequence goes on from CM070451.1 coordinate 14,619,833, forward strand.
ACAACAATACACGTAACCAGTGCGCGCGCTTTCTCTCTCTCGCTCGCGCCACACACACCCTCCCGAGCTTGAATGACACACAGAGACCAATCGAGGGCATTAGTGTATGATCTGTATGAAAGTGGCCATGTCGGCAGGCCACATCATGTAGACAGCCAGCCACTCTCTGTGAGGCAGAGTCAGACCTACATTTGCGCAGCGTTGCGTTCATAATACATACATACAAAAAAAAATCCTCAGGCCAGCAGGCCACTTAGCAGGCCAGGCCATCGGGAAACCTCCCGGTCCTCCCGATGGCCAGTCCGGGCCTGGTGCTGGGGCTTACCACGGCGGCAATTAACAAAACGGGGAGGAAGGGGTCAAATCAAAATCACCCGTGACACTGCACATCAAACAAAACGGACATGTGAAGAACACCACCACCACCAGGGATTGGGTTTGCCGCCTCGAGCCCACAGCACCTGTCCGGCACAAGAGAAACAGTTAAAAATCAGTAAGATAATAAAACTTGGTTGGAGATTAATAAACAAAAGTAAAACAACTAAAATAAACCAAATCTAAATAACCGTAAACAACAAAGACTTGAGTAAACAAATTTAACAAAAGAAAATAAACAAAATCACACAATAACAAAATACTATGAATGTACTCAAAACATGAGATGCAGAAAACAGCTAATCAAAAGAAATCAACTAAACAATAAGTGTCCTTACAATTCCGCGACCTCAAAACGGCCCTGGTGACAGTCCAACACGGAGTAGTCAGGGCCTGTCAATTATATGACGCCACAGCTCGGTGCGAGAGCTCGCCGAGCCAAAACAGCAGGTAGGGGGGGGGGATGATGACCAGAAGTGGGGAGAGTGGTTACGGCGTCCCAACTTTTACAGCTAGGCGCTGCCACAGAGCCCACCAGGAAGGGAGAATATTTATGGCACCCCTGGAAAGTGGTTTAAAATGACTGGTGAATAGCCTACTTAAGTTTATTGCATTAAAAGTTATCCATGGGGAAATTCATACATACCAGCCTGTGCGGCCAGTTGCAGCCACAGAGCCCACAGGGAAGGGAGAGAGAGACCCAACAATCCCACGGCCAAATCCCACTGTGACATGAATAACAGTCAGTACACCAGAGGAACCAAGCTGAAGGTGAGAACACGGCAGACAACGGCAACTCACCAATAGTTGCAACACTGCAAGACCGGGAACCTCCGGAGGAGCCAATCCTCCTCAAACGCACCGGGCGTCAGCTGCGCTAACGGAGCGTCCACACTACAGCTTCAAAAAAAGCTTGGAGCTGGGCGTGTCTGGAGCTTGGGGATTTTATTCAAGCAACACGACCAACAACCAATCACATGAATCTCCCGCCCCCGACATACAAAGCAAAAAAACCCGGGGATTTTATGGGAGCAATATATATATATATACAGTAAACTCCCCAAACAGGCGAAAACCTACCAGTTTCACCCACTGTCTCTGCCACCTCCCTCCATGCCTGGTTCCTCCGGTTTGTATCTCGGTAGGTGAAGAGGGTCTGGTCATACAAAACCGGGTGATTCGCTACGGCGATAGTTAGTTTCTCCTCCAGCTTTTTTTGAAATATAGAAATGAACGGCGGGATATCTCTCCCAGACGCGGTTTGATTGGCTACGGCTTGAGCTGTCAGATTTTCCGAAACGGGATTTGATTGGCTGGCGCTGGCTACTCCGGCGTCTCCGGCGGAGACGGACCGCTCTGCTACCCACAATTCAGTTCGGCGAAAAAGCGAGGCAACATGACGTCACCCCATTCAAAGTGAATGGGCAGATTGGAGTTGTCGACGCTGTAGTGTGGACGGGCCGTTAGACAGAGTAGTGTCAAGCCGGGTGTCGCTCGTGCCCATGAATAGATGACAGAAATGCAAGATGTTTTACCTGTCTGGTAGAGAGTGATGCGCAAGCTGCCACGCCAAACAATCCACGTGGCCACATTCAAGGAGAAGCGGAGGGGGAGGGAGCAGATTTGTCTCCTCCACTTAAATAGCAGGTGCGCAAAATAGCAGGTGCGCTGGCATGGTGCCAAGCAGCGTCACAGAGGGAGGAGACGTGACGTCCGGTCACATCGGCATGACGTTGAAGTCGTGCAACCCTGCTGTAGTTTGTTTATAGCATAACGTTAGCATTTAGCTGCTGGCGATTAGTTTTATGATTAGAAAATTATAAAAGTAGGGTAGACATGTGGATATTATCCGGCTGAACAAAACTTGTAGTTATCAAACAGGTTAGTTTTCCAAGGACCTTATTTCGAGCTATTTTCCAAAATCCTATGGAGAAATCCCATTGCTTTTTTGTCTAAGGAACCCATGCGCAGCTTACTTCCAGGTAAATACGTCATCCCTGCACCACTCTATAGTTACCTGGTTACAAATGGCATTGTTCACTGTAGGCACCTGGGTTTAAATGGCTTCTTTTTTTACTATATTCACCCGGGCGCAATAAGTATTTTGATTATAGTTACCTTAAATTATATAATAGTCCTTGGGGCCATTCTGAAAGAACATTTTCTTGATTATTCTTACAAGGTTTCAATTGTCCACGAGTATTTTCACAGGTTGAAAATACTTTTACTGCAGTAGAGGATATGTGTACTTCCTCCAGCACTGGTAAACAGAGAGATAAAGCTGACCTGCCCACAGCAGCAGCACGGTGGTGACGATGAGCAGCTCTCCGGTCTGAAGGTGAGTCGTCATACCCAGCCCCTCCATCGCAGGTTCATCTGAGGACACACACAGGTTCACATTCACATGCTTTATCAACAAGGACAAAAAGAGGAGGGGAGCTTCAGAGATGGACTATAATAGCTAAAAAACAAACAATATAAATACAAATGGCAGTTAATACGAAGGAAATTATGCTGAAGGAAAATTAAAAAGTGAGAGTTACAAGACAAAACCGTTTTCAGTCTATCTTAGCTAAGCCAACTGACGGTATCTTTAAATGTAAAGCATTTACTGGTATCAATCTTCTCATTCAATTCTCAGCAAGATCCTCAAAAAGCATCAAACTTTTGCTGTGAAAATGTGTTATTTCTTGTCCAGGTCAAGGGGATTGTTGTCATATTATTATTTTTTGTGTAATTTAAGAGAGGGGAAGTATTTGATTGATGAAGGTGTTGTTTTTGGATGTTTAACTTTAACCGTTGATTATTTATGTCTATTTTTGCCACTATTTCTTCATATAAATACACATATAAAGTGAACAATTGGGTGGTTTTATTTTTCTAAGACAACACCGGCTTGCTTTTGTTTCTCTACATATTTATATATTGTTACGACCCCTCCACACCACTAGGCGTTCCGTTGGCGCTCTCTCTACTTGTGATTGCAGGTTCCAGCGCTGTGGGTAGTGTGCTGGACTTTGAATCAGGGGATAGCAAGTTCGCGTCCCACTGCAGTCAGCATGTCGTTGTGTCCCTGGGCAAGACACTTCACCTCAAATTGCTCCTGTTGTCCACAGTACGAATGTATGTAAGTCACTTTGGATAAAAAATGTTATATTTCCATGCCCCTCGTCTCGACTCCCAACTTTTTGTTACAGCCCAAGAGCCGGGTTGTATGTTATATGTGTGTGTGTTTATTTATTTACGCTGGTCGAGGACTCCGGCTGGATAGTGGTCGCTCCTCTCCAGAGTCCTGAAGTGGACGGCTCGGCTGGGCTGGCTGTCAGCATGCGGCCCAACAGACTGCACCTAGAGACCCCCAACAAATATAGAGTTTCTTTTCAAGCATCTTTACAGTACTCCTCATTTGTTCACAGAAGTGCAGTTATTTCCAATAATTTTCAATATTTCAAGATTAGTTTAGATTTAAAGTGGATCTATCATACTATAGTTGAAACATATATTGAAGGGCCATACCTACACTGAACAAAAATATAAATGCAACACTTTTGTTTTTGCTCCCATTTTTTAAGAGATGAACTCAAAGATCTAAAACATTTTCTATCTACACAATAACCATTTCTCTCAAATATTGTTCACAAATCTGAAAAAATGTGTGATAGTGAGCACTTCTCCTTTGCCGAGATAATCCCACCTCACAGGTGTGCAGGGGCGGATCAGCTGCCCCCCCCCCACTGTAGAGCCTTGCCCCCCAGCTGCCCCCCTAATTTTTGTTTCCCTAAAACTGTACTAAAAAAAAACCTACACTATTTCCACAAGCTTCTCAAGCAACAAAACAAGCATTACATTAGTTAAAATTTAATCATTTTAAATATCATTTTAGGCCCGTGAAAAACGCAGCTACGGCCCTGCATTAAACTGCGGAGCGGCGTTCACAGACCGCGGCTCACACCGCTGCAGAGAGGGAGCGAGCTGTCCCAGCACCTATGGATTAGCTTCCCCTGGGAGCACTTCCCTTTCCACTAGTCTTGTTTTTACTAAGGACGAGTGCTTCAAACTAAATATTAATAAAACGCTGCCGTTTGAATCGATAGCGTTTAACAGATGGCCGCTGTTTGGGGCGTTACATTACAAAATACTACACAGACAGCGTTAGCTGGGAGATCGATCACTTTGCTAAACTACGCGGTATAGCCTCCTACTAAATCCACGTAAACTACACATCACAGCCATGAGGCCAGATCAATGAAACCAGGATACATCCTTTACCGTAAAAACTGGATCCAAACACAGCTGCCTGTGTGCGCTTGATCAATACTTTCTGATGTTATATTTATGATATTGTAGCGATCCTGCATAGGATGTTCAGGGTGTCACTCAGGCATCCCCCATCGCTCTGCCAATCATAGAGCTGCACAGTGATGCTGGTTGAGGTGCGGGCCTGTGGTTGGGGGAGCGGACGGGGGAGGGCGGGGAGTTGTGACGTAGACACTGCTATATCTATATGTGTAGGGGTAGGAGTTAAGTCAGTGTGGGAAGTGTGAGGTAGAACCCCCACAATGTACCTGTACCTGTGATCATCTGTAAAGAATATCTGTTATTAAAGCCTAATAACGAGAAGCCTGTTTCCGACTCACCTTGTGAACGTTACATTGGTGTCTGAAGTGACTTTTCGAACGGAGGACGTCTATCCTGACGGGAGTCCGTAACTGCGTCACGGAGCTAGCCGGGAAGCTAGCAGAGATGGAAAAGTTCAGCAAGATGGGAGTGAAGCAGGAAAGTAGTGATGGAGAGGAAGAGGGAGCATGCGGGTGGTCGAAGGACATGAGCGGGGAGTTCATGAGTGCAAGGGAGGCGAGAGAGCGCCTGAGAGAGTCGGCGGTGAAGATGGCTAGAGACGCGGGAATGTCGCCGTCTTCAGCGGCGTTTCGCGCCATTTCCAAGCTGGATGTAAACAACAATGGCGGCGCCCATCGACCAGCAGCCTCTGAAAAGGCAGAAGACCAGCCACACTCTCAGCCCCTCTATAGAGGGTTCTCCTCACAGCGTGGAGACCAGCGTGTCAGTGGACAGCGTGGAGACCAGCATGGAGACCAGCGTGGAGACCAGCGTGGAGACCAGCGTGGAGACCAGCGTGTCAGTGGACAGCGTGGAGACCAGCGTGGAGACCAGCGTGGAGACCAGCGTGGAGACCAGTGTGGAGACCAGCGTGTCAGGGGACAGCGTGGAGACCAGCGTGGAGACCAGCGTGTCAGTGGACAGCGTGGAGACAGCGTGGAGACCAGCGTGTCAGTGGACAGCCAGTGGGTTGGTCCCTGCAGAGTACTGGAGAGGGTGGGGGGAGTGTTTGGGCTGTGTTTTATTTGTTCCTCGTGGGCGAGGAACTTTGTAGTGGGGGGGTAGTGTAGCGATCCTGCATAGGATGTTCAGGGTGTCACTCAGGCATCCCCCGTCGCTCTGCCAATCATAGAGCTGCACAGTGATGCTGGTTGAGGTGCGGGCCTGTGGTTGGGGGAGCGGACGGGGGAGGGCGGGGAGTTGTGACGTAGACACTGCTATATCTATATGTGTAGGGGTAGGAGTTAAGTCAGTGTGGGAAGTGTGAGGTAGAACCCCCACAATGTACCTGTACCTGTGATCATCTGTAAAGAATATCTGTTATTAAAGCCTAATAACGAGAAGCCTGTTTCCGACTCACCTTGTGAACGTTACAATATGCTACATATTAGCTAGGCTACATGGCCCTAACGTGTAAAGTTATACAAGCATTTGTACCAGTGCTTTTCACAAGTAGACCCTTGCAGGCCAGAGTATAGGAGTGATTCAACAGCAAAAAGACATATGAGAAGTGATCAGGACGAACAGAAAGAGGAAAAGGAAAAGAGAGATGAAGAGACCAGGAGGGTCAGAGCAGGAGGAAGAGGAGGAGATGAAGAGACCAGGAGGGTCAGAGCAGGAGGAAGAGGAGGAGATGAAGACATTAGTGAAGAAGAAGAAATGTATGTGAGGAATAAAGATGAAGTATCAGAAAGAGGGCCAGAGGCAGGGATCAGGAGGCAGATGAAACTCCAGCTGGACCACATGGTATGTTCTTATTCTCCTTACATATTCCATCACAGCAGCACAATCTAGCAGCTCTTAGTATTGACAAATATTGATTAAAATGTGTTGCTGCACAGGTCACCTGTAGCTCTCTGAAGAGATGGGTGATGTAATTTGTGTACTTGATTATAATTAAGTACATGCAGAATTAGAGTATTCTCTGAATCGGGTGCCTTTTGGGTCTTTATATCTTTGAAAAATGAAACCAAAATGTTTGGTCATAACATCTGGTAGTGGACTACTTACATTTTCCCACCCCAGGCACAAAATATAAATAATTACTAGGAATTTCCTTGAAAAACTGTAACGGGGTTGAAGTTTTTGACAAAAAGTAGGCATGAGACCTTGTTTAGCTAAGATATGGCACCACATGGAAGTCAAGGACATTACAAAATTGTAATATTTTGCAAAACTATTGTTTATTTTTGTAATAAACAATTATTTACTATTATTAATTCATACAACATAGTTGAAATGTTGAGCTTGTCAATCTTAATCTGAAAATACAAAAACTGAAATATAGGGTAAGAGAAGAAACTGACACTTTTGTGATGTAATTCCCTCAACTCAGATCACACATGGACTGATCCATTATTTTAATAGGAGGGTAAATGGTATGGCGTGACGGGGTTGAAACAAACTGAGGGACAATATTGCAATATCATAGATAATTCAAGTATTTTTTCAGAATTGATTTTTGATCACTTAAAGTTGACAAGCATATGATTATATTAGCAGCAACATTTTGGGATAATTGGCCATTTTGATTTGTTTAATATTAAATTAATATGTAATAATGCTTAGGGAGGACATGCAAATATGTCTGTCTAAGACAACCAATTTTTTTTAAAACAAAATATATATTTTTAATTTTACATTGCTTTAAAATACATTTTGTAGTTTCCTTTCATTTAAAATGGTTGAGGTAAGCTTGGGGGACTCAAAGGGCACCCGAGTGTTTGTCTGAACACCTTGTTTCTATTGTGCATTAAGAACACTTGTGTTAGGGCATGAATTAACAATAAATAGGTTATATACAGTATAAAATACCACGTACTGTCCACCCTCCTATGCCACCCTGGCATGACCTCTTGCCAGGGTTGCAATTGGCATGCTGACAGCAGGAATGTCCACCAGAGCTGTTGCCCGTGAATTGAATGTTCATTTCTCTACCATAAGCCGTCTCCAAAGGCGTTTCAGAGAATTTGGCAGTACATCCAACCGGCCTCACAACCGCAGACCACGTGTAACCACACCAGCCCAGGACCTCCACATCCAGCATGTTCACCTCCAAGATCGTCTGAGACCAGCCACTCGGACAGCTGCTGCAACAATCGGTTTGCATAACCAAAGAATGTCTGCACAAACTTATCAGAAACCGTCTTAGGGAAGCTCATCTGCATGCTCGTCGTCCTCATCGGGGTCTGGACCTGACTCCGGTTCGTCGTCGTAACCGACTTGAGTGGGAAAATGCTCACATTCGATGGCGTCTGGCACATTGGAGAGGTGTTCTCTTCACGGATGAATCCCGGTTTTCACTGTTCAGGGCAGATGACAGACAGGGTGTGTGGCGTCCTGTGGGTGAGCGGTTTTCTGATGTCAATGTTGTGAATCGAGTGGCCCATGGTGGTGGTGGGGTTATGGTATAGGCAGGCGTATGTTATGGACGACGAACACAGGTGCATTTTATTGATGGCATTGTGAATGCACAGAGATACCGTGACGGGATCCTGAGGCCCATTGTTGTGCCATTCATCCACGATCATCACCTCATGTTGCAGCATGATAATGCACGGCCCCATGTTGCAAGGATCTGTACACAATTCCTGGAGGCTGAAAACATCCCAGTTCTTGCATGGCCCGCATACTCACCGGACATGTCACCCATTGAGCATGTTTGGGATGCTGTGGATCGGCGTATACGACAGCGTATCCAGTTCCTGCCAATATCCAGCAACTTGGCACAGCCATTGAAGAGGAGCGGACCAACATTCCACAGGCCACAATCAACAACCTGATCAACTCTATGCGAAAGAGATGTGTTGCACTGCGTGAGGCAAATGGTGGTCACACCAGATACTGACTAGTTTTCGGACCCCCCCAGACCCCCCCAATAAATCAAAACTGCACGTTTCAGAGTGGCCTTTTATTGTGGCCAGCCTAAGGCAAACCTGTGCAATAATAATGCTGTCTAATCAGCATCTTGATATGCCACACCTGTGAGGTGGGATGGATTATCTCGGCAAAGGAGAAGTGCTCACTATCACAGATTTTTTCAGATTTGTGAACAATATTTGAGACAAATGGTTATTTTGTGTATATAGAAAATGTTTTAGATCTTTCAAATCAAATCAAGTTTTATTTATATAGCACATTTATAAACGATTTTTGGTCGAGCCAAATCTTTGAGTTCATCTCATGAAAAATGGGAGCAAAAACAAAAGTATTGCATGTATATTTTTGTTCAGTGTATATAAAACATGTCTGTGAAGTTTTTTTTTCAAAATACCTAACAGATCATGCATTTTAGCTATGCCTCATTTAGCTCTATTTGCTCTTTTCCAGCCCTGTTTTTGCAAGGGCTGATTCTGCTTGTGTGGCAGACTACAGCGCCACTTACAGGCCTGGCATATGTACTACAGCGTCTCCAGCGCTTTCGAGCGGTCTCTCATTCCCCTGATAGGTGGAGAGTTGCCCATACAGGCGAAGCACCCCTTTTCTGACGTCATAACAATTCAAATAATAATCAGCTCTGTTGCAGCCCCGTTTTTAGAGATTTGGGTATGGGGGAAAAGAGAGAGGGTTGTGTTTTCTGACACTTGGTGAGTTCCCTGACACACCGGGGACACATATTCATGTATGAAAGATGTACAAAATTGCATTTTGCATGATAGGTCCCCTTTAAGTTGACTGTTGTCCTTTTTAGTATAGCTGTGTTTTTCTTACAGCCTCCTTTTGTTAGTTTGTACTACTTTGATAGTGAGGGTCAGTGGCATAACTATCGCCGTGCAGCCGTGCATTGCACGGGGCCCACAGCCATCCAGGGGCCCATGCAATTTTTTTTCATATATATTTTATTTTGGGGCCCCAATAGCATTGACTGGTTCACGCAGTCTTCAAAGTAACCTAGCAACCTAAATTAATTTTGTATTTGTCTGTCCAATGACCTTGCTCCCTTTCATGTCATGTGATACCTTGCGTGACGAGCGAACCGTTTAATCAACATCAAAAGTTATATGTACTACACATCTATAGCAGCAGCAAGATCGGCAGAATTATAACAAATGTAATAGCTTGCATTTATAATGTACAGCAAACCAAAACACAAGAGCGGCGCTCAAAAGAGAAAGGACAAGAGAGAACAAGGAGATATAAAGGCTAAATAGACAAAATTAGACGGTTTTTTTTGTCATACATTGTCCTCGAAATCTAACGCTAACGTTGGTAATGTTGACGTGCAGCGGCAGCCGGAGCCGGAGGATGGTGAGGACACCTGCCTCACCATCATCTAGCTCCACAAGTGAAGCTGTATCCGTGGCTGTGCGACCTTCTTCTCCAGCCATGAGCCAGGAGGAGAGGATGGATTTGGCTGTGCCCGGCGGTGGTCCTACAGTTCCCGCAAGGGCCCCGCCCCCAACAGATAGGGGACTCTATGGCGCTATTGAGACCCCCGACGCCAAGATCAAAGGCTATATTATAGCAACCGGTCCATGTAGGCCTATCGGTCCATTCCCCAGAGACACACATCAAGTTAACAGGTGTTTCTCCGAGATGTATTTCACCACCATTACCAGAGCAGGTATCAAACTGCCACGGACATGGCTGTGTTACTCCCCCACCCTGGACTGTGCCTATTGTGAGCCGTGCTGGCTGTTCGCAGACCGAGGTGCACCGTTCTACAGTGATGCGTTGACATGCGTTGTCTGCAAGGATTGACTCACATGCACAATCTCAGGTCCATGTCGGAGCGTGTGTCATATATGAACAGTGGAAGAAAAACGGGAGAATCGATGCAAACATGGAGAGGAATGCAAGGAATGCTGCTAATTACTGGAGACAGGTACTTGAGCGTATTGTCAACATTACAATCACTCTGGCCACTTGTAACTTGGCTTTTAGAGGTCATAGGGAGATTATTGGACAGCCCAACAGTGGAAACTTTCTCAGTATGATAGAACTTTTAGCATGTTACGATCCGGTTCTGAAAGAACTTGTTGAGCGACCACAAGGTTCTGTGAAATACTTGAGTCCAACTGTTCAAAATTAGATATTCACTAGCAGGAACCACGCCACAACAATGTGATGTTTGTATGTTTATTGAGGTAACATGTAAATGATGTGAGGGGGTGTGTGAAGAAATATTTTAATGAGATCTGTGCAGGGGAGAATTTTAGTGTTTTCCCTATGTGTCCTGTTTGTAATTTACACAGGGCAAAGGCCAAAAGGCCCTGCCTTCCTGTGGGGGAGTGTGGTCAATGCGCAGATGGTATTAACAGACCAGTCCTTTGTGTTTCAACATGTGTGATATCGATTAGGATGGAAAGAGCGCGAACATAGGCCACTCCTATATTCTCTGTGTAGAATTGCGCTGTTCTGCTCTGTAAATGGGCAGTGTTGACTGGGTATCTGTATGATGCAAGTCCTATGGATACCTTGTAAATGCTCCCGGCCGCTGACTCTCAATAAACTCCGGTGTTTGATAAAGCGGATTCCAGCTTCCATTTCTTTCATCACATTGCGGATCAGAAGTTTCTCTCACAGATTGGCATCACAGACAGCATACCAAAATATCTTCAGAGGCTGGTAAGTAAATTTCTATTTTGAGATTGGCTTGCCAGTGTTTGGGATTGACGGTATTATAAATGTCCTGAAAGAACTGAGCTGCTGCAATTTTTTGTTTGTTTCTCTACTCATTTACATTCGGAGGCTAATTATAACCTCGGGAATCGGTGTCAAGGGGGACGATGTCCTGGCCGATTTTCCCCCGTGGTTGCTGCTGGAGCATGTGCTCACGGAGCAAACACGGCCCATGTAAAAACAATAAGAATATTTGGGGCTAATAAATAACCTCGGAATATCGAATTTCATCGATTTCCTCTGTGTGTGATTCTCGGAATTAAATCACCGGACAATTACACACAGCAAATATTCGGAGAGACCTTAAAAGAGAGCATCAGTAAAGTGGAGTTTCTGTATTAGAAGCAATGTGACTAAAGAAAGTGGTTGTACGTGGTCTGAGAATGTCATATATGAATTGCTGAATTTAGCTGTTGTGTTTTTGGGAAGAAACGGTGAGAGAAAAATTAAAGTCTATGCTTTTGGACGGAAAAAAGCAAAGCACCACTAAAATAAGCATAGTGGTTGTTGATTTGAGAATCAGTACTAAATAGTCATTATTTCCACGATTATAACCATTTTTGAACCAAAGAAAGTGGTTAATACGTGGTGTGAGAATGTCATATATGGATTGCTGAACACAAGATTATGAGTAAGAAGGTTCTCATAATTAAACAATATATTTCTCTAACCCCCTCTGAAAGTCTCCCTAATTCGGATTAAAACTAAGCTGGAAGAGTTTTTGTCACGCTGAGTTGTTGAGAGTTTTATGTTTGTTTGTCTAATTTCAGTGTTTGTTTTATTGTACTAACCGTTAAACATGGGTAATACTGTCTCCACAAACGATTCTGTTGGTAAGAGGACAAATAATTCACGCACCAACACACTTACAAATAATCCTATTTCAGACAGCCATTACACGCACATGTTTTCCCCCAATATGCCGCCTGGAATTGTAGGAAGAACCTTGGATTGGACTAAAGTTATGCCGTTCACATTGTTACTTTGTGAGCATTCACAACAGAATAGTCAGAAAGGACAGATTCTGTTTGATTGGCCGTTAACGGGCACTTTTGACATGGCCGTGTTGTGGCAGGCATTCAAATTAATTGAACATGAGGCGAATTGCTCCTGGGATGTAACGTTCATGAAGGACTGCGTTAAAGCTTGGATGACTATTGCAGAAAAAAGAGGTTATGATGAGCGGAAAAATGAAAAATCAATTGGCACCGAGCGAGGCTCCATTGAACTCAAAGCTTTAATTGATCGAGTCTCCAAATGCGCAGCTAGTTGTCATTTGCTTAGCCTAGAGGCTGCTTTGGATGTTAAATCAGAGAACATGTCCAGAATTAAAGAAAGACACGGAAAGGACGTCACAGCCATTGCGAAATCAGTTATGTACGATTGGCTGAAAAGACAAGGGAAATCTCCCAGGACAGCTCAGCTAATTTCCATTTTAACAGACGCTGGGCTGCTGGAGGAAAAGCAGGCTGTAGCTCTCTGCGCACAAATAATTCCCGCGATAGGACTCTCAAATTCTGGGGCAAGAAACTCCAATGATGATCTATTAATGTCAGCTGCAGCTATTATGAATCAAAATAGGTTGACATATCAGGCAGGACAGTATAGACAACAAGAAAGTGACCAGCAGGAACACAGTGGAGACGAAATGCCAGATAGCAGCTCATTACACACCCCGACCTCTGGCTCCGCAACGAAAATGTTACACAATCCAAACACGCCGTACGGCACCAGTTTTAAGGACTATGTCCCTCATAGAATTATCACAAGACTGCAAACATATCAGGATAATAATTCTGCTGAAGCTGTGACGGCACCGAAAATACTGATAGGAGAAGTTCCAGTTTATAAGCCTTGGACACCCGCTGAGGTTATGGATGTCACTAATCACGCTCCAAGTCCCACTAAAAGCCCAGATGAGTATCTGTCGTGGTTGACTAATGTCTGCTCAGTTTATAACTGTCTAGTTCATGATGTTAAACAGCTGATAATCCTAACATACAAGGCAGATTGACCCACGTGTAGGGAGGAATTCAAATTCCCTGACTGTACACCTGCAGGTGATTGGCCTGCGACACAGACGCGTGATATGTGGATCCAGACTGTAGCTGCTATTGCAATCAGAACATGTGCCAAAACTCACGCAGATTTTTCGCTGGTGACGGCTTGCGTACAGAACCCAACAGAAACTGTCCCAGAATTTCTCCAGCGTTTCATGACAGTGTGGGATAATAATGCGGGCATTAAAAGAGAGGGCAATGATTTGTTCGCCATACAGACTTTGTTACATAATTTAATCCCTGAAACAGCTCAGGCGTATATGATGGCTACCCCAGATTGGCAAATTAAAACATGGAAAATAACATTAGCCACAATACGCACGCTACACAGAAATCAGATATTTCTGACCCCCAGAATTGCCCAGCTGATGCAAAAGTTGCCTCAAAATACACAGGCTTATCAGAGTGCGGATAACTCCCAGCAGTTTCAGGGACAAAACACAGCAGTATCAAAATCAGGGAAGATCAGAGGGTTATCAATATAAGGGCAGACAGCAGCAGAATAAAAATTCCAAAAAGTTGATGCCGTGTCACGTCTGTGGCGGAACGGATCACTGGGCGGGACAGTGCGAGCGGTGCTGGGGAGCACAGCAGGATGCACAACCCTTGCCTGATCTCCCCCAGCCCCCCCCGCCACCCTGCATTACTGCCTCCCCCTCCCCTTAACAGTCAATACGACAGGCAGGCCCAATAGGGGCAAAACGGTCAGCAAAGTCAATTTAACAGACGATAGAGGGGCCATGAAGAAATAGGGTCAGATTCACAGCATTTCCCCATTCAAGCAGCAACAATTCGCCTTTCCAATAACCCGCGTGAAGATCCGATTATGCCCGTTGATTTCAGTGGTAAGGCGGTAGACATTTTGATTGACAGCGGAGCAACATTATCAGCAGTGCGCACGAAGGAAAAAGTGTGTGAAGCAACCAATAATTTTGATACAACAATGGGAGTTTCTGGCATTCCTATGTCAGAGCCCGTTTCAGAGAAAACTAATATTTCAATTGAAGGATCACATGTCCAACACTCTTTCATTATTTCAGATTGAAGTCCTATTAATCTAATGGGCAGAGATTTACTTTGTAAATTACAAGCAACAATACATTGCACTCCAGACGGATTGTTTTTGACTATTCCTGACAGCAAAGTCTATCAAGCTGTCCAATTCATTCAATTATCTCAAGACAACCTTTATTGTTGGTCATTTCCAGATTTCAACATGATTTCTGTTTTCTCAACAACAGGAATTCAGAAAATTGCTAGCATTTCCCCTGTGTGTGCTTCTTTAATGTCCCTTATGCGGCCTGTATTAAATTGTCAGTTGGAATGTGAACAGTTTCTATTTTTAGGACCCCAGGGGTGCGCATTGCCTCAACACCCTCACAGCAGGTTTTTTATGCTGCAGACACGATCCCTCACCTCACAATAGCGGTCACCTCAGGAAGTGAACCTGAGGAGGTGGGGGGCCACACACACACACACACACATCTAATTAACCTCGGAGAGGAGCATTACATGCTGCGTCTCTCTGAGCAACTTTCTCTCCCTCAAAGCACATTTCTTTATTTACAGCCACCTGCACTCACACAATATGGACCCGCCTCAGATTTTTCTGAGGTTCCGGCCACATTATGGGCTAAACACAAGAATCATGTGGGGTTTGTTTGTCAACCCCTCCACACAGAGTCACACTTAAAGCCAATGCCAGATTGCCAGCTATCAGACAGTACAATTTACCCCATAGAGCTATTTTGGGAGTTGAAGGAGTCATCCAATCTCTGCTCGATCAAGGCGTATTAATCTATACGTCCAGCCCGTGTAATACTCCGATTCTGCTGATACCTAAACACAATCGCCCTGACGAGTGGCGTTTTGTCCAAGATTCACATACACGCGCCTCCCATAGGGGTATGTAGGGTCGCCTACTGTGTACGCTGCAGCGGTTAAGAGAGATCTGGACACTTTGGTCCTTACAGGAGGTAGTACCTTGCTTCAGTATGCAGATTACCTGTTGTTAGCTTCTCCCAACATGGACGCATGTCGTATCGACTCCATTCTGCTCATGAAAAGACTTTCTGAATGCGGACACAGAGCATCCCTGGCTAAGTCACATTCTGAGGGATGGACACCGACTCCTCTCGCCAGCAAGGATTTGCCTTTTGAACAAAGTGGCACCAACCCGCACAAAGAAAGACATGCTGTCTTTTTTGGGCATGGCTAACTATTGCAGACACTGGATATGCGAGTACGCTGCTATGGACTCTGTCCTGCGTGCTGCCACTCTGCAGGCTGCTCCTAACATTGTTCAATGGTCTGAGGACATGCACACAGCTTTTCAGGACTTAAAGCGAGCCCTGACATCAGCTCCTGCCCTGGGGCTCCCTGATTACCATCAGCCGTTTCACCTGCACGTCCATGAAAAGGGGGGCTTTGCAACGGGCATCTTGGTACAGAAGCATGGCTCTAATTTCTGGCCTGTTGCATACTACTCATCTCGACTCTCCCCTGTGGTACTTGGTATGCCTTCATGCCTGCGGGCAGTGGCCGCAGTTGCAATTGTTATCAAACAATCCTCTCCCATTGTACTGGCCAGTGACTGTGGAGTACATGTCCCACATGAAGTTTTGCATATTCTGAACACCTCTGCTACTCAGTATATGACAGCAGCAAGGCGATCTGGTTATGAAGCAATAATTCTTTCAAGCCCACACATGACACTTAAACGCTCTCCCCCTCTAAACCTAGCTACGCTGGTGCCAATTCCAGATTTTGAAATCACACATGACTGTGTCACAACGATTGACATGTCTTCTTCCCCCAGAACTGATATGTTGCAAACTCCTATCCCTAATTCAGATATGATTCTATACACAGACGGGTCTGCGAGCAGGCCGTCTGACACAGTACACTTAGCAGGCTATGCTGTTGTAACGGCCCGTCCACACAGCGGCGTGCGTTGACGCTTCCCCATTCACTTTGAATGGGGTGACGTCACTTTTAGCCGAAATGCATCGTGGGAAGCGACGTGGAGCGTAGCTGGCGTGGCTCCCTGCAAAAGTTGAGCAATGTTCAACTTTTGACGCCTCGGCGAGGCGTCAGCCAATCGAATCATATGCCAGTACAAGCTCTAGCCAATCAAACAGCTGCTTGTGTGTCAGGGGCGGGAGATTCATGCGATTGGTTGTTGGTCGAGTGTCAGACACGCCCGCCGGCAAGCGTCAACGCACGCCGGTGTGTGGGCCGTAAATGACTGGGAAGTTTTAGAAAGCTGGGCCTTGCCAAATGGCACGTCGGCTCAGGCTGCAGAGTTGTATGCTCTGCTGAGGGCGTGTATTTTGGCTAAAGATAGAGTTGCAATCATTTTCAAAGACTCCAGGTATGCATTTGGTGTGTGCCATGATTTTGGTGTCTTGTGGAAAATGTGCGGTTTCTTAACATCGGCCGGTAAGCCTATTCAACATCATGCGTTAGTAGCTCAGCTATTAGACGCTATCATGCTCCCTACGCAGCTAGCAGTAGTTAAGTGTGCTGCTCACACAAATTCTGATGATCCTATTTCACGTGGAAATGCGTTAGCCGACACCGCGGCTAAACAAGCAGCAGTTTCCTGCTCTTCTATGGTGCTCCAATGCCCCTTGACACAATCAGCAGAGCCCATTTGTTTGCCTTCCTTTAATGATGTCGCGGACATGCAAGCCCGCGCTGATGTTAGGGAGAAAGATTTATGGCTAAGACGAGGTTGTACACTTGACGCTGAGTCCAGCTTGTGGCTCCACCCAGACGGACGGATGGTCTGTCCACGTTCGTTCCTCCATGTTTTGGCACATGTTGCACATGGCAAATCACATGTAGGAAAAGGAGGGATGAATGGGATTATAAAGTCCCAATGGTTTGCTTCAGGCATTACACTAGCTACACAGACCCTTGTAGATAGATGCATGATATGCCAGCAGACAAGACGAAGAAGTGGTCAAATTCAGCATGAACACTTACCGGCCCCCTCGGGGCCCTTTGTAAATATGCAAATTGACTTTTCACATATGCCACCATGCCAAGGATTCAAATATCTTTTGGTAATAGTGTGCCAGTTCTCCAAATGGGTAGAGGCCTACTCTACCAGAAAAGAAGACGCTAGAACAGTTGTAAAGTGTCTTCTCAAAGATGATATTCCTAGATTTGGTGTGCCCACAGGAATTAACAGTGACAGAGGTCCAGCATTCGTTTCTAAGATAACCCAGAGTCTAGCTACAGTGTTAGGGTTCAAATGGCAATTGCATGTTCCCTATCACCCACAGAGCTCAGGCCAGGTTGAGAGAATGAACTTGACTATAAAGGAGATACTCACTAAAACAATGTTGACCACAGGAATAACATGGGTAGATGCGCTGCCTCTAGTTCTGTGCTCCATCAGAAGTTCACCAAATGCAACGACAGGGCTTAGCCCACACGAGGTATTGATGGGAAGGGTAATGTTCGCAGGATCTAGCCCCCCAGTAACACCCCACACACTCACTCTTTTGTGGACAGATGATTACATGACTAACTATGTCAAATATCTAACTGACATGTTGAGAAAGTTTCACAGGCAGGTGGCTGACAGGCTCCCCCAGCCGGGAGAGGAGCCCACCCACCCCTTTCAGATTGGTGATAATGTACTAATCAAATCTCTTGAAAAAGATGCTCTGTCTCCCAGGTGGAAAGGTCCTTTCCAGGTGTTAATAGTGACCAGAACAGCCCCAAGAGTACAAGGGAGACCGGAGTGGATTCACGCTACAAGATGTCGTTGCTCCCCTCTACCGGATTCTGGCGTGTGAAGGCAGTCATCATCGTCATGCTGGGTCTTCTGTACCTGGCCAAGGACGCCCTGCTAGATGAAGCTGTGGAAATCCCAACGACAGGTGGCGAGGGATCTCGCCCGTCTGAGGAAGAAAATAAGGTGCTCTTATCTACGAGCGCAGATGACTTGACCACTCAGGGCCCAGACCCTGAGGGAAAAACGACACCAAGGGGCAAATCAGTGCCTAGCGACAAGGACAGGTTGTATCCAATCACCACACAGACATTCAGTATGGTGCAAGAGACACAACGAGAAAGAAAAGGAGGAAGAATCAGGAGGATTGTCTCCCTCCCTGATCATAAATCAGAGACTATTTATTTTAACTGTCCAGCTTTAATATGTGATCCATCTAACTGTATTATTATATTTTATGTGTCCTTAGTTCACTCAACGTGGGAGATATATCCTGTAATGGCAATTTCCTTTCCTCTGTCCTATTTTTGCCGTTACTTTCACAGAAGGGCTGAAGAGTGATCCAGACGCAGACACAAACAGATGAGTTTCCGGTCCTTTCTTGTAGTTTATAATGAGGTTTTATTCAGCTTTACATACCAGGGTTAATTGTACATATACAAATATATACACAAATGGTGTGTATGTGTTGGCATGTCATTCTTAAAGAATGTTTAGTTTCCTTTCTTCTCCCTTATTTTAAGGGTCATCAGTCTGTGCTGTTCTTAGGTTGAAGCAGTCGTGTTGCCATCCCGTCCAGTGCTTAGAGAACCTGTGGGTTTTATTTTCACCCAATTCCAAGCCTCTCCTTATAGGGCTCCTGCATTGATGAGTCAGTCACTTCTTCAGGTCTGTCACTTGGATTCAGCCGGTGCTCGGTAAGGTGTTTGTTGGGCAAGCTGGGATTTTCTTGTCTGAATGGCAAGTCTAGGCAGTAGTGTCCATCTGACATCTCCACTTCCACTTCTGGTTCGGTCTCCACTTTCACTTCTGGTTCGGTATCCACTTTCACTTCTGGTTCGGTATCTGCTACAACATGTCCATCCTCTTTGGCGTCTGCTACAACATCGCCATCCTCGTTGGCGTCTGCTACAACATCTCCATCCTCTTTGGCGTCTGCTACAACATCGCCATCCTCTTTGGCATCTGACATTTTTTCAGAGTGATTCATAATGTTCAGGAATTGTTTGTCTTCTCTGGACATTTCTTCTGTTTCCTTGCTTGTATTTTCCTTGAAATCATGATTGTATTGTTTGACCAATAGCTCCTCTAGGCGTACAATGGTTATCCGATTGACAGCAGCAGCAGGGTGGCCATTAGCATCTCTGCTGTCGTTGCTTCCTTTTAGGGGACCATAGAAGACCCACCCCAGTAGGGTCTTTGCATCATACGGTCCTTCTCCTTGGCTATTGATCAGCTCCCAAGGTTCCAATACCTTAGGAGAATTTGTCCCAATGAGTAGGTCAATGCCAGAAGCAATGTCATTAATTTTGATGTCCTTTAAGTAAGGCCATTTTTCCAGATGTTCTTGTAGAGGAATATTGTGCTTGGAAACAGGCACAGTTTTATGTGTGAAGACATCGGATAGTTGAAGGAAATTGTTTTCGTCCAGACTCGATATTTCCAAACCTGAGATATGATGACTAGACACCATTTTTTTCTGATTCATTGTCTTTAGGAGAATGTTAGTCCTTTGTCCTGTAAGGTTTAGCCTTCTCATTAAACTTTCTGTGCAAAAGGTAGATGAACTTCCATAGTCCAGAAATGCATAAGTTTGTAACACTTTGTCTCCTTTGTGGCTCTTTACTTGTACTGGTACAATGGAGAAGATGGAGTTTTCATCACCGGCCCCAATGTGCCCACATGTATGAGGTGAGGTGACACTATTACTTTCCATTGGCTTCCTATTCTGTTTTGTGTGTTCTGCTTCCTCTCTTTTGCCTTTTTGTTCAATGTGGAGTATTTCAGGATGACTTTCATTGCACACATAACATGTCAAACGACTGTGGCAGTGTTTGCTCATGTGTCCTATTTTTAGGCATCCAAAACACACCCCTTTTCCTTTCAAGAAGTCCATTTTTTCTCTGTGTGTTTTCTTCAGGATGTGTGGACACTGCTCCAATGAGTGACCACTTCTTCTGCAGAACAAACACAAATGTAGGGAGTTGGTGGTTGATGGAGGTATTTTCATTCCATTCGTTGTTGCATGTTCTAGCACTGGTGTTCTTGGGCAGGTAATAATTGTTGCAAAACTACTTGCTCTTAGGCGTGGTTTTCCCCTTGAAAAGGTAGAGATAACAGTTTTGATTGCTGCAGTTGGTTTATCATCTTGGATGCTTCCAAACAGAGGATCTGACAGTATCTTCACTTGCTTTTCTATAAAGTTGACAAGGTCAGGAAATGTAGCTCGATGCCCACGCTCTTCCTATAGCTGACATGCTCTATTCCTCCACTTGTCTCTGAGTTTGTAGGGTAGTTTCTGAAGTATGTGTTTCATGTTTGAAACAACATTCATTTCATCCATATAGGTGAGATGTTCCATTGCATTGCAACAACCTCTAAGGAACAAAGAGAAGGCTTGGAGTGCTTCCACATCTTCGGCTTTGATCATTGTCCAGGTAAATGCTTTGTTCATGTATGCAGTGGCGATCTTGTGTTCTTTAAGCAGCTGTTTTGCCCTTTGGTAACCTTGAGCTGGAGGCAGATGTTGGCAGCTGCGCACTAGGTCCTTTGGTTGTCCTCTAGTGCAGTGCTTCTCAAAGTGTGGTCCGCGGACCACTGGTGGTCCGTGAGCGCCCCGTAGTGGTCTGTGAGTATATTGGTAACATTTCACATTTGAAATAAATAAATACATTTAAGTTTTCCGCACTCTCGCGGGAATATCTCCGCAATGGAATGAGCTTAAGTTTCACTTTCTATTGCATGATAAAGCCCAGGGCAACACCTTCATCACACATGTTGTCACTTGTTTGTACCATTGTCAGGCAATTTATAATCTGTTCTAGAAAAACGATGTGTTTTGGGATATTTGTGGAGTTAGGTGGTCCGCGAGTGTTTTTTTATTGGTTAAGTGGTCCTTGGTATGAAAAAGTTTGAGAAACACTGCTCTAGTGTATTGCTCTAGGTCAGGGGTGCCCACACTTTTTGGGCCGTTGGGCTACTTTTGAAATGACCAGCTCACCGAGGTCTACCAACCAAAAATAAAATCCCAAATTGCAAGGGGCTGAATAACACGTTTTATGTATACATGGGATAACTACAACAACTCTAATTGGGTTCTTGAACAGAAACAAATACATGAATACATAAAACTAAAATGGCATGTTAACCTCTCTCTATTTCTCTCTCTCTCTGTTAAGAAACACATAACAAGCAGGCTAAGAAACCACTCTCCATGTCCTGAAATCTTAAACATAAAACACAAATATAAGTACAAGGAATACAATAAATGAATAGAACACTCAACTTAGACACCAGCCTCAAATGGGTCCTATGAACAGTCTCTCAAAGTTATAATGATATATACATAGGTCCAATTCTTTCTCTCTCTCTCTCTCTCTCTCTCTCTCTCTCTCTCTCTCTCTCTCTCTCTCTCTCTCTCTCTCTCTCTCATCTCTCTCTCTCTCTCTCTCTCTCTCTCTCTCTCTCTCTCTCTCTCTCTCTCTCTCTCTCTCTCTCTCTCTCTCTCTCTCTCTCTCTCTCTCTCTCTCTCTCTCTCTCTCTCTCATCTCTCTCTCTCTCTCTCTCTCTCTCTCTCTCTCTCTCTCTCTCTCTCTCTAGAAACACATAAAAACAAGCAGAGTAAGAAACCTCTCTCCATGGTCCTGATATAATGCTGCTCTTTCAAATGCACGGATGTCATGTCATAAACAGGAATGTCTCTTGGAGGTAAAGTAGAAGTGAGATGTTGTTGAGCCAGCATAGCAGTGTTGTCATTTTGCCTCTGGATTAGGTTATATATGTCACCTTGATTACAGGTGGTGTGATGTCAACATGTCCCTGCACATGTCCCTGCAATATTTGTCTGGGAATAGAGATTTGGGCTTGATGAGGGAATAATTCAGTTGCATGTAGGTTAAATCTTGCTGTAGGGTTTCTGAAGTAAGAGCTCATCCCATCTGATGCTCTAGATGTGTGTATTGATCCCATGCTGAGCACATTTAGCCTGGCATTGGCTTCTGCCAGTTTAGTTTGTATATCTAATTGTTCCTCTTTCCGATTCACCTGTTCTTCCTGTTGCTCCAACTGTTGTTTCTGTTGCTCCAACTGTTGTTTCAACTGTTGTTTCTGTGTTTTAATTGCTCCCCTTGTACATCAAGCTCATGTTGACTGTTCAGTGCTGCGGCCCTTTCGATTAAAGCCGCCCTTTCTGCCTGGGCTTTAATTCGAGCAGAAAAGGTAGATGATGCATGTGATGAACCAGTGTTGTGTTTTGACTGAGGGTGTGATGCCTTTGAAATGCTGTAATCAGGTCCGATGTCATCTGAGCTGATACTTTGTTCTATGGCACGTCCCACAATAGACTGTCCACTCTCAGATAACCACACATTTGCATCTTCTATAAATCCATCAAATATATGCATCTTTTCTTGCAGCCACTGCTTTTGCCTTCCCATTTCTTCTTCAGGCAGTTGAAGGTCGGTTAATGATTTGTGATTTGCTTTTAATTCATCACACAGCTTCATAAATTCAACCAGTTTCAACTGTATTTCCTTTGCATTGTCTTTTGAGCTCATACGCTCTTTTAGTCTTTCCATTAAATTCTTTACTTGCTTGTAGCTGAAGTTTCTTGCTTTTTGACAGTTTGCAATAAACAATTCCAATCCTTTGGCAGTGTGAGTGATAATCCTTCTTTCTCTCACAGATTGCAGTCCAACAGCGCCATCTTGTGACGTGATGTCAGATTTCACAGACATGATTAATGTTCACTGTCCCTTTAAGTTTCGTTTTCAGGAATTGTCCGTTAGCGATCCTTAATCCATGGTGAAGTGATTCTTATTGTCCAGTTTTACTCTGAGAGTACGATTCCACTTAATGTAATGGTTAATGTAATGGCAATTTCCTTTCCTATGTGTGGTAACCGTGACTGAGGTTGCCACATGTAAAGCTAGTCACTGACAACGCCACCTCCTGCTAAGGGGCAGGAGGAACCCGTAGACCCTAAGTCGTGGATCGATTTTAAAGCTTCCCTTAATCGGTTCAATTATGACGGAGGCATGAATTCCAAAAAACATAATACAGCTTTATTTAACAAGTGTTTGGAAACTATTTAAAATATCAATTCATGTAAAGTATAAAAATGGCAAATATAATTCAATACATATATAAGTTACCCTCCTCCGCTGGGCAGGGCAGGCCCGCTGGGTTGCAGTGCCTGCTAATCGTGAGGGACAAAAACAAGAAAAGCCACACACCAAAACAACATCTGCATGCAATATTTAAACCACAAACTCTATGAAATAATAACAGTGAGATATTTAGCATACAGAAAAGAAAGTGTCACACCGTGCAGTCCCTACACTGAAGGCAGGCAGCGTTCCACCCGGGCCCAGGCCTACGCCGCAGAGGAGCGCAACCTACTACACAAACAATAAAATAATTATACTGCCATACACCTACACATGAAAGAAAATACACAAGAAAACACTATAGGACAGTGGCTGGCTTGGTCCTTTTGAAAAGGAAACGTAACATGTTAGTTGCCAGCCTCATTCACCAACTCAATATAAAATGAAAGAGTTAAAACCAAGGCATACTTCCAAGAGAGTATATTTCCAACTCAGCTTAATCCTGCCGGGGAAATGGTCGCTTAATATCCCGGGTAGCTGGGCCGGTTGTGTACATTAAGCTCTGTAAAACACATAAATAAGTTGCTTAAAACACAATTAAAAACGTCGGTTTAAAAACGCCATTTAAAAGCAAATTACTCATAACAGACCCGGTCTTGTGCCTGTCGGGAGAGTTTCCCTCCGTCAATGGTAAACTCTCGTCTTGCCCTCGCCCTAATAAAACCAAACTAAATGAGCCACTTGCATAAGTTAATTTAAAAGACCATAAAACCACCTTAAAACTGTTATTCCTACCTTTGTGAGAAGACCAGTGACAGGCAGCCAAGAGAGACTTTTTTTGAACTGACGGCAAACTTTTTATGGCTTCCTGTTTGGTCACCGGTCATGTGACCGCATCAGGTGACAATGACGTCAGATTCCCACATATGTCCTATATATTTTTGCCGTTACTTTCACAGAAGGGCTGAAGAGTGATCCAGACGCAGACACAAACAGTTTCCGGTCCTTTGTTGTAGTTTATAATGAGGTTTTATTCAGCTTTACATACCAGGGTTAATTGTACAGTTCTAATTGTTGTGATGAGCATCTGCCGGGCTGGTGGAATCGGTATGCTCTCTTCCTTCTGTGTCCCTCCCTCTCCTGTCACCTATGACCTCTTTATATACACCCGGTGCAGCTAAACCCCGCCACCCAGTGTTCATAAATAATATTGCACTATACATATAACTTAAATAAACTGACACACCAACAACACCCATAAAATGGCTCCTACATATCCAATGGACTAGTACCGTGTGGACGGGGTGGCGTCGGAGGGGGTGAGAATAGCACTCGACACCATTGAAGACATGCCTCCAGAACTGTGGTGTAGCACTAGAGAACAGGTTAAGACACTGATAAAGGATAAAGCAACATGTAGAGTGAGGAAACCAGATTACCAGGTTCCCAATCCAGGTGCTACTGCATGCAAACTGTCTGGACCAGATAGAAAAACAAATGTTCTATCCACTCCACTTAAACACTCAGGAGGTGATGTAGATTTTTCAAAAAAGACCTTAATCACTCCTTTTAAACAAACTAAAACTAATTCTGCAGTAAGTTTAATGTTAGACTACGCACATGAACGTATATATGCCAGAATCCATGCATTCTCCCATGTTTAGCCCAATTCCTTTCACAAAAGCGGATTATAAATTAGTCAGCTGGAACGATATTGACTCTAGGATTAGCGATGAGGCTGAGGACTGCTACACTCCTTCATACCCAACAGACTCTGATAAACCGTTACAGTATGAGGGTCTGGTCTCTCTCATTGTTGAAACAGTAAATAAAAATTACCTGCCTGACGGGTTTCAAACGATTGATGTTTTTAAAACTAATATATGTGAAGAAATACATTAACCTAGCTTTTTAATACAGATTCCAGTTAGCTCTGGTACAAACAAATTGTTCGGTTAATTCCACAAGTCCAACATGCACAAAACAACCACACATGGCATCTTTATTAGCTGAAGCTTTAGTGACAGTGGTACCCTGGTTTGGCTACAGAACAGTGGAGTCCGTTGAGGTTAAAATACATGATTGTACGCAACCAATACCCCTAGGCAATCCCCCTACACGTGACTGTTCAATATATGTTCCCCCAATTGTAGTACATGAATGGAAGAATGTGTCCATCTGTTTCCAGAATGAAGCAGGATCTCACACCTCTCCGGATGTGGGACACAGCGACTGTAATACCATAGTGAGGGTAAAATTAGCCGGAATTCCCCTCCCACAGAGAGTTTACTTAGTTTGTGGCGACCGGGCTTATGGCTGCGTACCGTATGACGTTTTTTATGGCACCTGCTATCTAGCCTACCAAATTCCTTTAATCCGTAAAGTAGAGGCAAATGAGATTGCAGCGATACTTCCCTCTCTACACAGGAACAGCAGGTCCATTACAAAAGGACAACAGATAGCGAGCCTATGTTTGCCTTGGTACGGCATTTATGTTAGTCAGCAGGAAATCATGGCATTATCCAAAGTAGTGGAAAATCATCTAAATGTATCAAACACAGCAATGTTAGCTGAACATAAAGAATTGCAAGAAGTTAGGACAGTAGCACTACAGAATCGCATGGCGCTGGACCTCCTCTTAGCTCCCCAGGGGGGCGCATGTAAAGTAATTGGTGCAGAGTGCTGTTCCTTTGTCTCTGACGCCACATCGGAAGTTATGGATATGATTCATGATACGGCTAACGGGATAAAAGAATTGCATGAAACTCATGGGTTTACATTTGGGGATTTAAGTGGAACCCTTGGATCCTGGGGAGCGGGGTTGGTTACATTTGTTGTTACTGTTGCAGTGTTTATCTTGGTTGTGCTAATCATAGTGACCAGTTTGATCACTGTAGTTAAATTAGCCATACGCAGGGTTGCCAAGACTGCCCTCCAGGCCCCACAGAGGCTAGTGGGGTATTCAACTGTAAATGACACAATGTTGAAGTACGACGCCGACCTCCCAGACCCATGGGTCTCCATGGCAGTTCCTGTACCATGGGTACCTCCTTTCAGCGATTGATAAATTGATTAAAGTTGACACTCAGAATAAAGAATAGATGTTTTGATTTTCCTTGAATAAAAAACAGATGTTTTTGATTTTTCCTTCCTCAGGTTGTTACAATAAAATGTCAGACTTTTCCTTTTCAGATTTTGAACAAATGTATTTGAATAAAATGTATGTAGTAAGTGCCTTACTCTTGAATAAGTGTATTGAAGTAAATGTAAAGTAATGTTAAAGATTGAGGACACTGTACCTTTACAGATTACAGATTGATCGATTCATCACTGTGAATGTATACCTTAACTGGATTCCTTATGATTCTGATTTTATACCTCAATTGGATTTCTTATAATCCTACATTCTAATTGTGTTTTAATAAGTAATTGCCTTGAAGTAAATCTTTAAGATGTAAGCTGATTTTGAATTTGTGTTTGATGAATGAGATTAATTGAGTGATAAATGATAAAAGATCTTGTTTTGAAACATATATTTTACTATTATATTTTTGTATTACATGTGTGTTATTATTGTGCTTTTGACAAAAATAAATCAAACACTGAAGAGAGATGATTTTTCTATTATGGTTGTCTGTATCAACCATTGTGATTGAATGTTTCAATCTTATTCTGCTTTTGATGTAATTAATGTAATGAGAATCCACACAACTCTGAGGACGTTTTATTTGATTTAAGTAGTGACTGAAATATTCTTAGACTAATGTTAATTGGTTATCAATAAATTGATAAAAGGGAGGATCTGTGAAGAAATATTTTAATGAGATCTGTGCAGGGGAGAATTTTAGTGTTTTCCCTATGTGTCCTGTTTGTAATTTACACAGGGCAAATGCCAAAAGGCCCTGCCTTCCTATGGGGGAGTGTGGCCAATGCACAGATGGTGTTAACAGACCAGTCCTTTGTGTTTCAACATGTGTGATATCGATTAGGATGGAAAGAGCGTGAATATAGGCCACTCCTATATTCTCTGTGTAGAATTGCGCTGTTCTGCTCTGTAAATGGGCAGTGTTGACTGGGTATCTGTATGATGCAAGTCCTATGGAAACCTTGTAAATACTCCCGGCCGTTGACTCTCAATAAACTCTGGTGTTTGATAAAGCGGATTCCAGCTTCCATTTTCTTTCATCACATTGCGGATCAGAAGTTTCTCTCACAGGGTGAAGGGGTGGTCTGGGAGGACGAGCTATGGTCCGTGCAGTGGGAGACTCAGAGTGGGGGTTCCGTCTCCGGCATAATCTGCGTGGGCTGATTACGGGTCCCCAGACGGTACCTGGAATTAGATGTTAGAATACACGGTATATGAATATAGATGTTGATGGGCAGAGGATGTTGGGATGAAGGGATGTAGGGATGAGGGGTGTAGGGATGAGGGATGTAGGGATGAGGGATGGAGGGATGAGGGATGTAGGGGTGAGGGATGAAGGGATGAGGGATGAGGGATGGGGGGATATGGAGATGTTGAGGGGGGAAGGGAGGAAGGGATGGATGGATGGATGTATCGCTCAGTGTGAGTCGGAAGGGGAACTGTATGGGTAGAAGGGAGAGGGAGGGTGGGTTGAAAGGATGGAGACAAGCATGTAAATGATGTGAGGGGGTGAAGGGGTGGTCTGGGAGGACGAGCTGTGGTCCGTGCAGTGGGAGACTCAGAGTGGGGTTTCCGTCTCCGGCATAATCTGCGTGGGCTGATTACGGATCCCCAAAAGAGTCGGATTAAATGGAACCGAGTTGAGCGTGTGCCTGTCTGAGATCATTGAGGTTGTTACGGATGTAAGCGTGGTAAGCTAGGGATGACCAGCGGCCCAGGACCTGGATGGTTTGGTCGGAAGTGCTGAGTCTCGCTGCTGTGGACGCTGCATCGATGCGGAAGGAATGGCTCGAATAGTGTTCTGAGCGTATCCCCGAAATAAGCAGGACGTTGTGGAAATGTATCTGGAACCAGAAACGTGTGGCCATTTTCCCTGTTTCGGTGAGAAAGAGTGGGTGTTGAGGCGTTGCATTTGCGGCGTACCTTGCGCTGATGTATTTGGTTAGTGGCTCGTATGGGCTGAGATACGAGTTCAGGCGGAAGATGTGGATGGGGAAAGAAATTCCCAGTTTGATCTGTTTTACTCCTTCTGAGTGTGAATATGAGGGAGTCGTTTGTGTGCAGGGATATGTCGGATAGGCTGGGGTGGTGGTGAGGGTTGTAGGCAGATGAAGTGGGTGCGAATTCGGAGCATCGCAGAAAGCCGAAGAATGCTAGCAGGAACATGCATTCTAGGGTAAGGTCGACCATTGGGGATAAGTATCCTGAGCATAGGGAACGGATGCAGAGGCTGAGAAGGTCGGAAGTGAGTGGCAGTCGTTTGGCTGTGAGGGAGGGTTCCTGCTTACGTAAGCCTTTGATGAGCATTGTGACGTGGAAGGACATAGTTGGCCGCTGGCTATTTTAATGAAGAAGTTAATTCCGGTACTGGTGTTGGGCAGAGATTAAGGTGAGTCTGCGGAGGAACTGCATGAAGCTAGGGAGCGAGATCGGCCTTTGTTAAGGATCTCTACGACTGTGCTGTTATCGGTGTGGATGAGTAAGGCTTTCCTAGACCATTCGTGCCCCCAGAGAATGGCGGCTATGATGATGGGATATAGTTCGTGAAGTGCGGATGAAGGAGAAAGCGTCTGTGAATTGAGGGCTGTGAACTCCGGGGGCCAGGTGGATGAGAACCATCTCCCTGCGTAGTAGCCGCCGAAGCCTATGGAGGGGGCTGCGTCAGTGAAGAGTTGGATATCCTCGGGTTTGGTAATGAAATCGTCATAAAAGAAAGAGATGCCGTTCCACGAGGACAGGAAGTCCTGCCAAAGGTGCATTTCCATTTCGCATGCGTCGTCGAGAACTCGTCGATCGTGGATGGAGGGGACTGAAGCCGCCGAAGCCTATGGAGGGGGCTGCGTCAGTGAAGAGTTTCCTTGACACTTCCTTGACTTCTTTGGCTAGTAAGGTGTCGACGGTGTGAGGTTCTTTTAAGGCGGTGTTTAGAGTAGGTGAGGTCCTGATAATTTATTCCGGTAAATTACTCTGACCTACTAATTGACCTGACCGAAGTTATTGAGTCTATGTAAGTTTACTGCTTGGCTCAGATCCACCAACGTCAGCAAGATCTCACCTCTATTAACTCCCCGAAGAACCAGGTTCAATTAACTGCTGTTTCTCTTTTTAATCTGTTTAAGTGATCCTGAAGGATTTTGATATCGGTAAATGAGGTGTGTTCCTACCTAAGTGTGTGTGGCAGGGTGCAGTCTTACCTTTGAAGCAAGAGAGGAGAGCACAGATTTTCTTTAAATTGTCCCTAATCCAAAAGGTGAGATCAATTTATTTGAAGAAAAATAGGTCCAAACTAATACAGAGTCTTTACCTTGAGGGTAATAACATTATAATCATTATAATCGTACAAAACATATCATGCTGGGGTTATATTTTGTATCTAAAACCTTAATTCATATTCATTTTATTCCCGTGCTAACGCCTTCCGGGTTCTTCTAAATAATACTATTAGGGCTAAGCTTCCCGTACGTCCGAATAACGTCTTCCAGGTAGATCTAAATAGTTGTATTCATTTGATTCCTGTACGTTCTTAATAACGCCTTCCAAGTCGATCTAAATAGTACTATTAGGTCTAAGCTTCCCATACGTCCGAATAACGTCTTCCAGGTACAGATGTAGCACTCCAGATCAGACTCAAATGGGTGTGTCCCAGTCAAAAGCCCAGCGGATGCCAGTGGCTGGGGGTGTTGCCAAATTGCTAGAGGGCGTTGCCCAATTTCCCCATTTGTTCAATTACAGGATTTAACCATGAGATGGCGCTTCATTCACAAAATACACAATGGGCGTTGTAGAAACATCAATATTTTAGATCAAATAAAGTATATAGTTTGCTTTATGCAGTATATTTCTTGTAATATTGTACAGTAGATTGAAGTAAATCAACTTATACATTAAGATAAGATAAGATGGACCTTTATTAACCCTCTCCCTTGACTCCCACATCCGCCAAGTTGTCAAAATCTCATTTTTCCATCTCCGCAACATTGCCAAAATCCGTCCCTATCTCACCCGCCCCGCAGCTGAGCGACTCATTCACGCCTTCATCTCCTCCCGCCTCGACTACTGTAACTCCCTCCTATACGGCATCAGCTCCACCTCCCTCAGTAGACTCCAGCGTGTTCAGAACGCAGCCGCCAGACTTCTCACGCACACTAAATCATGGCACCATATCACCCCGGTCCTCAAAGAACTACACTGGCTTCCCGTTACTCACCGCATCAACTACAAACTCCTGGTCCTTACCTATAAAGCCCTCCACCATCTGGCCCCCCCGTACCTCACTGACCTTCTCATCCCCTACCATCCTCCCCGGACCCTCAGGTCCACCTCGGCCGGCCTGCTTTCCACCCCCATTGGCAATCTCCGGAGCTTCGGAGACAGAGCCTTCTCTGTGGCCGCCCCAAAGCTCTGGAACTCCCTCCCCCAAGACCTCCGTGAGTCCGAGTCCCTCACTCTGTTCCAGTCCCGCCTCAAAACCCATCTTTTCACCTCTCTCTATCCGTAAAACACCCCCCCACTCATTTTCGACCTCCTCCTGACTGCCACTGTGTTTTGTTTTGTTGTTTTTGTTGTTTTTCTTAGTCTGTTGTCTACCTGCCCCAGTCTATCTACTCATATTGTAAAGCGTCTTTGGGTATTATAAAAGCGCTATATAAATCCAATTTATTATTATTATTATTATTATCCCGTGGGGAAATTCAGTAGTTCAAACAGCAACAGGGTGAGAGTGAAAAACAGGACAGCACAGATTCACACAGATTAATAAAATCAAAAATAAGATGAGCGATAAAAATAATAATAATGAGAAACTATGAAATAAGAAATGAATAAAACTAAAATGTAATTATCATATCATATATTATAATGTATTGTATTATTAAGTAATATCATACATTAACCGCATTATAGCAGATGCCACATTAAATGGATGAACATGTATGCATCAATAATTACAACAGAGTATTTCTAAATACAAGTTGTAAAAATACTTATATGTATTTAATATTAACCCTTTGGAGTCGACCGTCACGCCGGCGTGATCAGATCACATGACCTGTTCAAGCCGGTGCCGCATAAAAACAACAGTCCGGACAACATTGCCAGTGTGTTTCTGTCGAAAGTACTGGCTTGAAACTATATCCCAGTCTTTGTTTCATGCAAAAAGACCCAGTAAACACGGAGATACGATGATATAAAGTTAATACATTTCAAAATTATGAAATATGGAAGCACATATTTGAATATCTTCGCCGTATTTGATCATTTTACGAAACGGAAAATACTGGAAACTGTAGATTCTGCTCAACAGGATGTATATACCAGGGAGGGGGTGAGGTAATCAGTTAAACGGAGTGATACGAAACGAGACGAAAAGAGACGAAGAGGGACGGCGGGAACCGAAGAGAGACGGCGTGAAATGGAGAGAGACGAAGATATACGAAGACAGGCGGCGGGAGACGAAGAGAGGCTGCGGGAGACTGCGATTGAAGTAAAGTGACGGACAAACATTGAGAATTTAGATATAGTTAGATAGATTTAGAGTTTTGAAGACTCAACTATGATGAACAGAACTCTGAACATGAGTCAAGCTTTAAGCTTGTTTTTTGACATGGAGGAGGAGGAATCTGTGATGTTGCCCTCTGTGTCGTAGTTGACAGAAACCGCTTTGAAGCGTGGCACAGATAAAGACAGAAAAAACAGATTGTTGTACATAATGTTTATATATATATATATATATATATATATTTGTATTATATTTATAATAACACTTTTGCCTTATCAGAATGAAATCCCATGCTACCTCAATCAAACTTTCACATTATCATAGTCACATCCCATGTATATATTTCCAGCTTTTAAATGGTTTCGTTGTGTGTTTGTGTTATGAAAAATAAAATCATTTTCAAAATCTGTTTTTACGTTTTTTTTGTGATTTTGGGTCCAAAATGTTTATATAGTAGAAGATCACTGCTCTAAACAAAGTCAAAAATCCTACATCCAAACGAAATAAATATAATTAATTATGATGAATACGTTAAGTCTTGTTCATTGTTTTTCACTTTTATTAAATGTTTGATATTTCCGGTGGAAATGGTGGACTATCGGACATTCAAAATGCAGCATATTTTCACTCTTACACACATAATATTCTCATTTTACATACATACATTTTCACTCTTACACACGGATATTCTCCTTTTGCTCTCATGCGAAATCTAAAACAAAGTATGTCATGTATATTTAGTTTTCGTTGATGAGACGAGACGGACTAAGGTGTTAATGGTGGACTATCGGACATTCAAAATGCAGCATATTTCCCCCAAGTGTCTGTCAAAATGCATTTTACATTTCTAACTTGCAATATCATTATTTCCGCTCTCTTCAGAAAAGCGATCTCCCTCTCTGTGTGCGGGGGATCACAGGAGGGGGGGGGGAGAGCTGTGGAATGTGACACACATTCCGATGGCCAATTCGTTTTAAACAAAGGGTCCCCAACATACATATAGGAGACATGGGGGGTTGGGCTGGGGTTGGTCTGCAGCAAATCACAGAGGCATTTAAAAAGTGAAGACAATACATTCTGGAAATGTTCACATCAGGCACCTTCAAGTTAAACAATACTACTGTACAGTAAACAATTAACACAGTAAATTATGTGGATTAAATCACATTTATTTCGTTAAAAATAAACGAAATAACTCGGTTTGCATTCATAAAGAATGCACAAACGTGTTTAATCGTTAATGTCAGATATGTACTAAGTAAATAGCCTACATTAGTTCCTGCTCAAGATTAGATTCAACTGTATTGTTATTGCACAGATTACAGGTACTGAGACAACGAAATGCAGTTTAGCTTCTAACCAGGTGCAACAAGAAGTAAAGTGAAAAGTAATGTTCACAATCTACAGAATAAAATATATAATGAATTGAATGATGAATAAACAGTGAATACACTAGATATCAGCTGTGAGCAGTATGAACAGTGTGTTAATCGTTAATGTCAGATATGTACTAAGTAAATAGCCTACATTAATTTCATTATGGATTAAACCACATTTATTTCGTTAAAAATAAACAAAATGATTAAATGTAGGGTGAATTGCCCTAATGTGGAACATTTTTGCATTTCAGACTTCGGGAATATATTGCGACATGAAGCCGATACAATAAATCAAAATCCAGTAACATTCTGAAATCCCCAGGATGTGTCCTAATCAAACCAAAAGAGAACATGCAGATATTAAACTCATACAAGAAATGGTAGACATATTAGTACTCTTAGTGCCAAGTTGTCTCAGACAATCTGTTTTCCTAATGTGGGACAGTTCTGTGCAAAATGTGGGACACTGAAAAGTCTATATTAAAAAGCCTCAGTCACCTTCATTCATGTAATAAAAAAATCTCAGGCCAGTAACACTCAAAGCTACAGTAAATGTGCAATACCATGCTATGTTACTATTTATAATGTTATTGTTGTTACAACAGAAGATGTTTTTATTTAAATTGAAGTTAAATGCATCAATCTGGTGCACTGAGGGCAAAATTAGTAGATTTGTGGATACGGCTCTCAACACTCATATGAAACAGAACTCTTCTTACAATGTGTGTTGGAACTTGGAAGGTATTAAATTACTATGCATATGTTATTGTGTAAACACACAGCTGATCACCTGAGAGCTGCCGTTTCATTCAGAGCATTTAAAAAAAACGACGGTCTGATTTCAACAACTCAATGTGTGATTATTATAGCAGTAATATTAGACACTAATAATACAGTACACTATTAACACTGTACATATTATTGTTTGCCCGTGGGATTAGGGTGATCGGTAGAGAGCCGCTGCATTTTCCTCCGTCGGATGTGATATAAAAACAAAGCGATTATTGTTGTTGTTGTAAACTCACGTGGATTCGATTTAGTGCATTCATTTCAACTCGCGAACATATGATACATTAAATGAATGCGAGGATCACGATCGAACATCGTTTGTTTGACCCTGGATGCATTTCCTGATCTAAAAACATAGCGATGGTTTTGTACTTACGCCAACGTGAATTAAACATTATTTTGTTAAATAAAAACATGGTGATGTTTAGTAAATGATTACATGTCTCTTACTTAAGCACAGAATATGATCCTATCCGTGACATATATGGATCTTAACAAATATCCGCTATATCAGATACCCTGTAGATCAGCTGTTTATTTCACATGAGTTCAGTGTGGCAGCTTTTCACGGCTCCCCCTGGTGGATCCATGATCCATTGCTGCTGGTTTCATTATAATTAAATGTATTTATCAAGGGGGCGTTTCAAGTCCTGCAGGGGGGGTTTTCCTTATCAGCAGGGGCCCACCCCGTGCCGATCACGGACCCGCACGGGTAGGCGTATGAAACGAAGCGCTACATCTGTAGATGTAAATAGTGTTATTCATAAGATTCCTGTACGTTTCTAATAACGCCTTCCAGGTCAATCTAAATAGTCATAAGATTCCTGTACGTTTCTAATAACGCCTTCCAGGTCGATCTAAATAGTCATACGATTGTTGTACATTTCCAATAACGCCTTCCAGGTATATCTTACCGAGAGCCATCTAACCCAGCTCTGAGGGCCAGAGCTTACCGGGAGAGTATACCAGGGGTTTCCCCCTCTCTCCCCTCGAAATCCAAAAAAGCCAGTCTTTTTATGCTCAAAAAACCGGATAGAAAACCCTAAAAACACCTCCTCTACCCAACCAACATATTCTATTGGCTCTGGCATAAGACACACCTTCCCAAGTTTGTGTAAAAAACAAAACAAAACATGACTAGACATATTCTATGGCTATGACATAACCACCCTTTTGAGGCCTCAATGTGTTTCTCGTTAAGTCCGGAGCCCCCCTCCCTGCTGTGAGAGGAGAGTGAAGAACCTGCCTACTCTCTTATCAGAGAGTAAGGCATAAATAATTATAGGTCTTACACTCAACTTAACAAACCACTTTGTTTTGTTTATGCTGTAAATAGAGAAAAACCTAAAATATGAATCATTTTCATTGTGGGTTATACAAGAATATAATTGATTATATTTGATTATAACTAACTTTCGTTTTAAGTATTCAACATACTATGAAGCTCTCAACACCCTCTTTTTCAAACGCAAATGTATCAAACAGCAACAACTACAATTGTAAGCATACATACATATTCAAAAACCATCAAGAAGCATTCTCATTATGGGTTCATACAAGAATATGATTGATCATATATGATTTATAATTAACTTTCGTTTTAAGTATTCACTTCATATGGAGATCTCAACACCCTCTTTTTAAAACGCAAAGTTATCAAAACAGCAACAGATAAAATCGTAAAAACACATACATATTACATCCGTAAAACTTCAAGCATCAATATCATGAAAAGTTCTTCAGTATGTGTAATCAGGACGACCTTTGATGAACCTGGTGTGAAAAACACCGAAAACATAGTACCTCACTGGAATGTTCTCGTCATCACAGGTCAGGCACCCGAGTAAAAAGAGTCATGATGATCATAGATTTGTGCGCACCCCCACTCGGCCTGGCACTTGCAGGAGCGGGGGGCCTATCTGTTGTTCCAGTTGTAAACTCCTAAATCCATGTTGCTATCTGATGTAAATCCTTGACCTTGACCATGGAGGGGTTGAGGTTCCTCCCTGGATGACACCTCCAAACGAAAACCAGATAACTCGGTCGACAGTTGTTGTGGATTGTTTACACCTCGTCAATAATCGCTCATAACTTTGTGACAAGGTCAATGAGGCCCCACACAATGATAGCACAAACAAGGAACCAGAGGCATATGAAACAGCTTAGCTGGCACTCGCTCATGACATCCTGTGTGTGCAGTGTGAGATTAGGTGTATGTGGTGCGAGTGTGGTGCTGGTGGTGACTTGGCACGTCACTTGTTGTCGTCTGTTTCTACCGTCTCTCCTGGCCTGTGACTATGACCTTGCAGTGGCTGGCGTGGACCCACGTGGCTCTCTCGGTGACCTTGACCGCTGTCTGGGTGACGAGGAGCACCTGGTAGGGCCCTTGCCAACGGTTGGATTTCCAGCTCTTTCTCCGGAAGTTCTTGACCAGCACGAAGTCGTTGGAGATGGTAAAGTGGACCAGTGGTAAGGGGTAGGGCTGCTGCTACCTGGCGTCTGATATCTGACCATGCAGTTATCAGGTAGTCGTCGTCCTTTTTTTGGGAAATCCACTGCGATCTGAGTAGCTCAGCGGGTAGAGATGCAGCCTGTCCCACAAAGCTGGAAGAAACATCATCCTCCACTGGCAGGGGTACAGGTGACTCAGCCGCTGATCCATGCTGCACAGGTTTCCTGGGTCCAGGACTTGGCTTCACTTGAGGCACTATGACTGAAGTTGTCCCGCTAGGCAGGTTCAAATCCTCTTGGTAGATTGCTGAGGTATTAATCTCAACAATATAGCTAAGATCAAGTATAAATAATTTCTCTGATTCATAAAAAGTTGTTTTCAGTTTATAAAACTTCCCCAAGTGTTTTCTCAAGCACTGGGCCATAATTTACTCTTATCAGTTTAACGACCTGACAGCCCTACACCTCCATGCTGTGTGAAAACCAGCAAAAGAGAAGGAGGAAGATGTGCTCAAAAAAAAATCTAATTTAAATGAATACTGTTGTAGGTTGTAGGCATATAACAATTAAAATAACTGAAAAGAAAACTAATAGTGTAAAATTAAAAAACAATGAGAAAAATAATACAAAGGTTATTTCCCATTTCCTCTTTGATACTGAGGTATTCTCCATTCAAGCTCCAATGATCCATATGCTAATAGACAGA
The DNA here is from genome assembly GCA_036324595.1 of Champsocephalus gunnari. Lineage (NCBI taxonomy): Eukaryota > Metazoa > Chordata > Actinopteri > Perciformes > Channichthyidae > Champsocephalus > Champsocephalus gunnari. Next base: position 14,657,268 of record CM070451.1, read on the forward strand.
GTTTCGTCTTGCCATCTTTCTTTGCATAATGCACTAAAGATTCTGCTAAATCCTTTGCATTTGAGCTATTGCTTGTTACTCAGACTTAAATTCCCTCTTTTGCTCTCTCGAATATCCCTTGGTACAGAATTTACCAAGACAAATTCTAAATTCTTGCGGGAAGATCCCACAAAAAGCCATCCTCTCCTGTGGAAGAAAGCACATTAACTGCCACGTGTGTGTGCAAAACATGTCATGTGATGTGAGACTGATAGCATCAACAGTGGATGGGTAGGCCGCAGTCATATTCCTATCTGGATTCTAAACTCAGTGGGCTCGGGTGAACCGGTCCTCTCTTCTGGAGTGAAACTACGTTCCCAGAGATTGACTTCACTGTATCCAAACCTTCTGATTTAGTTTTAAGCTGACCCTTCTCTGGACTTCGCCCCTTTCTGGTCACCCATACACAATTTCTGAACTTAAACGGAAAAGGTGTGATAGTTAGATATGACCTGACCTTTGCCCTGGGTAGCTTTTCCATACATATAGGAATATATTCAGCCTTGTCAAATTGATTGGAATGTCCCAATTTGTTTTACAGTTGTTATACTCCACTCTTTGGCTGCTCTAACGCCTGATACTCCTATGGTAACGACCAGATAGGTGTGATTCCCTTTATCCTGCAAGGGTGACAAAACTTTCTCATTTTTAAAGTGAGTTGCATTATCCATTCTTATTCTCTCAGTTTTAGGAAAAACATACTTATATGTTCCGCCATTTCAGCAGACACTGTGTTCCAGTTGGTCTGGTCAGAGGATAGACATGTTTATGACTCCCTCCATTATCAAAGGTCACAAGGAAATACTTATTCCCACTGGGAATGCGGGTCAGAAAAGGACCTGCTATGTCAGCACTAAAACTGATTAGTGGTTCTTCCTCTATTATTCTAAGATGCTCTGGATGAACTTTCGTGAACCCATCCACCTCTACACATTGAAGACATGTTGACCATGTGTGTTGTAAGTGCAATCGCAGTTTCGGTATGAGGATTTTTTTGTGGAGACAATATTTTCTCATCCGAAATAGGCCCACATGGCCTAAACTGCTGTGTAATCCACGCACAACCTGAGGAGCGTTCTTCAGGGGATACGTGAATGCTTCCACCCTTTTTCCATATTCTAGGGCAGGGGTAGGCAAGTAAATTTGGCCGTGGGCCAATTTTTTGCTGAGCCGCAAGATGGCGGGCCAGAATATAATCAAAGCCTAATTCAAGGAATTGATTTTGGTAAGAGGGCGCAGGGCCCCTGTTCCCCGGTTCAGAAAAAACTCTGATATCGCTGATGACCCTCCCCAGGTTACTCTTCTGGATTCAGCTAGTACATGCGGACACCTCAGTTAAGAGTGTTATGTATCGAGCTTCGAGCTGTTTCAACAGCATAGGTACCTTTAGACCTATGTTTATCTTTATTAAATCTCCCATTAACTCTTCCCCACGTTATGTTTTAACGCAAAAGTTCAAACCGCAGCTCTTTGTCAAGTCCTATCTATACGTTTCAAAGTAATTGGACAGATACTGAGCAGTGCTCCTACGGCTGACTTCACTACTAGCCACCAAACCTGTGTTAAAGGGACCACAGGGACTTCTCAATTTGGCTAGGGGAAGAAGAACCTACTTTAGCTTCTTTAACAGACAGCAATATCCGATATAATATAACCCTCAGTCCGGTGCAATAGTATCAACTTAAATTACTACACTTTTAGGTTAAAATATATATTCTAGGATTCGGGTAGGTATTTTAACAAGACTTTCAGCCTGTATTTCGCTGATTTGTACTGATCGAATTTTTTCACTAGGTCGTTTTGGTTCTTGTATTTTGACTCTGTAAAAGTATTACTTTTCACAGAGCCCCACGTTGGGCGCCATGTTTAGAGTAGGTGAGGTCCTGATAATTTATTCCGGTAAATTACTCTGACCGAAGTTATTGAGTCTATGTAATGGCGCATTTCCACTGCAGCGGGTAGCCCCGTTTAAGCGTCCTTAACCGTCCTCAAGCTGCCAGGCCAGTTTTTGCTGGCATTTCCATATAGCCTAGTACCGGCTAGCGGGTACTTTTTCCCTCTTTTCCCGGCCCCATAAAATCGTGGTTCTATCAGACCAGGCCAGGGCTGTGACGTCAACACTCGACTGCTGATTGGGCAGAGAGAATCGTCACAAGATCGCGCGCGAGATCATCCCTAGTGTCGCATATAGATCTAGAAGCAAGCTTGCAGCATTTTGTAAACGGAGGAGCTACAAAAATGACAACGTCGAAGAAAAGCAGACCGTTGTCGACCGAGGAGGTGACGACGTTCCTTAATCTCATTGGGGATGATAATATCCAGCGGGAGCTCGACGGAACAACGCAAAATGTGAAAGTGTTCCAGGATGTCTCTGCACAGATGTCCGAATGCGGATTTTCGAGGACTTTCCTGCAATGTAGGGAAAACGGCAACGGCTTTACTGGAGTCCCTGCAAGGTACGCTCACTTCTAACAAAGAAGTCTATTTTATCCTTACATTAATGTTCGACAACCCATGCTTTTATGGAGCCTCGGAGCTACATAGCTAGCTAAGGCAGATAGCCTTAGCTAGAGCTATTGTTTGCTAACACCATATGTGCCATTGTTTACGTTCAGTTTTTCTTTTCTGTAGTTGTTGTTGCTATTTAGTATTGTGCTGCAGTAGTTTGTGGAATTAACAAGTCATTTTGCTGTTCTAGATTATTACATTGGGACTCGTGAGGAGGAACATTCCCGAACAACGGTTGATGGCAGTGTTCCGTCCACATCGTCATTGAATCCAGAACGGACCCCAGCCGAAGAATCGACACCAACTCAACCACCAACACCGAGTGCCACCACGACACCGCAGCGTGTGGTTCTAGGTAAGAAATAGAAATGGCAAAACGACTGGAGTTGTGTTTTGTTTTTTTAAACCTTGGATCATCCATCAACAGTAATTAAAATAAGCTATACCACTGTGTGGAAATGCTCCGTTACAAGTAAAGTCTTAGCTAGTAAGCAGCTAGTACAGTTGTGTGTGATATCCTATCATATATATATATTTATTAGGGCTGTCAAGTTAACGCGTTAATAACGCGTTAACGCAAAAAAAATGAACGCCACTAAATATTTTAACGCGATTAACGCATGTGTATTTTTTTTCCTCGGCCGCCCCGTAGTTTCAGAGCGCATCGAGTTTAAAATACCATCTACAAGCTGATGCTGACAGCCCCGCTCCTGCTGCCCGCTTGCAGCAGACCACACTTCCACGCTCACCGGCAGGCACCGACTGGCCATCGGGAGGACCGGGAAGGTGTGTGTCTGTGTGGCCCGAGCGAGCGAGCGAGATACCTTACGTGCATTGTTGTTGTTAGCATCGGGTGCTAGCTAGCTGCGCCAACGGATATACGGAGCTGTTTAAATGAAAACAGAGGAGCGACATTTCGCCACAACTGCGCCGAGCACTTGACTTTATGCAGGAAGCAGACAGCGGGACATTGTACGAGAAGTCAGCACACTCATGATTGCAGCGTCCAGGCAGCTCCCGTTCGAGCATATACCTTGAGTTGCACATAGCTCCAACGATCCAACACACACACACACACACACACACACACACACACACACACACACACACACACACACACACACACACACACACACACGAATGAGTAATGCAAATGAGTAATGCACTCCATTTGTATTGAATGAGAGAGGTTCCAGGTTGTTGTGTTTAATATTCATGAGAATATTTGTCATTGTTCAAATGATAATAAACATTAGCATAAAGCATATTTGTCCACTCATATGTTGATAAGAGTATTACAAACTTGAAAAATATTCCTCTAAGGTACATTTAGAACAGATCAAAAATGTGCGATTAATTTGCGATTAATCGCGATTAACTATGGACAATCATGCGATTAATCGCGATTAAATATTTTAATCAACTGACAGCCCTAATATTTATATTCATTATCAACAGGCTGGACATAATGTAATTCACTTTCACAATCATTGTAAACATCTAGGGCCAGAACTTTCTTTAGTTCACCTTACTGTTGTTCTGTTTATACATGTTATTCTTATATCCTTGTGTGACCTGTCCTGTCCTGTGTTTTTTCCTTATTGCTAATTATTATCTTATTGTCACCCAGGCAAGAGGAAACGAGGAGGAGAGGATCGGGCCCAGCAGGAACGGCACCATGACTGGGCAGCCGACGTGGCCCGTCTCCTCCGTGATACTTCAAAAAACCTTAATAGTTATTGTACATATTATATATTTTTTATCTAGTTAATTTTTAAATGCAACATTTGTACTTCCTTGTTTATTTATTTTCTTTAAAATGTTCATTTTATATTTACAATTCCATGTATATTTATGCTGGCTGCAATACAGTTTTACATTTTTTATTTGTATTGTTTAATGGCATGATACAACATTTTTTTTGTATTTTTATACTGCCATCAATAAAGTACTTTTTTGACTTATCTTATCTCTTGTTGATAATGAATGGCACCCAACAGAAAAAAATCAGATTCACATAATCTTGATTTAGAGAAGATATAAACATACATGAATTTATAAAGCAATAACAAACACCATCAGTTAGGAAAAAGCCCCTTAGTTTTAAGAGATTTAAAGCAAGAAATTGAGTTTGCTAGCTTGAGGTCCTCCTCTAAAACATTATTACATGTTTATTTTGTAATAGTATTAAGAATACATGATAAATACATAATACATGTAGAAATTGCTCAATTGTAATACCCTCGTTCTACTAGACTCAAACAACACATTCCTTATATATTTCAAAGACGAGAGAACAAAATAAACCTATAACCCATTCAAGCAAGCTTTTAACATGTCTAGAAGAAAGATTGAGGTTATATTTAATATATTATTTTATGTTGTGGATACTTTAGTTTCCATCCATGTTTACAATTGTCCACACTATTTTACACTTGCATTTATGAATATAGTTTTGCTGTGTTTTACACTTTAGTATTTATGTTTATAGTTAGCTTTGCTATTCGCTTAATTTATTAGAAAGATTTTCTTTTCATGATCTGATATTTCCTCAAATGTTCTTATTATGGGGCAGTACTTACTGATGCTTGAAATTCAAATATTTACTAAATATTCAATTCAGATAACATTTGTTTAAAACATTTGACAAACACATGTATATGAAAAAAAAAGATGTATTTATGTTCAATACAATGAATGCAATACAATGCATATGTAGGTATTCAGGTAGCGCATCAAACCCTCTCTGATGTCAGTGCCCTCCTCCTCTGCACCTTGAGACACTGCTACCCCAGGCTCTGCTGCTGGTGCATTCCACCCATCATCATTGTCCTCTCCATGACTCTCGCAGACGTTATGCAGAGCACAGCATGTCAGCACCATGGATTTCACAAGAAACAAGTAAACGTTCGCTTCCACATCATCCATTGTTGTGTGTTTTGTGAGTTGTGTTGCATTGAAAATGACGCCACTGCAGTTTTACCCAGCGTCGCTCCGCCCAAAAAGCCGACGCCCCGGCTACACTGCGTTGCTACCCCAGGTCCTAAACTGTAATGGAAATGCGCCACGGCCTCGGACGGCCAGCGAGGCAGCCCAAGGCCTGAGCGAGGACGCTTAGGGACGCTTAAACGGGGCTACCCCGTTGCAGTGGAAATGCGCCATAAGTTTACTGCTTGCCTCAGATCCACCAACGTCAGCAAGATATCACCTCTATCACTCCCCGAAGAACCAGGTTCAATTAACTGCTGTTTCTATTCAGACAACTCTTTTTAATCTGTTTAAGCGATCCCGAAGGATTTTGATATCAGTAAATGAGGTGTGTTCCTACCTAAGTGTGTGTGGCAGGGTGCAGTCTTACCTTTGAAGCAGGAGAGGAGAGTACAGATTTTCTTTAAATTGTCCCAATCCAAAAGGTGAGATCAGTTTATTTGAAGAAAAATAGGTCCAAACTAATACAGAGTCTTTACCTTTTAACACATTATAATCGTACAAAACATATCATGCTGGGGTTATATTTTTTATCTAAAACCTTAATTCATATTCATTTTATTCCCGTGCGTACGCCTTCCGGGTATACCTAAATAGTGTTATTCATTTGATTCCCGTGCTAACGCCTTCCGGGTTCTTCTAAATAATACTATTAGGTCTAAGCTTCCCGTACGTCCGAATAACGTCTTCCAGGTAGATCTACCTGTAGTGTTATTCATTTGATTCCTGTACGTTCTTAATAACGCCTTCCAGGTTGATCTAAATAGTACTATTAGGTCTAAGCTTCCTGTACATCCGAATAACGTCTTCCAGGTAGATCTAAATAGTGTTATTCATTTGATTCCTGTACGTTCTTAATAACGCCTTCCAGGTCGATCTAAATAGTCATAAGATTCCTGTATGGATATCCATGGCTCGGGTGGTGGGGCGCTGAGGTCGGGTGGGAGGGGGCTCCGCATACTTGGCAAGAGAGGGATGCGCGTGCAGCAAAGATGCGGCAGTAAAGCTCGGAGTCCAGAGCGCCCCAGTATGTTCCCTGGTTGAACTGCTTAATGCGGCCGGCGGCTTGGCTAGCGAAGTGGACATGGTAGGTGTAAAACCCTGGGCCTCCGAAGCGTAAGGCCATGTCGAGCTCTATGCGAAGGTACTCGTCTAGCTCGGTTCTGCGTGTGGGGTAGACTGAGCATCTGACGTCGCGGTAAAGGGAGAAAGCTAGGGCGAACTCTGCAGGGGTTATGTTCTTGGACCTCGTAGGTGATGGATTTCGCAGCTGGACTAAACCAAAGTTGGTCTGTATTTCCCTGGGCTGGCTAGTGTCGATGATTGATGGCTGTAGTAGCTGAGCCAGGTCTATGTACTGTTGTTACCCAGGAGAATCTGCTGGCGCAAGACGGGGGACACGGGGGAAGTGTGGTAGACTGAGGAGGCTGGCTGGATGGGTTGTGTTGCTGTGGCTAGAGTGTAGCTGGTTGCACAGGGAGGAAAAACATTTGGGTGTTGGGGAAGGGGCAGGGTTGGGGGGGAGGGGCAGGGTTGGGGGGAGGGGGGAGGGGGAAAGGATAGACCAGTTGGAAAGGAAGGTAAGAGTGGGATAACGGGTTAGCATGTAGCGTGGCCCCTTGGGTTACTGGGTGAGGCGCTGTTGCTACGGGGTTAGCCGCTGAAGGAGGGAGGTAAGCGGGAGCTAGGTTGCTGTGGGCCGCTGAAGGTAGAGAAAAAAAAGGGATGGAGGGATGAAGGGATGTATGTGCAAGGGGATTTTGTGAAGCCTGTGTGCACAGGGATGAGAGAAAGGTTGACATGAGCTGCAACATGTCAGACACAGGGAGAGCAGGCACAGAGGGCAATACGACCTGGCCCCCACCAGGAGGTGCTGGTGAGTCGGGCTGTGTCCGTAGAGGAGGACGGCGGCCTGTGACGTCACAACCCGTGGTGCGCGCGACGCGTGGTGGTTGGCTCTGGAGCAGGAAGAGCTGTGTGTGTCGTTGCTCTTGCCGTTGTGCTGCTGTAGGCTTTGTAGAGATTGAACAGTCTAGCCTTGTTGTCGTTTCGGCGAAAGTAGATGCCATTTTATTTCAGGAAACGTTGGAGTTGAGTGACTGTCAACCTCCGTAGTTCGGGCTCCGTTGCGGAGCGCGGCTCCGTCCGAGAGGCGTGTCGAGTGCGCCGCTGCGAGTGGCTGGGGGCTGCGAATGAGGCAGGCTGCCGGTGGTGGGGAGATTGGAGCTGGCTGTGCCTGTTGTGGCCCCGGGTGTTTGCCCTCGCTGGCGGAGTAGACGAAGCCTGGGACCTGTCTGGAGTTGGAGGTATCTCGTTGGGGGAGCTTGAGTGGGAGCGGTGGCGGCTGGTGTGTGGAACACCGATTGCCGAGCGCACGCGGCTCCGTTCGGATGCTTGGCTTAAATCCGACTGCTGACCCGAGGATGGCCGGTAGCCGATGTTGAAGAGATCTTCATCTGACTCCGGCGAGATGGTCAGCAGTTCGGGATTCATGGTGAGTCAAATGTTTCTTGTGGTAGCGTTTTAGCTTTGTTTGAACCGTGACGACGCGCAGTCTGCCTGTCGGTCCTTGAAAGGATGGAAACAAGCATCGGCCGCAAGTTTTGCCAGATATAAGTAGGGATGGCCGTGGTTTGAGGCGGAGTTTTAGGTGTGGCCATGCTCCTGAACCTATGTTAACATTTAACCTCATATCTACATAATCGCAAAGTGGGTGCAGTGTGACATTCAAGTAGAAATAAATAATGCTCTGTTTTATGTTGTTTGCATAAGTAGGCTATATTTTTCGTTTCGTTTATTTAATTAGTTAATTAATTAGACAACTTTGGGAATTTTGTTTGTTATGAGTTTTAAATAGATTTTGAAAGTGGAGAGAGAGAGAGAGAGAGAGAGAGAAAAAAAAAGCAAGCAACGCTGAGTTGGGGGGGGGTCCCAACAAAATATTTGCACCGGGGCCAATCACAACCTTGTTACGCCACGCCAGGTTGTTTTGTTGCTATGTTTGTTAGTGTCTATATATTTGTATTTAATTAGGCTCCCTTATTACAGTCCTCCTTTTGTTGGTTGCTCATTTAAACCTGCATCTTTTGGCCTTTTTGTTTGCTCCAGGCTGCTTGCCTTCCATTTTGTTACATCATTATTTAAAGGTCCCATGTCATGGCTCGTGTCGTGGATTCATCTTCCTATTATACACACATGCATTTCCAAACATTTGGACTACCTATGTTGCAAATGTATTATCTTTTCAATTTACACACGTAGTGCTGCGTACCGGTACGCCGAACCGGTACTGGACTTGTAAAAAGTTTCGGTTCAAGTCCGGTTAAAACCGGAACGTCGGGAACCGGTACTTGGACTCGCAAAAAAACTAGCACTTACGTATATTCTGGTGTCTGTGGTTATTTAAACATTCCCTGATACACGTTATTCAGCGTCAATAAATGAGTGCTAATCCCAGTGTGCTCAGTGTACAACATCACATGTAATTTCACCTTCGATTCACGGTTTGAAAACGTAGCATTTCGCCACATGCTAATGCTAACCGGAAGTGAATAATTTTCAGAATAAAAGTATTAAGTTAATAGTGTGAACTTCCGGTTTATTCAGAATAAAACTGATTTAAATTAAATAGTGTATTTAATTCAAAATTACACCATATCAACATTGATTTAAATTTCTAACAGTATGTATGTAAGATAAGATAAGATGGACTTTTATTAATCCCTCGTGGGGAAATTATTTCTCTGCATTTGACCCATCCTAGTGTTAGGAGCAGTGTGCTGCCATTTTGAACGGCGCCCGGGGAGCAGTGTGGGGAACGGTGCCTTGCTCAGGGACACCTCGGTAGCACTTGGCCGGGACTTAAATTGGTGACCTTCCAGTTCCCAAGCCAAGTCCCTATCGACTTCACCACCACCGCCCACAGTAGATGTACATCACTATGTATGTAGTATGTACTGTATAACGTACACATGTAGAGTTGTACAAATGATATGGTGTACGGACAGTACAGTACACTCTGACTGTACAGTCACTACAGTGTAGCCTGTATAGTAGGTGTGTAACAGTGTAATGTGTATAGTCTACTCTACACTCTACCTTTCAGCAACGTTTTAGGGATTTAGGCTCAGTCAGCTCAGGGACTCTTTGGTTACTTTAGTTTGGTAAATGAAATAAATGTTTGAACTTTGTAGTAGTTCACTGAACCTGAACCTGAACCTCTGGACTTGAGTCCAGACCTAAACCTGAACCTCTGGACTTGAGTCCAGACCTGAACCTGAATGTGAGTCCAGGTACGCAGCACTATACACACGGCTGTTTTGTCCTGGGAGAGGGATCCCTCCTCTGTTGCTCTCCCTGAGGTTTCTCCCATTTTTCCCTTTAAACTGTGGGTTTTCTTCGGAAATGTTTCCTTGTACGATGTGAGGGTCTAAGGACAGAGGGTGTCGTATTGTCATACTGATATTCTGTACACACTGTGAAGTCCACTGAGACAAATGTAACATTTGTGATATTGGGCTATATAAATAAACATTGATTGATTGATTGATTGATGGCCATTTCTACTGATCATAATTCCATTGTTGAGGTATACTAAAACAGATTTATATTGTGCAATTTTCCAAAATCTCATTGGTTTCTCATACAGCATCTCTGTATAGTATGTGTATTCACTCTCTGACCTAAACGTCTTGTTGGAGCTCCTGCCCCCCCCTCCCTATGAGCCCAGTGGCCGTCTGCGAGACAGCGAGACACGGGAGTGGCTATATACAGGACGGTCCTGTATATAAGGTCTCTGAAATGGCTATATACAGGACGGTCCTGTACACAACGCCAAATGGCTATATACAGGACCGTCTCTCTGAAATGGCTATATACAGGACGGTCCTGCACAGAAGCCCTGAAATGGCTATATACAGGACGGTCCTGTACACAATTCCCTGAAATGGCTATATACAGGACCGTGACGTCATGGTCAACGAGAAATCACGCGAGATTTCATGTTGGCGCCAGCGAGCTCGGAGGCCCGCGCGCCAGATACCAGATCGGTTCAAGTTCCGTAATATTACATATATTTGTAAACATGGCGAAATGTCGGCGTATTCTTTAAAAAAAAACCTTCAGTTTTAATAAAACCGAGTAGTCTTTAAAGTATGCAGTGATATCCTTTACAAGTAAAACATTGTGCATTGGAAAATATAAAGTAGAAAATGATTGAAACAACATAAAAAGATAAGCCAAAAAAAAGACTGAAATCAGCATAAAAAGCTAAGCAATTGGCATGGAAAGAGATTTAATTGCCACAATTTTATATTGAGGGGAAACTGTCTGTGAATCCTATCCCTACATTACCACCCGCGAAACTTGCTTAAGCATGCTATAATAGCCCGGTCTGTATATAGTCATTTGACGTTAGCTGCAGGACGGTCCTGTATATAGCCATTTCAGATATCTTATCCACAGGGGTAAAGTGCTATTTTTTTTACAAGTGGGGGGTGGACCAAACATCCTTTAGGAGGTTCATCACCTCCTCTAGGGGGGGTCCGGGGGCATGCTCCCCCCGGGAAGATTTTTTTTAAATATTGAAGTTAAAAGCATCAATCTGGTGCACTTTGAGAGCAACATTAACCCTACCTTAATAATACCTTAAAGGGGACATATCATGCTATATTTGAACAATATATTATAGGGCCATACCTAAAATACCAAACAGATCCTGCATTTTAGCCATGCCTCATTTCGCTCTATTTTCTCTTTCCAGCCCTGTTTTTGCAGGGGGCTGATTCTGTGAGCTGCACCACGCCCCGCCTGCAGGAGAGGAGAGCGTGCTTTGAGATCAGCTGCTGGGCTGCAGCGGGGAGAAGAGGGGGAGAAAAAGAGATCTCCGTCCTCCGTGTTTTATTCTTATATAGAGTCGTTATTCATTTGTTTTAAAGCTCAATAAATAACAAAGAAGACCTCTGACCGGCACTTTTCTAATTTTGTCCGGAAGATTTAAACTTTAACGGACATGTTGACCGGCGAAATAAAAATCGAACTGAAACTCTGCCGCATGGTCCCCTCGTTCCTTGGAAGAGCCGGAGAGGAGGGTGTTTGTCATCTGCTGGTGGACTACCGGAGAGAATTACAGCGAGGGAGGGATTGCATTGAATTACAGCAGTGGGAGCAAACGCTTGCCTCGGGGAGGGAGAAAAAGAGCCAGAGCAGAGTATAAACAGAAGGGCAACCATGCGCGGGAAGTCTTCTTCGCTGCTTTTGTGGCAGACTACAGCGCCACTTACAGGCCTGGCATATGTACTACAGCGTCTCCAGCGCAATGGCCGGCCGTGGCCCAACCCCACATTCCCCTGATAGGTGGAGAATTGACCAATAAGCGGAGCACCACTTCTGTGACGTAGAAAATAATTCAAGATCAGTCTGTATCAGATCCGTTGCAGCCCCGTTTTTAGAGATTTGGGTATGGAGGAAAAGAGAGAGGGTTGTGTTTTCTGACACTTGGTGAGTTCCCTGGAACACCGGGGACTAGGGGTGTAACTGTTCACAGAAGTCACGGTTCGGTTCGTACCTCAGTTTGGGGGTCACGGTTCGGTACGGTTCGGTACAACAAGAAAAAGCAAAAAAAAATCCCAAATGCATAATTCCAGGTTTGTTGTTATTTACTTTTGAACAGTAGTGCAAGTTTCAGTTTAAAAATAAGGAACTCTGACATTTTGAATAATTAACTGTATTAAACAGTTAAAAACAAACCACAAACAGTACCACACACACTCAGGTGGCCATAGTATCTATAATGGCTGATGTCAAACAAAAAGGTTTCATCAAGCTGTAAAACTAAAAAGAATGTCTTGAAAATATTACATCATAAATAATAAGAAAGTGTTTCAAGAACGCAAAGTCGTTGAAAAAATATGCCAAAAGCTTCCGTTATTTATTTTGGTCTCTCGGCTCTGTAAGGAAATATTTGTATGTATTCATGCAAACTGTGAAGAAGCTTAAAAGGGGAAAATGATTTGTGTAGAAAACTGTGAGGGTTTTGGGCCTGCTAACATGTGGTTTTTGAGGACAAAGGAAGAGGGGGGAAGGTGAGGAGTTTACATACAGTCAACTCAGATCCCTGTGATAATGAAGCTGAGCCACTGTGATTGGGAAACTTAAGATGTGAGGTGTTGATGATATTTGGGCAGCCAATCACGGAGGTCTGGAAGGGAGGATCAGATAACTCCTCCCTTTGTTAGCAAGGTATTAAATACAGGAACCACGCTGTATTTCGCTCTCTTTCCTCTGGCTGGCTCACGTGAGTATCAGGTAAATGTGGGATGCCACAGATCATTGTATTTAATTTGTACTGTATTTAATTTGTACTGCATTTGATTGTATTGCATTGTCATATTACCATTAAAGTAGATTATTGTTAAACGGTTACTTGTATGCTCTGGATTTCCTTCCTGTAAGATATCAGCTTGTTTAGGGACGCGCGGAGATTTGAAAATGCGGACTAGTTATCCATACAAATCTCTAACAGCTCTCATGTCTATTGGCTTCTCAAAAACAGCGGGGATCAGCTGTTGAACTGCTGTTGTCTTTTGCCGGGCTCCGGTAATTGGCAAATCTGGGTGATGCCTTCTGATGTGATTTAGCATGTTTGGCGTGTGTTACCATTAGCATACTGCACCGCTATCGAACAACACCGACACACTGTCCTCTTCCGATCCACTGCGCATTGCTTATCGTTTTATAGATCTATTCTCATCCACCATCTTTGTTTGTGACGTAAAGAGTGTAAGAGTCACGTTTCTGAATCGGGCACTCTGAGTGGATGCAGTCACAGCCAATCGGATTCAGAGTGTTGCCTGTCAGTTTCATTGCCTGTCAGTTCCGTTGCTATGGTTCCGTTGTTATGTGTACTGAAACGAGAGCCGGTATAATTCCACGCACAAAAACAAAATAAAAATTGGAATATGTTATTTTAGTGTCTTAAAAGTAGACTGAGGTAGGAAGGGTTAACGTTACATCTTAGGATAATTTTTAGTCATGTTCTGTATAGATACTAACATATAAGGGTATTGACTTAGTGTGGTTTATATTTTGTCGCTGCTTTTAATTTAAACTGAGCTGTTGTGTTCATCAGTAAAGTGGAACTTCTGTGTGAACTATTCATATCTTAAACTGCACTGTAACTTTTTATTCATGTATTTTTTCTTTTAATGTTTCTTTTATTATCTTTTACTGTTTTTAAATGCCTTTGTCTGAATGTCTTTCATTTTTGTAAAGCACCTTGAATTGCCTTGTGTTCAAAGGTGCTATATAAATAAACTTGCCTTGCCTTGGTTACTACATGTTTACTAGCTATAAGATTAACGTTACAGTACATCACTCTTTTTCACTTCTTACTCAGTCAGCCAGAGTGCAGATATCACCATTAGATTCACAAACCTGAAACATCCATTTCTTCACTGCTGGTGATGACATTGTTGTCAGCTGCTGATACTGCTGCTGCTGCTGCTGCTGCTGCTGCTGCTGCTGCTGCTGCTGCAGCTTGTGGCGCCTGCTTCGATGAAAATAACTTTCTAATATCCATAACTGTATAGGCTATTAGCTTAAAACTCGTCAGGCACTAGGAAGGATCACTTCTTCTTCAGGGCAGGGAAGGCTACGCAGTACGCAGGCTAATGTCCCGCAGCGGCTGCCTCTCTGGTGGACTCCGGTACTGCACATTACTCCCGAGACATTTTCACAAAAAATATATATATTTGAATTTATTTTTTATTTTTAAGTGAAACATCCGGGGCTTTTCAGAAAACATCCGGGGCTTGAGCCCAAGTAGCCACCCCCTAGCGCCGCCTCTGCACAGGACCGTCCTGTATCCATTTCAGAGACCTTATATACAGGACCGTCCTGTATATAGCCATTTCAGAGACCTGTGTACAGGACCGTCCTGTATATAGCCATTTCAGGGCTTCTGTGCAGGACCGTCCTGTATATAGCCATTTCAGAGAGCTGTGTACAGGACGGTCCTGTATATAGCCATTTCAGAGAGCTGTGTACAGGACGGTCCTGTATATAGCCATTTGGCGTTGTGTACAGGACCGTCCTGTATATAGCCTCGGCCGCGAGACACAGCGAAACCAGCCCAAACACACACATACCCGCAGCCTGGCTAAGAGTTTGTGTGTGTGCTCACACACACCGACTCACAACCTCCTGCCGTCTCAGGGAGGAGAAATCGGCGGAGCTGCAGCTGAGAAAGATTGAGTGTGTGTGAGGCAGTGTTGTAGTCAAGTCACCAATTCACGAGTCCAAGTCACTCTCGAGTCACCACTATTCGAGTCCAAGTCCGAGTCACCTAGGGAGAGTCGTAGTCGAGTCCGAGTCCAAGTCACCCAAGGAGTGTCCTAGTGTTGATAGTAATAAGATCAGGGGACTCTTATTTTGAAGGAACTTTTACCGGAAGTCAATGGACAACGTAGCAGTGTAAATACACATGTATAATGATGGATAGATGACGAATAAATGAACATATACTAAATAGTTGCATTCGGTTTTTAGCACCTGGCTGATAACGGCACAAGCTCTTATGTTGGTAATGATTGTATACAAGCAACGGTGTGCAATAAACAGATCTACCATCAGTTAGAGAGTCTGACCATCATTCTTTATTTATTGATTGACTCTGATGATAGTGTTCAAGACAGCCTATATGTCTGAACTCGATCCTTAGAGTAATGTGTTACGGAGCCTTCTCTTCAATGTTTTTTCCACATAACGAGCATTTTGCGCTGCTCTTTTCCAATGTGGAAGCAGAATGTGTGAAAGCATACAGCACGATGCGGGTTGTGTCTCTAGACATCTCTAGACTGGAATAGCGGGGCCCAGTACGTGAACTCGCCTCACAGGTGCACACGCCAGGATAGAGGACATCAGACTCCAGAGAAAACTTGCTTGAGTCGAGTCTGAGTCATCGTGGGGGGAAAAATTCACGAGTCCGAGTCCAAGTCAGCGTGCGCGAGAATTCACGAGTCCAAGTCCGAGTCGCGTCAATCAAGTGCGCGAGTCGAGTCACGAGTCCCGAAAATTGGCACTCGAGTCCGAGTCGAGGACTAGAGTACTCCATCTCTGGTGTGAGGAAGTTATTTAACGTAACGGTTCCACGAATTGGTCCATTTGGACCAATGGGTCCATTTGGGTATGGGCACGTCACTGTACCCAGGAAGAAAACTATGGAAAAAGAGAAATGTCCAACGAGGCGTTTTGATGCAGCACAGACAGGTCTTTTCTGTGTTAGAGTTTTACTCGCTACAGGGTGTACTTTGAGGGGATGTGACTCTGCAGATCGTTTACATGCAGAAAAACCTTCATAACACAAGGGGACGGGTCAGAACCAGAAAAGCATGACATGAGACCTTTAATAAACTCCTTATAATTATTACCAATTCCAACTGATGTGTGTCGCTGTTCCTCATCCCGGACTTAACAGTAACGCTGAGCAGAAACTGGCTTGTGAAGGTATATTTAGCGAGCAGCAAATGGTGCTTTGATTTTTTTGTGGGTGGGATCCTGAGTGATTGTTGGAGGACTAGCAGCACTGTGAGTGTAGAGGCTATATAGAGAAGATAAAAGAGTGAATATAGATGTTAGCTAATCACACATTTGGGGACTCATTTTCAACAAATAAGGCTAAATGAGAATCCTAAGATGAAGCAAGGAATAAACAAGGTTTTTGGCTTGTGTCTCATTCAAATTTGAACATTAAGATGTATCTGGCAACGGCGGTGGAGTTTGATTGTATTCAATATTAATACACAGAATTTACACAGAAAGGGGTGTTACTGTGCCTTTCAAACAATAAACCCAAAGGTTAAAGACAACACGTTTTATGTTGAAAGACATTTGAGGAACATTTCAAGGCACATGGGGGTTCAAAGCAGAAGTAGAACACAAAATAAGTAATTGGATAAGCATTAAGTATCCAAAAAAATTAAGGAAATGCAAGTTTGAACTGTCCTTTTGATTCCCTACTGATGATGAAGCTCCACCAAACTCCATTGGGAACATTTTACCGTCCTCTGAGGGAAGATCATAGGTGCTAGCGAGCCATCGGGGATTGTTCAATGACACTTCTGCAGGACGGCTGCATGCTGACGAGCACATTTAACCGAGTCTTCAGCTGAAGGACAATCGGCGTAAGTCTATTAAGCTCTAATGGATTATAAAAAGTTTAATAGAGTCATGATAATGGAGTCTCAGTAGATACTTTTCAATTAGAAAGGAGCTGCGGTTTTCACTGGCTTTAATTTAGGAATCTCTGAGCTGTATAAAGAGTTTGATTTGAGTTATGTTAATTAAACAGCGAGAGGGAGTTGATAAGTATAAAAGTGAAGTACTAAAAGGCCTATGTTTCTTTATTTATGCCAATATTTATGATTTATTGACCATGAATTTAGCATTTATGACTTGCTATATGGTGAACTATTAACAACAAATCTGGCATTTATGCTCATTTTACCTAATATCTGCTTTTTAAAGAATAATAACAAATCTATCACAACTACATGCACTGCAGGCATGTGTGTGATGCCATATTTAATTTTCTCTTAATAATATACATTATTTAATTTCATATTCTGTTCTTGTACATATCACATTCTATTTACATGTATATAGACTTTTTGGACTATTTTTTATTTTTGTATTTTATTATACATGTTGCATTGTTGGAGCAGCTCAGGTCAGAAGAATTTCATTGCCATTTCTACACTGTAGCTACAGTATGTGCATATGACAATAACATCTTTGAATTTAATTATATATATATATATATATGTGTGTGTGTGTGTGTGTGTGTGTGCCCCTCACTTGCACACTGTAGTGTGTGTCCTCGTCCAGGTCCCATAGCACACACCAGCGGCTGGAGGTGTTCACCTCTCGGATGGAGCGCTGCATGAGGCCATCCTGCCTCTGGTGCAAACACAAGGACAGGTAATAAAAAACCACTGCACCACTGTTTCATTATTGTTTCACAATTACATGACAGGCTTTATAAATGCAAATAAAATCCTCTGCCATAACTTCCCTTCAGCCCTTAATGTCTCACTGTGGGAAATAAGGTTTGCAGGCAAGGTAACACCAGCAATATTCATTTTTGTAGAAACAGAAGAAAGAGAGATATTCTGCTTGTAGTATATAGTGCCGCGCACACATACTATCAGGACATTACTGATGTGGTGAGGCTGCGGAGTGATACGGTGTGTATGCAAGCCCGCATCTTGAGCGTATCATGGCGGAAGATCTGTTAAGTAAATATGCCTCATACAAAGGTCTACGGATACCTCATTACTCTCCATGACCTGCGGTCAACTATATAGCATAAAGGACTATTACATGGTGTGTCAGAAGTCGGTCCAGTTCGTCATTTTGCTGGAGGTAAACAGATGAAAGTTTTGTTAGCCTAAAGCCTAGCTAACAGGTGCGGTCCCCAGAGAGCAGGAGTGCAATTTTTTGGAAGATAGAAAAAAGAGAGAGATCGATCGATTCGAATTAACATCTCCACTGGGAACAATGCTTCCAAATCTACATGACCGCGAGTGGTGCAGACGTTAAGGACAGGAAGATTAAAGTGGCCATACTGCTAAATGCACTAGGAGAGGAGGCTCTTGAAGTTTACAACACGCTAGACATCGCACATGGTGAAGATGAAGGTGAAGAAGAAGATGAACAGACTGTTAATGATATTCTAGCAGCATTCAGAGCCTATTGTCTGCCTAAGAAGAACACAGTGTTTGAGAGACATCAGTTTTGGGCACATCCTATGTCCTATGTCCACAATTTAGAAATATGTGACAGAGCTCAAGCAAAAGAGCAAGGATTGTGAATTTTATACCACAGAAAATGATGAGAGACAGATTGTGTTTAGTATGAATCACCAGAGACTGAAAGAGAGATTTTTAAGAGAACCTAATCTCACATTAGAAAGGGCCATAGACACCTGCAGAGCTGCTGAGACGGCCAAAGTTCAAATGCTAGCTATGCAGCAGCCCAGGAGATATCTGTACTTGCAGTGCACAAGAATAGTCGACAAGGACAAAAGACACGCACACCGCCTATACAACGTACACAAGACATGGGACAAAGACATGAAACATGCAAACACTGTGGTAAATCACACCAGCCAAGACAGTGTCCAGCATACGGATATCCTGCCATAATTAACAGAATCACTATGCAACACACACAGCTCTACTTTATCTGACTCTTTTGGGAGACCATAGCCAGCCCGAGCCGGACCAGGCAGGAGACAAAACCCCAACTCTGACTCTCCCTCTGCCCCGACCACAGAACATCCTCCCAGACCAGACCAACAGACGTCATTCGTCATTATCATCTCTTTTTATTACCCCCTCCATATCAATTAATTCTTACTTTTGTCATTAAACCTGCAAACAACCATACCATTGTGGCGTGGTCCTTGCTAGTGAAATTAAGTACATTTGTTAAGCTTCAGCCATGGCCATGCCTCAACCCCATCTCTAATCAAGGCTAATCTACCAATCCCTTCATCCCTTCATCCCGCCTTTCCCCCATCCCTTCATGCCGACATCCCTTATCCCTTCATAGCTTATTCCGATATCCCTTCATCCCTCCTTTGTCCTTTCCCTAATCCCTTCATGCCGACATCGCTTATCCCTCCATCCCTTCAACCCGACAGTCCTACACCCCAGGGTTTCCCACACATAGACTATACTTGGGCGGGCCGCCCAGATTTTTTTTTATAATTTTTTTTGTATTCGTCCATGGCCACGACGCCATCTGCGATCGATTAACTTGTGGACAATGATCCCTCGCTCCCTTGCACTGATCTCGCCTCCTTCTGGCCTGTTAAGTGGCCTGCCTCACACAGGGTGACTGGCTGTCCACATGATGTGGCCTGCCGACATGGCCACTGTCATACAGATCATAAATCAAAGCCCTTGATTGGTCTCTGTGTGTCATTCAAGCTCGGGATAACCTCAGCTCAGGTGAGGTAAAGGACTCTCTGAGTGTTTAGATAGTTAACTTAGTGTAAGTTCTCAGTGGGTCTCAAACGGTGTGGTCACCATTTATGTAAACACATATTTCCATTTGAGAGGGTAGTGATTGGTCTAATGGATAGCGAGGTGGGCTGAAGATCGGAAGGCTGTGAGTTCAAATCCCGCGAGGAACACCACCACTAGTGTGCCCTTGAGTAAGGCACTTAGCCCTTAGTTACTCCAGGGAGAATGTCCCTGTAATCGGTCATTATAAGTCGCTTTGGATAAACGCGTCAGCTAAATTAAATGTAATGTGATTAGTAAAATATGCATGAATAAATAAATAAAAAGTTAACTGGGTGAAAAAAGATACACTTTTAAAACTTGTTGAGAGAAAACTAGTCTTTGCTGCTGCCTCAAAGAGGAGGAGAGGAGGGAGACAGGAGAGGCTGATTCAGGAGCACAGACACACTCACAACTATAAATGAACCACAAATAAATTAATAAACAAGTTTCAGTGTTTTTGTCATATTGGAAATGGTATGTTATTGGTTATGGCCATGATTTTATGATTATTGAAATGTATACAGTTCTGTTTAATATAGGTGTTTCCATAGATCTAGTCTCTTTATTTTCCCCTCAAAATGCACCAGATTGATGCATTTAACTCCAAAATAAAAAATAAAATCTTACCGGGGGGGCATGAGGATTTGAGGTCGACCCCCACTAAAAATCACATGGATAGGTTCATAAATACATTTTTTTTTATGTTCATGTGTGGGTAGTAGATTTAAACTATAGGGCTATCATTATGGGCCCTGCCTGTACCTGTTCGCTCTGCCATCGCGTGAAGGGTCTGCTAACAAGCGACCAGCAGAAAGGTTAATGTTGTTACACGTCACCTCACCCCCCCCCCGCTGGCTACCACCACCACCCCAAGTATATTTCAGATCTGTGGGAAACACTGGCAGTTAATGGACCAGCACCAGAGGTGTTCCCATACACACAGGCGTTGGAGCTGTTCTTCATGAAATCCCAGAAGGATGAAGTGCTCTGACAAACAGTGCCATCTTTGCGCAAAATTATTATACAGGAATGAAAAGTCAATAAATAAACAATTTTTTTTTACGGGAACCCCCCCCCCTATGCCCGCTGCCACCACCCGCCCAAGTATATTTCAGATCTGTGGGAAACACTGCACCCATTACATTACATATTTAGCTGGCACTTTTGTTAAATGATATTTACAATAAGTGCAAAAACCGTAAAGATTCAAACTCCGAACAACAAGGAAAGTGCAGATATAATCACTTCATGCTAGATCATACCATATTAAGTGCTGGTGAATTAGGTACAAGGCCTAAATTAACTCAAAAAGGCTCTGGTAGTTCACTGTTTCAAATGCAGCAGAGAGGTTCAGCAGGATGACGACAGAGGAGAGGGAGGCAGCTTTAGCAGGGTGCAGTTCCTCTTCATCCCAACATCCCTTCATCCCCACATCCCTTCATCGCAACATCCCTTCATTCCTTCTTCCCTTCATCCCTTCATTCCTTCTTCCCTTCATCCCTCCCTTCCCTTATCCCTATACCCCCTAATCCACTCTACCTGTCTCCGTTCGTATTTTTTTCAGGAAGGTTCACTAGATGAAAAAACGACTGTAACAAATAATGATATAAACTTCTGTGTAGAACTAGTTGTTCTCACTAAAGAAATGCAACTCTATCCAAATAATAAATCATATGTGACTAAGGACATTAAAAAAGATGAAAGCCAAGAAAGCTGCTGGGCCAGAAGGGTGCAGCGGTTTTCTGCTGAAAAACGTTGCTACTGAGCTGGCTCCAGTGTGGCAGTGTGTCTTGAATGAGACACTAGTTTCTCAGTGAGCAAAATTGGCTGTCGAGCTCTGCATTTTAAAAGCTGAAGAGGAGTCAATAAATCAGGAAGCTGGCAGCCTGCTCGAGGCTCTCAAGCTGTCTGCAGCATCACCAGAGACTCAGCGTTTAGTCTCCTGCTCCCCCAGGAAGCTTTTATTGTCCCACTGAACGGCCATTAATAATAATATATCTTTAACAAGGTTAAAAGTTAATCAACACCGGTGACTCAGCTGCAGGATTCTCTGGTGATGGCATAAAAACTCAAAAATCCTTAAAAAATAACTGTTAATTTTTAAATCTGTGTATTTATCAAAACTGTTGTTAAAAAAAGCAAATGCCATACTAAAACAAAGAAATAACATTCATGCTTGCTTGCACAAACACACTGCAGCAGACACTCATGAGAGACAAGTGGTAAAACACTCACACGGAGCATATATCAGGGTTGCCAACTTTGGGTACCTGGCTGGAGTGATATTTTGATATCATGGGTTTAATTACACATATGCGCACGAAATGACTGCTATCGTGTCAGCAGCGGGACCTTAGCATATTTAAAGGATATATATACAATATATACAAATACACAATATTGGACACAGACTATAAAGGGCACAAAGTTGCATTCACTAATGAAAGTCAAACACATGTTTGTTTCCACTATTTTATTGTGTGCCTGATAAGCAATTAATTGACTTATCGTACGATAAATAAAAATGTACTCGATAAATTGCTATTTACATGAGGATGGGACTAGCAGTTTAAAATGATGTACTTGAATTATTATTATATATTATCATTATGTCAGTGGTCTAAAATGGTCATACAACGGTGCCGACAATATTATCGTTTATCGCAATAATTTCCGGGAAAATGTATCCAACAAAATTAATTATCGTGAGAGGTCTATACATGAAACACACACACACAAACACATCTACAGACTTACTCCAAACTGCCAAACATATTAATTAACACACTCTATTGCCTAGTAGAACAATAAGCAGCAGACTTTTACTTTTTCATAATTTCTACTGGATCTTAGATCTGCGCTTGCGCAATACGGGTCGGCAGTTGCGAGAGAGTATTTTTGTTGGGTAATCTATGGGAGGGCTAAACCATACAGTGGTGGGGTGAAGTCAGTATATGCAATGTAATTACATACACGCTCCCCTTGACAGTGAAACGCCACGCGTGAGGTTTACATTATTTCCCTGTCTCAATCCAAATTGAACTGTATGAAATAAAAAGGCACATTTGTCTTGTAGTAAATAAAAAGGGCGACCTGGAGCCAATCCTGCAATTTCCCCACAGGTGAAAGAGTTGACATACTGAAAGCCCAATCCCTGCAGGGGGGTCTGGGGGGATTCTCCCCCACGTGATTTTCTGAAATACTAACATAAAATACACATTCTGGTTCTCTCTTGAGAAGAAAAATAAATAAATCTATTACTACACGACATATTTAAAAAAAATGAATGCCATTTAATTTGTTGTTACTTTGTTCTGAAAGCTGAACCTGCTGCTCCTCACAGAGAGAAGAGGGAAGAGGCTGTGTGAATTACTTTACATTGTGGATAAGGGTGGATAGCCCCCATTGTTCTGTGTGTCAAAATGAAAGACGGCCCACACCTATCAATCATCAAACCGTGGGGTCTTATTTCATTACGTGTTGATTTCTATCAACACGTAATGTTGTATCGACGTATAGAGATGTACTACAGCAAAAGTATTCTCCGTGGGGACTTCCTGCAACAACACCACGCCATTAATTTGAATCTGATTGGCCAGAAGACATTATCAAAGATGTTCTATTGAGAAGATGATCACTACCTGACAAAAGTTTTCAAAACCGTTTCTAGTCTTCAGTATTCTTGTTTTTTGGCGTGAGAACGTGAGAGCGTGAGATTGAGAGTGAAAGCGTGTGTCACACGCCAGATGCGTGAGAGTTGGCAACCCTGATATATAACGTTAGCTTAGCCAAGCTCCATTTAGAAAACACGCATTTTAAAAGGTGTTCCGCCTGCTGTCTGTCTGCAGACTTGTCAAAGCATTAATTCATGGTTTTTACTAACCGGTATCAGTATGTTGTTACTTCGGCATCATTTTGAAACATGTATTACAATTAAATCACAGTCAAATATGTTCATTTTGTTGTACTTGTAGCGCCCTGGCCAGCGATTCTCTCTCTAGTTTAGCATACTCAGCCCGACTCAGCCTGGTTGTTCCTGGCCCTAGAACCACGATTTAGTCGGGCCAGAAAAAAGGTGAAAAAGTAGCCCCGGGCCAAAACTAGGCCAAGTGGAAACGCAACCAAAAACGGGCCCCGCACGGCTCGGCACGCTTAAAGCGACCTACCCGCTGCAGTGGAAACGCGCCATTAGACAACACATGGTCTAAAGCTAAGGGCAGTGTGAATATTTCCTGAGGATTAATGCTCAATATTACATTTCTGCCTCGTTTTCATCCATGTGGGTAAACTCCACAATTGTTGCTCTCCTGACAATCCGCTTTTTTAACATTGCCTTTAAAGGGCCAAAATACATCTTTCCTTTAAAGTCTTACAGGAAAAAACAGTCTTACAGGGAAAAGTGTAAAAAGGGAATAAAAGTCCTCTTCATCGCTAGTTGAAATTACGCCATTAACATTACATTTCACGCTTTTGAAAAGTATTTTATCATTTTCTTTTATAAAAATACAAAGGATTAAAGTTATATATTTTGCAGGGTGCTTGATTCCAGGTGCTCTTCTTATGTTACTTCCTACAAAAAACAAGAATTTAACAAGAATATTTGAGTTTTCGATTCACTTAGAAAACTTAGCTTTTAGCTTGTGTGGTTTTAGTGACAGGCCGATGGCTCAGGCTTTTGTAGACGCCGTAAATGTGTCTTCTGTGAGAAGATGGCCTTGTTATATACAGATGAAGTAAAGGTTTGGTTACAAGGCTATTTTTAGGTGAAAAGAGAAGTCAGCAGCTTAATTTATAGCAGCAGCAAAGTGCAGCAGATAAACGCTGCTCTCCTTTCTGTCACAGGCTGAAAACACTATCTGCAGGAGGAGCATGGATTTATTTCATAAATGTCCTTCCACATTAATCATCAATTAACCTCATACACTTTGGGATTCATCAGAATAAGGATTATCATGCATCTCAGAGAGCGACAACATTTCAAACTTACTCTTTCATTGTGTGTGTGTGTGTGTGTGTGTGTGTGTGTGTGTGTGTGTGTGTGTGTGTGTGTGTGTGTGTGTGTGGCTTAGCATTACTGTACTTGTGGGGACCTACATCTGTTTACACAGTCACGTGTGGGGACTCGCCTCCCTCATGGGGACAGAATGGAGGTCCCCACGAGAGGAATCATTCATTTTAGGATGAAGACTTGGTTAGGGTTAGGGCTAGGCATGTGTTGGTTATGGTTAAGGTTAGGATAAGTCTCCAGGAAATGCATGTAAGTCAATGTAATGTCCCCTGTGATGTATACATGGTATGTGTGTGTGTGTGTGTGTGTGTGTGTGTGTGTGTGTGTGTGTGTGTGTGTGTGTGTGTGTGTGTGTGTGTGTGTGTGTGTGTGTGTGTGTGTGTGTGCGTGCGTGCGTGTGTGTGTGACAAGAGATGTTGCATAATGTGTGATTCTCAGCAGCGGTTTTGAACTTTCTGATGCAACTTTTCAAGACTCGTCCTGCACCTCCTTCACTTCACATATGAAATAATCTCCTCATGCAAGCAAAAAAATCCTGGTGCATCCTTTTATATAACTGCACTTTTTTTCTTTTAGCACTTTTACCCTTTTCAACCTCATCCACAGCAGCTTTTGATGACTAACAGTGCAAAACAAGTATAAAACCTCCTGCACAGAGAACTGCTTCCATCATATCTCCTATTCATATTTGCTTTTACATAAAATCTTTCCGAAGTTGTGTTTTGCATCCCCTGGTTTTCTTGCAAATGCCATGGATTCTGAGTCAGACGAGAGACGACTTAAAAAAAAAGATGAATGTTCCCTCCGTGAGACGAGTCCGTGCCGAATAATGTCCACTAATGGAGACATCTACCAATCAGAGCAGATAATGTCTGATCTGCCTCCTGCCAAAGTGTTGGCGGTAAAAACACCGATAAGAATGAAGCAAGCTGAGTTAGCAGCATTGGGAGATGAGAGAGGAACGAAATGTGGTGATTTATGTAAATGTCTTTTCATTTCCAAAAAGGTGCACTTTTACCTCAGTGAGGAGATGCGTGAGGGGAGTGTGGAAAAAGTTTAATTACGCAAGTTGTTTTAACAAATGTGACATTTTGATTATAGGAACAAATCCACATATTGAGGTGTAATTGTGATTAGCTGTGTCTGAAAAACTGTAAGCATAGAGATAAATGATTGAAGGTTGGTTGAAAAAGCTTTGAGTTATAGATTCAAAATGGGAAAATGTAGCTTAAAGTAATTGAAAATTATATTTTAAATAGACAAAGTAAGCACTATTAGATGAAATAGCAGACTCGTTGTAATAGAGAGCTAAACTGACAGACGAACTGTTATACTGAGATAGAAGTAAGGATTAACAGTTGGAAAAGCCACACACTGAAATTGCGGATAAATGTAATGTCATGAAAAAGAAGAAGACATGCAAACTTGATTAATCTAAATTATCAATTGTGAACACTTTGCTTTTTTAATAATATATATAATTTAATTATACCCAAAGTTTTTTTTTACTTCTACATTTTGAGTATCGATATTATAAGCTTTTTCTTGCTTTGAAAAGTTCAAGGTCTTTCTGGCTGGAAACTTTTGTAATCAGGAGATTCTCTTTTTTATTTATTTTTTAACAAGTACCCATACCATCCAGCAGCCGGCTTTGACATCAACCAGTTATATGTGAATTCATATGAAAGATTTTTAAAGGAGACACCGCTTGCGACTTAAAGATGCTGATCTTCTGAATGACTCAGCTTTTTAAGAAATAATCCCCCTATGCAAGAAGATAACCACAAAATAATAAAACATAATCCAACTTTGCAAGCTAAACAGCTTTACTAAGCTGTTTTGTAGCCCCTGGGCATGGCACCGATCCAATATTTTGAAATGTGTAATAGAGAACCGCAGTGACGTGTTGTAAAATCCGGAAGTAAGTTAGCATTTTTAGCACTTCCGGTTCCTTCGTCAAAAAAGCAATGCATTTTCTCCATAGGGTTTTGGAAAATAGCTCGAAATAAGGTCTGTGGTTGACACACATTTAAGAGATAAATCAGGTTTTGTTCTACGACAGTAGATACATCAGCAGTGACCCCACTGGTGATTTTTGAAGAGTTTACGTGTCTGAAAAACGATGGTTGTTACCGAGTGGCTGAATAGGACTACAGAAATTGTCGAGGCCGTTGTACGTCATTACGCCTACACACGTAAACACTCCCGCTAAGTTTGTTTTCCCCTGTGTTCGGATTGAAAGCAAGTCCCTGCCTATCTTTAGTATCTGTAGCCTATATCTATATCTGACCATTAGAATCTGTATTTTTGAAATTGTTGTTTTCAACACCGTAGTTTTACTAATTATAGAATAATTAATTACCAGTGTTTTCCAATTTTTCTCGGCAGTTCGTTTCGTTAGCTAACGTCAGCTAAAGCTAGCGCTACTAGTTAGCTACGCAATGGTTTGTTGCTTTGCTCCGGGTTGCAGCCACAGGTTTTCGCATGAAAGGTGCTCGTTCTATCGTTTCCCGGCCAATGTTTTCCAAAGGAGAGTCTGGATTCGTGCCATGAGGTAAGCTGACGTTACATTTTTGTCCATGTCACGGTGAAAATCAAATGATGGGTAGTGACTGTATCGCTGTTTTAGAGATGGCGCTTCTGAAAAGACCGCAACACAAGTAAAGATAATGAATGCATCCTATTAAAACCTGTGTAGCTTATATGATAAGTCTAATTAGTACGAGCAGCATGACGTTTCACCATGTGACTAAAGACTGTAGTCAGGGAAATCGGTTTGACATATTGAACTAATAACAAATCACCTCTGGCTGGCAGAGAACTCTCTGCTCCATCGCTTCTCTTGGACGTAAAATCACATGTACATTTTATATTTATATTCAATTTAATATTCCATCCCTCACATACTTTTGTATATATAATAACTTATATTTTGTTTTTCTTATTATGCTGCTGCAACACAAATATTTCCCAAATTGGGATCAATACAGTAATATCTTATCTTAATTAATTAAGAAATATAACTATTATAATTAGTGTAGCAGCTGACAACTATTTTCAATATAGATTAATCTACCATTTATTTCTTTAGTTCAATTTTCATCTATAAAAATGTCAAAATAGTGAAAATGTTCACGAGACAAAGTGCAAGGTTATATCTTTAGATGTTTTGTTTTAGCCTATGTCCTGTATGTCTTAATGCTCTTATATGTGACGATGTGACTTCCATGAAACTAATATTGTATATCTTCCCAACAGACGAGCTGACAGGAAACCTAACACTCTAACAACCACAACATTGCAAAGGCGAGTAAATGTAAATTAAAAACGATTCACAATTTCTTAATGTCTTCTTCTTTCTTGCAGTGAGGTGAAGCTGACCTTGCACTTGGTGCCGGTAAGGATGCTCCTCACGCAGGCTGAATGTGTCTCCCTCCTTACTGACACAGAAGCCCTTGATCTGCAATGCTTCACTAATTGTCATTTCCCTGGCTCCGTAGGGACACTTTACCTCCAGCACAGCGGAAGACCCTACCAGACCATCTGGAGATGCCCCCAACACTCCTGATTGGGAGAGCCACAAACCTGACTCATGGACCTGCATCTGGGTTGCAGTGGCGAATGCCCTGACGCACCCTCACATTCATTCATAGTCCCCCACTGTACAGACACAACACCATCAAGGGCCTGTTGTTGCCCTAGCACCCTGGCACTAAGGGCAGCAGTCACACGCTTTGACCTCAGGACAGCTCCAAAGCTGCTGGCAGTCAACCTTCCTTTCCTGAACAAATGCCAGTTTGGGTTGGTTCACTGACCAGTGTAGCCACCTGAATTGCCCTCTGTTGCTCCTCAGACAATGCCATGCTTGCCACAATTGCCTCAGGTCCCTGATGCCCAACATATTTGAGAATTTCAGGAACAGTAAGTGTTTCCAAGCTGTAGTGTTCCTCTTCTGGCTCGGGGGAGAGAAGCCAAGACATTCCTGAGAACCTGCCCCCAAGTCTGTCCCTCAGCCAGTCACGATCTTCGGAGGTGGGCTCTCTCGTCAGCGGGTTGAATCAGTTATTGGTTGGAGGAAATAGCTCCTCCACTGAATGCGTACGTGTAGCTGCCTTTGGCTTCTTCCACTGACAGGGGGTGTCACGTCAGTGCAGCTGAAACTGTGGATGGCAAAGATGGCTAATGCAGCCGCATGACTGCATTTCCATTCTCCGCGTGGGCATTCACATTCTGTGGAGAGAATTCCCTCTTCTCCTGTAGATACCTGTGGTGGTGGGATTGTTTTATTATTTAAAATATATTTACATTTGTAATGCCTTCCCAATTATCCCTTTAATTGTTTATAGCCTACTGTATGTTTATTTCATGGATAGTTCTGTGTTTTCTGGTGTGTAATATTTGTAATCTTGGGGCCTCTTCTCTTTAACGTCTACATGCTACCACTGGCTCAGATAATGAAGAACAACAAAATAAGTTCCCATAGCTATGCAGATGACACACACATTTACATAACCATTTCACCAGGAGACTATCCTCCAATTCAAACACTGAGTAAGTGCATTGAACAAATCAATGACTGGATGTGTCAGAACTTTCTCCAATCAAACAAAGATAAAACTGAGGTAATGGTTTTTGGAGCCAAGGCAGAACGTATAAAAGTTAGCGCTGAGCTTCAGTCTGCAATGTTCAAACCAACAGATAAAGCCAGAAATCTAGGTGCAGTCATGGACTCTGACCTGAGTTTCAACAGTCACATTAAAACAGTTACTAAATCAGCCTACTATCACCTAAAGAACATATCTAGGATTAAAAGACTAATGTCACAGCAGGATGTGGAGAAACTTGTCCATGCCGTTATCTTCAGTAGACTGGACTACTGCAATGGTGTCTTTACAGGTCTCACTAACACATCTGTTAGGAAGCTGCAGCTGATTCAGAACGCCGCTGCTCGAGTCCTCACTGACACTAAGAAAGTGGATCACATCACTCCTGTTCTGAAGTCTTCACACTGGCTTCCTGTGTGTCAAAGAATAGATTTCTAAATATTGCTGCTGGTTTATAAAGCACTGAATGGTTTAGGCCCAAAATACATTTCTGACCTCCTGCTAAATGATGAACCATCCAGATCTCTCAGGGCTTCAGGGACTGGTCAGCTTCCTGTCCCCAGAGTCAGAACTAAACATGGAGAAGCAGCGTTCAGTTATTATGCTCCAAACATCTGGGACAAACTCCCAGAAACCTGCAGGTCCGCTGCAACTCTGACTACTTTTAAATCCAGCAAGAAGACTTTTCTTTTTGTCGCTGCTTTTAATTGAACTATTCACATCTTAAACTGCACTGTAACTTTTATCCATGTACTTTTTATCCAGTTTATTTTATTAGATTTTCTTTTTAATGACTGGTTTTAAATGCCATTTCTTAATGTCTTTCATTTTTTGTAAAGCACTTTGAATTGCCATGTGTTGAAAAGTGCTATATAAATAAACTTGCCTTGCCTAATAAAGATTTCATGTGACACATAAAATGGATTTGTTGATGGGAATTAATGTGAATAAATTAACTCTAGGTTAACGGTACTCTTGCTATCACTACTCACCGACACTATAAACCTTGTCCCTCATGCGAGCCCTGACAACACTGCTGTGCGTGTCCTGACTTGTAGTGGTTCTCTCCTCTATCTCCAATCTTCTTCTCATCTTTGTAAAACGATATCAGACTGGTAATTGACGCAGCCATGACTTCTAGTTAAATTCAGTGTGGCTAAAATTAAAAGCTTTGTTAAAATATGCAAGCACGCGGAAGTCAAAGTCAGCTTTATTGTAAAAAAATTCTACATGTGTTATACATCCAGAAATATCGTTTCCCACAGTGTGACATGTATACATTAAACAAAACAAAAAGGGCCTAGATAAACATGGTATACATTAAACAAAACAAAAAGGGCCTAGATAACCGGGGTATACAGTTTAAAATGTTTAAAGTGTTCAAAGTGCCGTTTCAGTGCAAGTCAGTTGAAACGATCTTAAGTTGGCGTGACGTTGAAGTCGTGCGACCTTGCTGCTGTACTGGCTTATAGCATAACGTTAGCATTTCGCTTCTGGCGACTAGATTTATGATTCAAAAATTATAAAAGTAGGGTAGACATGTGGAGATTATCCGGCTGAACAAAACGTGATCCCTCTCTTAAATGTGTGTCAACCACAGACCTTATTTCGAGCTATTTTCCAAAATCCTATGGAGAATTTGCATTGCGTTTTTGACGAAGGAACCAGAAGAAGTTTACATCCGGGTTTTAGTACGCGTCACTGAGGTTCTCTATTCATATCTTAATTATTTTTCCTTGCTAAATGAATTGGCCGTCAACCAGATGAGGGTTAGATCTGGGGGAGTTTGATGTGAGACAAATTGAGTTATTATTTTCCAAGCTTTTTTTTAAAGCAATTAAGAAAAATCTATATTTTAGCTTTGTGCATGGTCACACACACACACACACACACACACACACCACACACACACACACACACACACACACACACACACACACACACACACACACACACACACACACACACACCACACACACACACACACACACACACACACACCACACACACACACACACACACACACACACACACACACACACACACACACACACACACACACACACACACACACACACACACACAATACTCCTGTACTGTACCTGCTGTGAGATGGAGTATCCGATGACGGTGTCTCCCTGAGGGATGTTCCAGGTCACCATGGCCGAGTGTGCCCTCAGCTGGGTCACCGACACATTCACCGGGGCTGCTGGCACCGCTGTTAACACAAACACACACACAATACACACAACATTTTATGACTTGTTAGGGACATGACTTTGGAGTCTGTGCATCTAGTTTGCAGATCATTTGTATCCTGCAGCAGCAAGGAAAACTACTGCACTTCCTGGAAAAAACGCTGCATGGTGAAAAAGTAAACTGATCACATTATCCATGCTAAAATAATAATGAACAACAAATCATAATGCATTTGATTTGGTGTTGCATTTCAGAACACTCAAGGACACCCTAAAAAGCTATCATAAATACTTAAACAGATGAAAACAGTAAAACATGACAAAAACACATCAAACATTATTAAATATGGCAATCAGAACTCATAAGTCCTTTGCAAAAATAAACTTAAACACTTAAAAAAGGTCAAAAATGAATCATGTATCTTAAAATAACTGTCTCAAAATGTTTTTTTCATCATGATTAAAGGTCTCATAGGCGGCAGTGGCTCAGTCTGTAGGGACTTGGTCTTCGAACCGAAGGATAGATATATAAAAAACATTTCTATGAAATGTTTTGCTCAAAATAACAGATCACCCATTCTAGCCGTGTATACCCCTGTATTTCAGCCCTGTTGCTAAAGTGCTGATTCCGGGTCTGGGCCTTTAAATGTAACCGAGCTGCTGCTGGCCACACCCCTTTAGAGCAAGCGTGAGCTCTCCACTGTGAAGAATTTGGTTTCTACCCAGATTATCAGCTAAATGTTGCGGTGATTAAACGCCATATTGTGTTCCAAACCACATCAAGGTAACAGTATGGAGCTCAAATGCTTTTTCTCGCGCGGGTTTAACTCAAGGACAGTACCTTTTTATATTGTGCTTTTTTTTATAAACTTTGTTTATTGATTTTCGTACACAAATTAAACAGAGATGACAGAGCAGTTGTGATTGACAGTGTCACATTACAGTTGTGCAGATCACATAACATATGAAACATTACAACAAGACAGACAAAAACAAACAAACAAAACAAACAGTCGGCTTGGTCACACAACAAAGCACAACCTCATTCTCTCAATGATGATAATAGTACAAATACATTTAAAATGCTTCACATATACATATCCATATATATAAAATAATAATAAAAAAGATATATCCACATACATATTCGGGTTTTATTCCGGAATATCCGGGAAGGTCATCCTCCCTGCATAGGCAAAGAAAGGCCCCCAGACACTCCGGAACTTCCCGACGGAGCCTCTCAATGTGTAACGGATTTTTTCAAGCTGCAAATTATTAAAAATGTCCCTTATCCACATAGTGTGGGAAGGTGGTGTTGGTGATTTCCATTTTGTTAGAATAAGACGTCTTGCTAGTAATGTTGCAAAGGCTATAAGGTCTGCTTTGAGCCTAGGCAAAGGCAGGTTTGGGATGCCAAATACTGCAGTAATGGCATTAGGCTCTATAAGCGTCCCAGTTACCTCTGACAAAGTACTGACAATTGAAGTCCAGTAGTTGTGCAGAGACGTACATGACCAAAACATATGCACATGGCTTGCAGGTGTTTGGTGACATTTTTCACAAGAAGGATCTATATTGTCAAACACTTTGAACAGCCTGACTTTAGTCCAATGGGTGCGGTGAACAACTTTACACTGAATCAAACCATGTCTTGCGCAGACGGATGAAGTATGCACACGCTTAAGAATATTGCCCCAAAGGTCCTCTGCGATCTCCTGCCCCAAATCCTCCTCCCAAACAGCTTTCAGAGAGTTTAGAGAGGTTGAAGATAGGGTTTGGATTTGATTGTAAATACACGAGATAATTCCTTTCATTACAGGGGCCTGAGTGAGAAAAGCATCTAGAGGCGTGTCATTGGGCAGGTTAGGAAACTGAGCATATCTATTGCGAGCAAAACTCCGAATTTGCAGGTATCTAAAAAAATGATGTTTAGGAAGAGAGAACAATTCTGAGAGCTGTTGAAAAGATGCAAAAGTGTTCTCAATATATAAATCTTTAAATGTTTTAATTAGGGCCGGGACTTTAACGCGTTAATTAAGATTAATTAATTACACAAAAATTAACGCGTTAAAAAACGCATTTTAATTGCACTTTAATCGCACTTATTTTTGCACAGCGGAACGTTTCTCACTGGATGAGTTTCAGGCGGACCGATTATACTGGAGCACCAACTAACGTTCATGACTTCAGCATGGGACTTCAAACAACAACAAACCACGGTGAACAATAGTCAAACCTGAACGAACCAGCTGATGAGACCGCTTTGGTCGGCCCGTGGATGGGACATTTTGTTTTAAAAAACGGACGGATGGAAGCGTCGACAAGAGCACGGTTGTGTGCAAATTATGCAAAAAAGAATTTGCATATCACCGCAGCACATCAAGCCTAAAGTATCACCTAAATGCAAAGCATGTAGCAGCTAGCGTGGACGTTAGCCCGACTCCGAGTACAAGGAACCACACGCTGACCCAACCCACACTCAACCAGATGACTGGTTTCAGGGCCAGGATAAGTAAATCCACGTCTGAGAGAATAACCAGCTCCCTGGCTCACTGGATTGTCACTGGGCTCGACATCAAGGACTGCCCGATGGCCCGGGGCCATCTAGTATTTAGCTCGGGCAATGAAGCCTCACCTGCTGGTTGCCCGATCGGGCAATCTATTATGCCAGTATCATGCAGCTCGCGGATCCAGTAATGAGTGACCCGACAGTAAAACTAAACATATCTATAACTAGTTTAGGTAGTTTGAGAGGTAATTAAAATAGCTACGTGTGATATTCTAACCTGAAGTGTGTGTTGTGTTCCGCTCACCGCTGCATGTGGTTATGCAGAGCTGCATGTCGAGTCTCGACTCGTCAGCAGCAGCTGATCTCTCTCTCCCGTCAGATTAGACTTCACTCGCGTTTATGTCCATATCGATCAGATCCAGCTAGTTCTAGCTAATGATAGGACTACCTCAGTGGCGGCTGGTGGAAAATATTTTTGGTGGGGCTATTGATGGTGAGTAAAAACATTTTTTTGGGACAAATGACCCCTTAAATTAGGACTTCTGGTGATGTAATGGCGCGTTTCCAGTGCAGCAGAGCTCACTTTAATGCTGCGTTCAGACCGGACGCGATGCGAATATTCGCTTCGCTCTAAACCAGGGGTGTCAAACTCAAGGCCCGGGGGCCAAATCCGGCCCGCGACTTCATTTTATGTGGCCCCACAAGAGCTTGAAAAAAATATGATTTTATTATACGGTTACATGCTACTTTACAGATGCACGTTGCCCATAAACTACATGTCCCACAATGCATCTCAAATTTTACTTTTTTTCTCAGAATTTGGCTTTTCTTTTTTCAAAATGTCACTTTTTTAAATTTTGACATTTTTTCCAGAATGTGGCTTTTCTTTTTAAATCATTTTGTGACATGCGCACTGAAGAGACTTGCAATTATTTGCCCTAGACTTCTGCTTTCAGACATAGTTAATTATGAAGTTATTACCCTATCCGATAATAATCCAATGCAGAGCCAATAATGTAATATAATACATTATTTTATATATGTTAAATATTTATATATGTATTTTTATATAGTCTTAAAGTTACAACCGGCCCTTTGAGTGCAACCATAATGCAAATGTGGCCCGATATGAAATTGAGTTTGACACCCCTGCTCTAAACGCTCCTATCGCATGCTCTAGTCGCTCGAGTTTCACCGCAGCTGTCAGCTGTGTTTACTCGCATCATTCAAACAAGACACGCTGGCTCGGGAGCTACAACAACAACATGAACATATTTTACCGTGATTAAATTGTAATACACGTTTCTAAATGATGCCGACGTAACAACATACTGATACCGGTTAGTAAAAACCATGAATTAATGCTTTGACAAGTCTGCAGACAGACGGCAGGCGAAAAACCTTTTAGAATGCTTGTTCCCTGAATGGAGCTTGGCTAAGCTAACGCTATGTATGCTCCGACCGTACACACTCACAACAACTGCCTACAGACATAAATAAACCAGCGACTGTATTCTCCATGACACAGACAGTCTGTGGTTTGCACTTGTTTAACTTTTGTCTAGTTTCTGAACAGATCGTATCTGTCCCCGGCTGTTTGAAGAGCAAGCATGTGAAACAAAAGATAGCATTTACCTGTTTGCATCCAGCTAGCCATGTGAGAAGCCTCGTTGATACGTTTTGTCTTTTTCACGAGCCTGCTGTGATATATACAAATCGGGTTGGTCCGGTCCAAGGTCTTTAAGTATCAATTTATCTCCCAAACTTCTCCTTTCAAAAGGATTGGAGAGTAGCTCTTGGGCGGACCGAGGTTCCAGCTACTCCACCTGCACACCATTCTCATCCAAATACTGCGTCACCTTGGTTACTCACGAGTCTAAAAAACAAATCACGTCAACGCACGTAAGCAACATGGGCGCCAACCTGAGCGCCCACGTGACCAAAATATTTGACGGCGCTGATTGGCTGAAATTATGTTTCGGCGGCACAGTTTACTATTGAGACTTTTGCAACCTGCTGGTTGCTGCTGTTTCGCTCGGGGGCTCTGCCCCGTAATGATAAACTAATGCCATGGGCAAGGCCAGGCAGGAAACAGGTGACTTATCAGTAACTTTAGACATTGTAACACAATTTTAAACGAGATTGTATTGTAGATCATACATTTTTGTGATACTAATTGTATGATATTTACCTTGTTCATTAAAAATTAAAATATAAAATATATATTTTTTTTAAATATATTTTTTTAAAATATTTAATTTTTTATTTAATTTTTTTGTTGTTGTTGTTGTTGTTGTATCTGGCAAGAGGTGGGGCGGCGCGCCCCCTATGGGCCGGCCGCCACTGGACTACCTGCTTATTAAAAGACAACTACACAATAAGTGTCGCTATGCAACCGGATGAGGCCACAAAGTATAGCGCAGCATTATGCATTTGTTTACATGCCCACCGGAACCACGAGGCATTACCAACAGATCAACGCACAATCAACCCATACAGGACATCTCTTTCTCCACATTAAGTGTTCGACATTAGAGTTGACTATTCTTGTCTGTCACATACTCTTCTTGTCTGTCACATAAGTGGCGCAACTGAAGCGGTATTGCTCTAAAGGGAAATTATTTTGACCGAAGATATTTAGATTTGCCGGCTAACGGGAACTCTGACGTGTGCTTCGCGGGTGCGCTCGGCTCCTCTCGACTGCTGCTCGGGTCTGCTCGGTCAGCTTCCGGATGAGGAGCCATTCGTTCGACCAACTTACAGTAGTTAACATTACAAACATTTTTAACAGGGGCCATAATAGTGTAAATAATGTTTGTTTTGGCAGTTATAACTGAATGTAATGTTTTCTACTTTTTTCCATCTGGGAAGGCATTTGCCTTCATCAGATGGAAAGTGTTTTGACCAACAACTTAAGCATTTCTTAAAGCTATGCAGGGCATGCAAGCCAGCAAACACAAACAAGAACAAACAAACAAGTGAAATGAAGAATACAATTGAAATTGTACAATATAATATTGTGGTGGTTCATCTTATAATTCAGTCTAGAGAATGCACCAGACAGCATCTAAGACCTGCAAAAATTTAAAAATGTCTAGGGGGACAGAGGCCCCCCAAACCCTTCGTGCCATTTCGTCCGCATGCATTTTTCAGGGCAATCTCTATTGGGCTCAGAGCCATCTGTAAATTAGCTTAGATGGCCCTGTGCTTAAAAATGCGATTTTTAAAAATGCAATTTTTAAAAATGCGATTTTTAAAAATGCGATTTTAAAAATGCGATTAATTTCGATTAATTAATTACAAAGCCTCTAATTAATTAGATTAATTTTTTTAATCGAGTCCCGGCTCTAGTTTTAATACCAAGGTTTGACCAAATCGAATTTGCACCATCTGATATGGAGGGGGGCAAAACATGATTTGCAGCTAGTGGAGCCGAGGTAGAAAAAGCTTGCAGACCAAAGTGACGTTTAAACTGATTCCAAATCCTTAAGGAGGTTTTAACAACTATATTTTTAGCATAGAGGGAAACCGGGCTGTTGATGGGGAGTGTACAAGTGATGTCAGTGACACAGGCTTAGAGGAAAAAGACTCCATAGCCAGCCAGCCAAGCGAGGATTAAGTGTATTGGACCTAAGCCAATACTGTAAGATTCTTAGGTTGGAAGCCCAATAGTAAAATCTAAAGTTTGGCAAGGCCATTCCTCCAAGAAGCTTTGGCCTTTGTAGAGAGTCTTTACGAAGTCTAGGTTTCTTTTTGTTCCAAATAAACTCCAAAATTGAGCTATCAATTTTCTGAAAAAACGCTTGAGGAAGAAAAATAGGTATACACTGAAACAGAATTTAGGGAGAGTATTCATTTTTACTGAGTTGATCCTCGCGGCCAAATTTAAAGGGAGCAGTGACCAGCGTTCAAAGTCTTGTTGCATACGTTCTTAACAGGGTGTAAAATTGGCCTTAAAGAGACTTTTAAATGTGCTAGTAACTTGTATTCCAAGATATGTAAAGCTTTGCAGAGATACTTTAAATGGGAAGTTATGTAAAGGACATTTACGTGCGGTTGAGTTTAGAGGAAATAATTCACTTTTACCAAGATTAAGTTTATATCCTGATTAGGGCTGTGTGTGTGTGGTGGTGTGTGGTGTGTGTGTGTGTGTGTGTGAGTGTGTGTGTGTGTGTGTGTGTGTGTGTGTGTGGTGGTGTGTGTGTGTGTGTGTGTGTGTGTGTGTGTGTGTGTGTGTGTGTGGTGTGTGTGTGTGTGGTGTGTGTGTGTGTGTGGGAGCTATGTGCAACTCAAGGCATATGCTCGAACGGGAGCTGCCTGGACGCTGCAATCATGTTGCTGCAATCATGAGTGTGCTGACTTCTCCTACAATGTCCCACTGTCTGGCTTCCTGCATCAAGTCAAGTGCTCGGCGCAGTTGTGGCGAAATGACGTTGACCTATGAAGAGGGAAATATTCCGATTGATTGTTATTAGTTCTAACAGAGGCCTTAGGCGAGGAGTAAAGAAGTTTAATCCAGGTCGTAAACTTTTTCCCAAAGCCAAATTTGTCTAAGGAGTAGAAGAGATAGCCCCACTCCACCCGGTCAAAAGCCTTCTCTGCGTCCAGGGATATTAATGCTTCTGGAGCACTAGAAGAAGATGGGTTATAAATTGTATTAAACAACCGTCTTAAATTAAAAAAAGAGTGTCTATTTTTAATGAAACCTGTTTGATCAGGGGAGATAACAGAGGGAAGTGTCGACTCAAGGCGTAAAGCTAAGAGTTTAGACAGTAGTTTGAAGTCTACATGTAGCAAGCTTATAGGACGAAACGAGGCACAGGACAATTATTCTTTTTCAAAATGAGGGAAATCGAGGCCTGAGTGAGAGTCTGGTGTAATTTAAGAGATTCAAATGAGTCATTAAACATGTCAATTAAAATAGGAGCCAATTTATGTAAAAATGCCTTATAGAATTCAGCAGTGTAGCCGTCTGGTCCTGGACACTTGCCACATTGCATGGACTTGGCTGCAGTAGCCACTGGCCAGTTCCTCAATAGTAATATTTCTTTCCAAATCGTCAACAAAGTCAGGGTGAACGGTGGGTATATGGAGTGAGTTAAAGAAAATATCCAAGTGTGAAGAGTCGGATGTGTTTTCAGAAGTATACAACGATACGTAAAAATCTTTAAACTCATCATTGATTTTCTTAGGATCAATCGTCGAGCCTGAAGAGGTCCTAATCTGGGGAATTTGGTGAGACGACAATGTCTGTCGCAATTGATAGGCTAGCAATCTACTAGCCTTATCCCCATGTTCGAATAAGTATGTCTAGATTTCAGTAACATTTCTGTTGTGTGATCCGTAGCTAAGACCTCAAACTCAGTTTGTAAAGAGAGGCGCTCCTTGTATAAATCTGGAGAAGGAGAAGCAGAATAAATTGCGTCCAGCTGTGCAATACGTTTCGTTAAATTATTAAGTCTTTCCCTCCTCACTTTCCTCTCATAGCCGCTGTAAGAAATTATTTCACCTCTGATGTATGCCTTTAAGGTCTCCCACAACAATGACGCGGACACATCAGGAGTTTTGTTTATACTAAGAAAGAGATCTATTTGTCCGGAAACAAATTCCAAAAAGTCTTCATTTGAAAGCAAACGATTATTGAAACGCCATGGAGCACGGTTTTTATCAGACCCTGTGAAATGTATCCTCATAGTGACTGGGGCATGGTCAGATATGACTATCGCATTATGGGAAATTGATTTAACAGAAGGAAGAATTCTATTGTCTACGAGAAAATAATCTATACGAGTAAAAGTGTGGTGGACATTTGAGAAAAATGAATATTCCTTTCCAGAGGGATTAAAAAAACGCCAGGGGTCAGAAATGGCAAATTGTTTTTTAAAGGATTGAATTGCCTTAGCAGACCTAGACGGCTTACAATTTTGGGTCGATGATCGGTCCAGTTGAGGATCCAGCCAACAGTTGAAATCCCCTCCCAAAATAAGGAAATGTGAGGATATATCTGGTAGAATGGAAAATAAATGTGTAAAAAACACATCATCATCCCAGTTTGGTCCATATACATTGACAAGAAGCACTGGAGTAGAATTAATTTTACCACTAACAATTAAGTACCTCCCGTTTTGGTCTGCCATCACATTTGAACACACAAAATGAATTGACTTGTGCAATAAAATAGCTACTCCCCTAGATTTCCCCGTGAAAGAAGAGTGGTAGGTATGGCCAATCCAACTGGCCTTTAATCTGCTCTGATCAGAGACCCTAAGATGAGTTTCTTGTAGAAAAATTATCTGTGCACCCAGGTGCTTGAGATGGTGCAAAACTTTGCTGCGCTTAACAGGATTGTTAAGGCCCCTACAGTTCCAGGTACAAAATTGAAGCCCCTCTCCATCTTGTTGTATTAATTTAGGTGAAACCATAGAAGCATCTTAAGAGGCAAAGAGTGAAGCATAATATAACATATTTAGCAGAATGAGGTATAACGAATAACAGCATTTCAACATGTACAATGTTGATAGACCAAGCCGACACGAAAAACACAAAAAAGAAACAACCAAAAAAAACAAAACACACAATATAGAACAACCCTTTGTGGTAAAAGAACCACGTTACTCCCTCCCACCTTGGCAGAAGTGCTACTACTAACACAGCCTAAGCTACCCAAAGAGAAAGGTGACTGGGTAAAAGTAAACACGCATAAAATAAAACAGAACATTAGTACGTTCGTCACACGTTTAGACATGTTGTCAGTGACTAATTATCATGGAAAGCTACAATGACTTACTGGGAGATGCAGTTCAAGTTGTCATGAACAAAAAAAGAAGAAGTGTGACAAGGAGCCGGCTCTGCTCCGTTTTTATGACATATTTATGTATAATAAGCGCATTTTGCATAATAGGTGACATTTAAAACTCGAAGTGGCAGTAAAACAAATGTAAATTACGGGACACATTCTTTTTTGTCAACATTGATTTTTCTGTCTACTTATCGTTCATAATGTAATCACAAATCATTAGGTCCCCTGCATAAATGAAAGTTTGATGAAAGTCAAACAGGAACTATGGACGATAAAACATTACAAAAGGTTGATTCACGTCTATATATGATACCACACACTGATTTTCTGTCATGCCTACAAGCGTGTCCTTGAGCAAGACACTTCCCCATCTCCTGTCTTTGTGGATTAAAGTCTCTAAAAGTAAATGGTTGAAATATGTGGTCCGGTGAAAAACATGATAAACATACACGCTGCATTTCCACACTTGAAGGCTTATATTAATGTTCCTCTGGGGGCACGTTGAAATTGATGGGAAATCTGAGTGACAGATTGTTTTATATAATTAAATCATGACAAAAAGCTTGACCTCCACTGACAGGTATCTAGTAGTATAATAATAACCTTTTACTTTGATTGGTGGAAAACATCTGGTGATAAGAAGGGTTTACTGCACATATTGTGAGGCTCGAGGATAAAAAGCACACAAAAGCTTAACAACTTCACAAAAAGACAAGGAAAAAAAGAAAGACAGAAAGCAAGGAACAAGCAAGCATGTTAGAAAAAAGGGGTAAGGCATTAAAGAAGAAGGGAAGAGAGCAAGGAAGAAAGGAAGTCCGAAAGAAAGCAAGTAAGTAAGAAAACCAGCTAGGAAGCAAGCCACAAGTCTAGCAAGGAAGTAAGAGTGAAAGGAAGTGGGCAAGGAAGCCAGCATGAAACTCTGCGAGTTTTATTTATTTATAATTATGATAATTCTAATATTTTAAAAGCTCCTTTTAAATCATCTAAGGGTACTTTACAAAACAAGATAACGCAGACAACAAATAATTAAAGAAAAATGCTCTGTGGCTTCTAATTATTAACGTTGACATTAAGTGTACCAACTTGGTGCTATATTTTAAGATTAAAAAATGTGAAGTTGCGGTTTAAAAAAATATTTATCATGCTAAGGGTTTTTTTTATAATTAATTTGGCTTCTGTGCAATTCTTCTGAATTTTCTTTAATAGCAAAAAAATCTCTGGAATATCACCGTAAATGTCAAGCTCTATCTCCGGCTAACAAGCTAACCCCAGCTCATTAGGCAAGCTCCTCCCTTTAAAGAGCCTGTGACACGAGTTTCCCCCATCACCCAAACTCATCAATGTGAGTACATATTGTCTCCTTGAAAACCGTTACTGAACTGATTTTGGATATTTGTACTTTGATAACCATTAATCTGCCTTCAATGTTGACCATTTTCTGGATCTTCTCGGGGATTCTTCAAGTCCCGCCAAATGATGTGTGACGTCATTGCGGGCACAGCACTCCAGCTGCACCGTTCAGGATCCCAACTTCTGCATTTAAACGCACGATGGTGCACACAGCAGCAAGCGATGACAGCGATGACAGTTTAATTTTGAACGTGTCTGAGAGCTCATATGAGGCTGAAGGATCGGTTTTTAACATCTGTTAGAAGTTTAGGAATTAGGTACGTCAATATGGGTGATCATACGGTCATGTAGCCAGTGGTGGACTGGGACTAAAAATCATCCCGGGACTCTCGACCGGCCCACTTCGGTACCGCTAGTGAATTGTCAACGGGGGGAGTGGGGGATGTGCTAGTGACTTATCCGACCGGCCCACTTCGGTACCGGCCCATCGGGATTCGTCCCGATGGCCAGTCCGCCACTGCACCCAGCCCAGCCTACGTAAACTGTCAACGGGGGGAGCCTCGCTGCGGGGAAACGGTGGACCTAGTGTCCCAATCGGAGTGGGAATAATAATAATAACAATAATAATCATAATCCGTGCATTTTATCCATTAATTTCCCCAACATTGTGGTAAAAAAACCACACGTTTAATCCATGTTGGTGTACTACAACTACAAAAAGCATCGGTTTGTTTTCTCATCAGGAAATGCAGATCGGCTCAAACAAACGATTTTTAATCATCATCCTCACGATCATTTAATGTATCATATGTTCGCCGCATTGACATGAAAGCACTAATAAATGTAGTTTCATCCACTTGAGTTTACAACTACAAAAATAATCGATTTGTTTTTATATCACATCCGACGGGAGGAAATGCAGCAGCTCTCACTACCGATTTTTAATCCAAATGTCATCATCATCTTCACGACGATCATTTATGTTTATGTTTATGTTTTATGTGTATGAAAGCACTGACAAATATGAATATACTGTAGTCAATATATAAAAGTAAGAATAAAAGAACCCAATAAAAAGAGTTGTTAAATAATAGTGAAGTCACGTTGTAATAACAATAACTCATCTCTCTCGAGTTTTATTTTTCACCTTTGCCAAAAGCCACTGTGTCAAGTGTCCTTCTTGGGTTGCCGTCCCAGTTTCATACAAAAACGTGTAATAACTACGTTGGTCCACAACGTAGGACGTAGTATTTCAAACCGGAGAGACGTGATGTAAGAATTACATATTTATTGTTTACACGTCATATGAATGAAATGATTGCCATGATAATACAACAGGAGAATGTAATGGTGTTTGGCGATTAGGCCCCGGTTTGCAGGATAATCATTCAGGAGGGAAAGCACCGCTCCGATGAAATCCCCGGGGTCTAGACACTGGTGGTGGTGCTGAGTAGGTGAGACCGGTCTGAAGAAGGAAGGTTTAGCTTTGTCCTGGAGGAGACTGGAGGCGAGAGGGGTGGAGGCGGGTTGCGGTCATCTGCAAATGACAACTGACAGGGAGGAAGAGCAGGCATTTAAGGAATTTAGCATGTGCAGCTATTGGCTGCTGAGGGGTGACGCCCTCATATTTAATGAGGGGGGAAGGGAGCCATCGAGTGACGTGTAAGTGACTCGTGTTAGGTCTTCCTTATTGAACTTGCGCTAAGCTTCATTTCAAACCGGAGAGACATTATGTAAGAATTACATATTTATTGTTTACACGTCGTATGAATGAAATGATTGCCATGATAATACAACAGGAGAATGTAATGGTGTTTGGCGATTAGGCCCCGGTTTGCAGGATAATCATTCAGGAGGGAAAGCACCGCTCCGATGAAATCCCCAAAACCAGTGAAGTATGAAATACTGAGATGAACTGAGTTGCTTACCTTGTGGGGTGACTGGTGATCTGGGAAGGAAAGATAATAGATGAACACGTATATGAGCGACATAGTGCCGGAATCACTGCCGGAGCTTACGGGTCATGCTGAGACTCTGACTGCCGAAATCAGTGCCGGTCTTACCTGAAAACGACCTGCGGGTCGCATGCCTGGCCAGCAGGGCTTGACTACGCCGAGGAGCAAGCGGTTTCGTTTTGTAACGGTGGCCCA
This sequence comes from Champsocephalus gunnari, assembly GCA_036324595.1. Classification (NCBI taxonomy): domain Eukaryota; kingdom Metazoa; phylum Chordata; class Actinopteri; order Perciformes; family Channichthyidae; genus Champsocephalus; species Champsocephalus gunnari. The sequence continues at coordinate 14,701,490 of CM070451.1, forward strand.
ACGTCCACGACACCAAAGTGTATGGTAGCCCGCAGCTACGACACCGAAGTGTACGGTGGCCTTCCGCCGCGCCTGACTTCGCAGGCTATATATATATATATATATATATATATATATATATATATATATATATATATATATCTTTACTCTTTTCTTTCTTTCCTTTGTTTTGTAACTGACACCGAAGTGTACGGTGGCCTTCCGCCACGCCTGACTTCGCAGGCTATATATATATATATATATACACATCTCTTTTTCTTTACTCTTTCTTTCTTTCCTTTGTTTTGTAACTGCCACGGGGGTGTACGGTGGCCCGAGTCCACGCCTGACTGCAGGAGATACATTTTACACTGATACGTTTGAGCAAGGCCTGGGAATGAAATACCTGTGTGCCGGAGATGAAGCCCGTTACATGTAGTTGCAGCGTGAGACGAGACATTATTCACTGTGGGCGGGACCCGCGGAATTAGGACAGGAATGCAGTTTGAATATCAGGTACCTTAGTGAGACATGTATACTTGTGAATGTGTTTATGAGCCACCACCAGTTATATGCATAGATACCATAGTCAGGGTCTAAGAGATCTTTGGGAAGCCAGTACGGCGCTGATGTCCGGGCGAATGTAGGTTGTGAAGGCGGAGGAGGACCACCGTCCTAATTGTTGTAGGGATGAGGTAGAGAGACCTTGATTAGCAGCAGAGGTGGCTGCACCTATCCTGAAGGAATGTCCCGGGTATGATATAGGTGATAGGCCGGATTTAATGAGAACTTGCTTGAGGTAGAAATTGACAGGAGCCATGACCCTGCGAACCACTCTCCCTGGAAGAAACCCCCAAAACCCACGGATGGGGCGGCATCCGTGAAGAACCTCATTGAGTCAGAGGAACGCATGAGGTCATCGTAAAATAAAGTAACTCCGTTCCAGTGGGCGAGCAGGAAGGACCAGAAACGTAGGTCTGAGCGGCAGCCTTCGTCTAAGAAAACGCAGTCATGGAGTTTGTCGACCGCTGATGCTGCGTCCAGGAGGCGGGAGATGAACGAGCGCCCCTGGGGGATGACGTGCATGGCGAAGTTGAGGTGTCCGAGAAGGGAGAGCAACTGTTGTTTTGTGATAACTTGTTGCTCGCAGTATGACTTGGTGATGTCCCGGATGCGCTGCAATTTGTCGGAGGGGAGAGACGCCTTCATGTCTATGGAGTCGAGGATGATGCCTAAGAACTCTAAGCATGTGTCGGGACCTAACATTTTCTCTTTGGAGAGAGGGACACCTAACTCCTGAAGCAGTGTTTAAGCTTGGCCAGTGAGATCCCTGAGCTGTCCTGTGGCGGGTCTATGGGGAGGAGTCGTCCGTAGGTGAAGGACGGAGGGGATTCTGACGATGTTCAGCAGGATTCAGCAGGATCCAGCAGAGCGCTTCCGAGAAGGAATTGAAGATGCAGGGGCTGCTTCTGCGAAAATAGAGTTTGGACTCCCACTTAATACCGAACGAATTCCACTGAGACGGATGAATGGGGATGATTTTGAAGGCATCGGTAATGTCCGCTTTGGAGAGCCGAGCTCCGTGCCCTGTGAACTTGATCATCTTTATTGCATTATCCACTGAGGCATGGTGAAGGGAGAACTGATCTGGAGGGATGATGCTATTGACGCTGCCGAATGGCCAGAGCGGGGAGCGGACAGATCGAAAATCAGCCTTTTATTTACGTGTGGCTTATTCCGATGGGATTTGAACGGAACACTGAGAAGGGGGAGGAGCTAAAAGGGCAGATTATATATCCTTTGAGCAGTTCTTTGTCGATGAGCTGGGAAACTATGTTGGGTTCTTTAGCGGCTGACTGTAAGTTTCTTGCTACGAAAGTCACTGTGGGAGATGGGAGGACCCCTACCCTGAAGCCTTGGGAGAGCCCTGACAGAGATAGTCAACGAACACGGAATCTGGGTGAGTAGATATTGCGGCTGCTAGCTGAGGGATGATAATGGGAGTGGAGGGGTGATATTCCAATTATTATTTTTTTTTCTTCCTCCACGAGGTTTCTGGCGCAGAGCTACTGTGACGGCCCGTCCACACGGTGGCGCGCGTTAAAGCTTCCAAACGCTTCTGCCCATTCACTTTGAATAGGGTGACGTCACTTTTAGCAGGACTGTATTTTGGGAAGCGACGTGGAGCGTTGCTGGCGTTGCTCGCTTCAAAAGTTGAGCAATGTTCAATTTTGTTGGTGCCTCGGCAGAAGCGTCAGCCGATGAAGTCCCGTTTATGCAAATCTGCCAGTACAAGCGCTAGCCAGTCAAACCGCGTGTATGCTGGGAGAGACTACGCAGGTCATTACCTCATATTCCAAAAAAATGGAGGGAAAATTCATTATAGTGGTAGTGAATCGCCCGGTGCTGAATGATCGGTCTCTGTTCATCTACCGGGATACAAACCAGAGGAGCGAGGCATGGAGGGAGGTGGCAGAGACAGTGGGTGAAACTGGTAGGTTTTCGCCTGTTGGAGTTGAATTTTTTTTCTTTTTCCCCAGTTTACTTCGTTTTAACGTTGCTATTGCTTTGTATCTCGGGGGCAAGAGATTCATGTGATTGGTTGTTGGTCACGTTGCTCGCAAAAAAAACAGTAGCGTAGGCAGAAATGTACTTTAGGGTGGGCCTGTAAAAATATAGGGTGGGCCAGATTTTTGGCAGATTACTTTTAGAATACTTCCAAGTTCCTTTCTTCTCTTTCCTCTTCTTTCTTCTTTTCTTTCTTTCCTTCCTTTCCTTCTTCTTCTTCTTCTTCTTCTTCTTCTTCTTCTTCTTCTTCTTCTTCTTCTTCTTCTTCTTCTTCTTCTTCTTCTTTTTTCTTTAGAATACTTTCTTTTCCATAACAGATGGGTATGTTTTGGTGAACGGGAGACACGTATTTTACTGTTTTATCAAGAGCACAACACAACATCTTGGACGTCATTCTGGACAGCTCTCATCTGCACCCCACGTAAAACTCACCCATACTGCATTCGTGTACTGTCTTAAAACCTTTCCTTGGAATATGTTATGCATTGTAAGGTGTCCTTGGGTGCTTTGAAAGGCGCCCCTAAATAGAATGAATTATCATTATTATCTGAAACGATGTAATAACTTTTTTTTTCAGTCACTTGCCCTATACATTCAGCAGGCCATTCACTTTGATCCCGTTATAAATGTCATCATTTCGACAATAAATAAATGCTACATAAACGTTATCTTCCACGTTTTATCTAACCATCTCCGTTTCTACCTTTCAATATATTTTGGATGATAACTCTCTCTCTCTCTCTCATCTGCGTGCGGGGGCGGGGCCTCACAGACACGCTGCATCTCTCGCTTACAGACACGCTGCAGCCTGTGCAGTGTGCACACGGTTCTGCTGGTAATGAATATTACATTTTGTGAGGAAACTTCTCAACCAATAGTTCCAATAAGTATTCACTTCAGGTTTACGAAAGTAACTGACTCAGATTTACTCGTTTTTCAAATGTAACGCCCGCTGAATATACATGATTTTTTGTATTTCTGATTACGTAACGCCGTTACATCTATTCCGTTACAACCCGACCCTGTGTGGGTGAGTGCAAACATTTTCGTTAACACTAGTACCTGACCTGAGTGCCACGGAAGTTGAAGCTCCTGTGACGAGTCTTCCAGGGCCTGGAGGCGAGCATCGATAGCTATCATGGAGCTAGCCAGGGATTGCAGGGAGCCGGCCACGCTACTCTCCATGAGGGGTGTGTTAGTGACGCTCCTGGACTGGCGAGCCTGGGAAGGGGTGGATTTTGGAGGTGGACGGGATCCTGGCTGGAGGGCTCGACTTCCTGCCCTTTTTTTTTATTACCTCCGCGGCTGCGGCAGCGTCCTCGCCCTGGTCTCTGGGGAGCTGACTGGAGCTGCTGCCCCGGACTGGGGAGCTGTGCTGGAGACCTGATCCGAGAGCTCTCGGAGCTGCGAGAGAGTGAGGCCTGGGGCTGTGGGGATGTCCTGCTGCAGGAGCCGGGTGATGAGGAAGTCTGCCTCTGGTGATAGGCCGCTGTGGGGAGCCGAACCGGGCTCGTGATCTGAATTGTCCGAGTTGGACATGTTGAGCTAGTTTTTCTTGTGATTTTTTTTTCTCACGAGGAGGAGTATAGTACTGCTACTGTTTGAGGTCATCTGCAAATGACAACTGACAGGGAGGAAGAGCAGGCATTTAAGGAATTTAGCATGTGCAGCAATTGGCTGCTGAGGGGTGACGCCCTCATATTTAATGAGGGGGGAAGGGAGCCATCGAGTGACGTGTAAGTGACTCGTGTTAGGTCTTCCTTATTGAACTTGCGCTAAGCTTCATTTCTACAAAAACGCCTCTGAAATTGTAAGATTTTTTTTCACCATTCATTCCAATGGCTGGCGTCTATGTCAAGTGATCTTCAAATTTCTCCCTGCAGAAAAAAAAATGTAATATGCCTATTTTAAAGTTAGTTTGGCCATTGAAATGCGTTTTGATGTAATTTGATGCGAGAAATATGAGTTGTTATTTCAGATTATGTGTGCAGTGGATGCACATGATCTTTAGTTTGCTCGTTATTACGAAGATTACTTCAGGAAATTGTGTCGATACAACGTTTTCATTGTTACCAAGGTGGTTGCTAGGGACGCTGCTATCGATATTATTTCTGTTATGTTGTGTAACAGTTTGATGGTGTAATCTTTATTGCTACCCCCTTCCCTGTCAATGTATAGTGTTGGTCCATAGCGCAAACATATTAGTTTGCATCTAAAATTGTGGCATCGATACGTTATTTTCCCCTGTGCAATTCCAGTCTCACATCTCACATCACATCGTCATAAACAAATACCGGAAACAGACCGAATACACTTTATTCCGAGTGTGCTTGCTTTTCACTTTGGAAGTCATCACATAACGGCATTGTAATACACGGTTCGGCTGCATTAAATATTACATATCTGCCGTAGTTCTCTATTTATAGAGCCCTGATGAGAAGACTTCTGGACAAACATGAGGAACTGAAAACACTGAAAACGTGACATGGATCATAAATATATCAGCCATTAAACAACATCTTACATTTCACATTTTCGCATTTTAATGGCCAAACTAACCTTAAAATAGGCATTTTCCACAGAGAATAAAACAAAGTTCGGCCATGTTTTTGTAGAAATATTACGTCCTACATTGTGGACCAACGTAGTTATTACACGTTTTTTTGTGAGACTGGGTTGGGGTTGCCGCCCGGAGTTCTCCAATATGGCGGACCATCTCGCACATGCGCAGTACAGATCGGGCAGGGGGACGGATCGGGTAGTGACACAAGAGCCTCATACCAATACCCCTCCTCGACTCCTCTCTTCCCCTCCTCCGGGACTTGACCCGGAAATCTATCAAGACACGCCATGTTGAAGGACGTCCCAATAGCTGAAATGCACACGGAGGAGTCGAGGAGGGGTGAGGGAGGAGGGGTGCGGGAGGAGACGAAAGAGAGGATACACGCGAGCAGACTATGCGGAAGTGTTTTCACTACTCACGTATAAAAGCCCCGCCCCCACCTTCACAGCTGGTCGATTTCAACAGAGGAAAACCGACAACTGGGGAAAAGCGTCACATAAATGTATGATGCTCACAGCTCCGTGGGAATTATTATGTGCAATTCATTTCTATAACGGAGCGTCCACACTACAGCTTCAAAAAAAGCTTGGAGCAGGGCGTGTCTGTAGCTTGGGGATTTTATTCAAGGAACGCGACCAACAACCAATCACATGAATCTCCCGCCCCCGACATACAAAGCAAAAACCCCCGGGGATTTTATGGGAGCAATATATATATATATAAACTCCCCAAACAGGCGAAAACCTACCAGTTTCCCCACTGTCTCTGCCACCTCCCTCCATGCCTGGTTCCTCCGGGTTGTATCCCGGTAGGTGAAGAGGGTCTGGTCATACAAAACCGGGTGATTTGCTACAGCGATAATTAGTTTCTCCTCCAACTTTTTTTGAAATATAGAAATGAACGGCGGGATATCCCTCCCAGATTAGACGTGGGTTGATTGGCTACGGCTTGAGCTGTCAGATTTTCCGAAACGGGATTTGATTGGCTGGCGCTGGCTACTCCGGCGTCTGACGGCGGAGACGGACCGCAATGCTACCCACAATTCAGTTCGGTGAAAAAGCGAGGCAATGTGACGTGTGGCAGATTGAAGGGCAGATTGAAGCTGTCTACGCTGTCGACGCTGTAATGTGGACGGGCCGTAAGGCTTCACATTACTATAATTATATTTTTATTTAAATGTAGGCTACATTTGACACCAAAACGGAACACAAAAGCAGGACCAACCATCATACATTGAATTCCTTGACTAACAAGAGAAAGATTCATTCATTTAAATAAATAAATATTTAACCAGAAATGGGCCGGTTCTAAGGGGTTATTCAGTTAAGCCTGATGAGAGGGGATACAGCTGTGCACATGTCATCATTAACAGACGTCGTTTAACCCCCTGATCCCACCAGAAGCGTCTGCGCTGCGTCTGCGCTGCGTCTGCGCTGCGCCGTGCTGCGACCTCCTCCTGCGACCTCCTCCTGCGTCATAACCCACCAGGCGCGTTTCAAAACGTTGCGGAAGCTGAGCGTCGTGTGTGCAGCCTCGCAGTTGTTGTTGATTTTGGAATATTTCCAGGACATTTGTACTTCTACAAGTAGTAGGCTAGGTAGTTAAATGGTTTATGTTTGTGTCTGTTTAAATCGTGTTTATTGTTGTTATTTCCTATTTTGTTGTGTTGTAGACTATAGACACAGTTAATAATAATTGTAATATTCCAGCTATAAACGACATGAATCAAAGATGTGTTGTTGTATTTTAATGGTAAAAAAATATGCATTCATCATCATAATTATTCTATATATATATATATTTTACAGTGCCTGTAAACCGGAGGAGAACGCTGGCATGTATTCTCCTACTTGAAAGACGGTGGTGGGGGATTTTCATCACTTCCTGCCTGCGCTGCGCTGCGCCGTGTCAAAAATAGGATTCATCCTATATTTTAGAAATTCCTTGCGGCGAGGAGCTTTTGGGGCGCTTCGAGCCGCGGCGCAGAGGGTCTGGTAGAATAGCACCCATTGACTAGAGTGGCCGCGATTGCTAAAAACGCTGCAGCTGGCCCAATCCCAAAACCACTCCCTCGACCCTAGCCCTCCTTGACGGAGTGAACTCCGTCTGTAGCCACACTCGCAGCTCAACGAGGCTCCCTCCTGTCAGATGGAGGAAGTAAATAGCGCAGCAAGCTTTGGGACGGCCTCCCCTCTCTCCGGCAGAAACAGGAAATGCCGTAACTGTATGTAACAACGGTTTCAAATCAGCATCTCTTTGACAAAAAGTTGAAATGAATAACTCAAATACAACTCCAAACATCTTTCATTGTGTTACTTTTTTGTAAAGCTCTTTGAGTTTTAAACCTGATGTTTAGAAGCTTCTTAGTTTTTGCAACGGTCTGTAAATATACACAACTTTATAATAAAATGCACACATTTACCTTTTTCTAGACAGGTATGATCCTAAGTTAAAAACATATGAGGTTATCATGAGGTTGTTAACATCACAATTTATCAGTGGATGTTTGCTGGAACTACTTGTAAACAGCGTGTTTCCTGACGGACACACACAGCGTGACTCCGGTCAGGTAGAGACCAGTGTCAGCATAGACATATAAAGAGTAGACGCCGCATCGACCGCTACTGCCTATTGGCGCTGACGAGCCGTGGGGCCGCCATCTTGGACCGGTCACCCGCTCCAATCAGTGTAATCTGTCCGGCAGGCGCATTGAAGTGTCAGCGCATTTAATGAATCATAAGTCGCTGAATACAAAACTGATTTTCACTTTTTTTTTCTTTCTACAAACGTCATATATGTAGGCATGATACCGGACACATGATTCGGCGTATTTGAATATTCATAGTAGGCTTAACAGCAATTGAATATTCTGGTATTTGATAGCCTATATGTTATGTATGATAGGTATTTTGCAAAAGACACACGATATATAATGTAGGCTAATATATACACACACACACACATATAAAAAAACACTAATGGTCTATATCAGGGGTAGGCATCCAGGGCTTTAGCCCCGGATGTTTTTTCTTTAGCCCCGGACAAATTCTCCCTCACTAATATAATACATTAACCTACTTTACCTATAGGACGGACGGCAGAATTATAAATTCCCATGTTCAGTGAATGCAACACAGAGGCAAGACGACGCCACCAGACCAATCAGAGAGTTGCATGGAAATAAACGTGTTTTATTGGCTGACAGGTACGTACCTCTCCTCTGTGACAATGTCTAAACTTTAAACTGTCAGCCCCGGACGCGGAGATTCTGAAGATGGACATTAGACATTTCTTTAATAAAAAAGACGGCAATTCTCAAGTGGTGGCTCACACAACAACCCCAGAGCCACCACCTGAGCCAGGTGAACAAGGTATGTACCTGTCAGTAAACTTACAAGTTATGTCAACATGTAAGCAAAGCATACATTATAGCTACGTTGACGTTACTTTGAATCGCGGGGGTAAGCTAACCCGTTAGCAAGTAGCTATAGCTAGCCAGATATATTAAATAAACACTTTGTCATACAATCTAAATGTTGTGTTTTTTAGCGTTACCTGGTGATTTCAAAGAAAGCTCTCTGGGAAATATTGACTTACTGTCTGTGTTCGACATGAAGCTAGAAGCTACCTTACAGTAGTAGTTGATCCTGAGTCCTGCCAGTTAAAGTGTTTCATAGTTAGCTTAGCTAAGCATCAACCTAGCACTGAAATATATATGGATGTTATGTGACGGTATTTCTGAGAAAAAGTCAGCTGAAATGGTGGCATAGTTGCCACTGTTTTACGTGTCGACAGCATGTTTGAACGTATTTGCAGCAGTAAATGTGGCTGTCTGGCCACTGACGTTGCCATAACAACACCTGCATTTAAATGTGCAACCTCTTTTTGTGACAGATGTTTGCATGAAAATATAATTCTTCTGATTGATATTTCCTATTGACAGCTAGTTTCTATGTGAACATTATGAGATGGACAGCCAGCTAACAAGCTTTCAGATCAAAGCCAATCCAGTGGGGCTCCTGAAAGGGGGAAGGGACACTATGCTCCCACATATTAAGCCTTGACCCCCATCTTAGAATTGATATGATCAAAAAATGATCTGCATTGTCGGAGGCCTTTTTTCCTCATCATGTCAAATTGTACAGCTTTCCTTAGTGTTGAATGCAGAAAGATGACTATATTAGAGTATTAAGTGAAAATGACTATATTAAAGTTTTAAGTGAATATATTAAGTGAATTACTCAAACTGCATTTGTATAGGAATGATTCTGTCCTATTGGCAGATAACTACTCTTAATAGTGATATCTACAAGAGGTTTCCAATGTACATGTAACTATTTTCAATTGGTTAGTATTACATTTTGTGACAGTGTGGTGACACTCATTTTAATGAAGACAAATGTGTGTATCTTGAAATTCATTTATTTGACGGAGCTGGAAACTGATTGACTTACATACTTGTTTGTGTTTACCTACACAGTCATCACAGATGAGCCAAACAGAGTAGAGGATGGAGAACAGGAGAAAGGGACACACAAGAACCTGTGGGTATTGTCCACAGTGACCATTGCATGTATAACAAATATGTGTAATGTGTATATGTAAAGCGCTTTGAGCATCTGGAAAAGCGCTATAATAAATATAAGGAATTATTATTATTATTACAAGAAGGAGATACAACAGACAAGAACGACAATGGAGACAACAATGAACAGGAACACCAGAACAGACACGAGTCAATGGGTAACATGACTAATTTAGGGACTGCAGATACAGGGCCAAGGCAAGTGAGACATCACTGCTTTCCATCCAGCATGTTTGGCCAGCAAAAGAGATCATTTCAACCGCAAACAGCAAGAGATGAGGGATTATTATTTCCTCCTTCCATCCCTTTTTTCTGTTTAATCTGATTACTAACAACTTCTAATAATTTGACATAGTTTATGATTTAATTGGAAAATGAAGTGTTTTTAAATAATAAACCCGTTTATGATTCTGATTCTTTGATTTCTTTTTGACATCTGGGTGTTGAGAGATGTATCCATATCTCTTGATGTTGCTCTCAAAGTGTACAAGATTGATGCTTTTAACTTCAACATTTAAAAAAAATCTTCCCCAGAGGAGGTGAGTTCCCCCCAAAATAGCACTTTATCCCTGCTTATGTAACTCCGGTGTAGTGTCCCCTCGGCAACAGATCACTCAGACCTGGTGATTACTTTCCTGCATTTCAATGGACAGATTATAAAAAGGACACGTGAGCTGCATTGCTTAAGAGATCCTCTCATGCTATCTCTTTTACAAAATAAGTGTCCAGTCAACAACAAAACATCAGTGATCGTATAGTGGTAGTATATTTTTCACAAGCAATGTGAAACATTAAACTTATACAAACTGGTGTACAAAACTCACATACCTGCGTTGATCTCCTGGAGTGTCTCTACTCTACATCTCTTGTCCACCATCAGAGATTGCAAACATTTCAGAAACAGCTAGAGGTAGGGGACAAACAACTTGTTCGCTGGGCATGTCAACAACCTCCTGCTTTGATCAAGACTTTAGGGAGCCTTTCAGCTCCTCTAGCAAAGGGACTGGAAAGCAAGCTTTGAAAATGCAGTACCATCTACATGCTGTCATGTTCCAGACACTGCTCTCAACCACTCAGGGCTTCCAGACACTGCTCTCAACCACTCAGGGCCTGCACAAATACCTGCAGAAAGAAACACTTGACTTGGTGCAGGCAGTAGATTACAAAACAGCAGTTGAGAACACACTGAAAAATTACCAAAGTAACGAGAAAGTACATGAGGTCTATGACAAGACCAAGGCCCTGTGCAATGATCTTGATATTCCCGAAACTGTGACGCAGAAGAAGAAGCGTAGACACATCATCTTTGTAGTCAAGGCATCATGTGGAGCAATGTGAAACATTACACATAAATAAACTGGTGTACAAAACTCACATACCTGCATTTCAATGGACAGCATAAAAGGACACGTGAGCTGGGTTCTGGTGCTCAGATTAGCTATTGATGATCACGTTGATAAATCATATAAAACAAATAGCCAATCACACAAAAAACATGTTGCTGTGACTGTGAGCATTAAACAATTAACATTAAACTAAACAAACACAACAGTACGTTATTGTCCTTATAAAATAAAAACATACATTTTGTCCACCGAGATAATACAGGCACCTTACCCTCAAGAGATCCTCACGTGCTTTGAGAATCTCCCACAATCCATTGCTGTAACAAAGCTAATGCAGGCACACGTTTGTGACACCAGATGGCGCAATTGTGTATGTGCGTATGGGGAGTCTTGCAGTAGAACATTTGACTGCAGTGCCGCCACTGTGGGCTAAGCCCCGAATGTTTCCAGGTCCAGGCGACGCCCCTGGTCTATATGATAGAGAAGCAGAAGCAGATTGTGTAGGCCTACTACTCAGCTATTTTAATAAGTTGAAAAATGAAGAAACAATAATACATTATACATAGACAGAAGTTATATATCAGTAAAAATGAATATCTATGTCAGAAAAAATGAAAATCTACATCTATATTTATATAAAAAATGTAAATGTTGTGGAAATTGATGTGAGATATTGTACCGAAGAAGTGTGTTACATTTGAAATGGCAAAAAGTCTTGTTGCAATTTCCAGATATTAAAAGAGGTCCCTTTGAGTTTCTCTGGTAATTATCAATAGTAGCAGTTAAGTGAATACTGTTCAAACAATACCTGTGTTTGTGTTTTATATTGATTTCTCTGTTTTATCCTTTCATAAATGTGAGGACTAAAAGAGCTGTTTAGAGTAGACTGGGTTTTATTGCCCTATGGGGGAGGGGGAGGTATGCAGGACAGGGTGCTTGGTGGGGGAAGAGTATATTCTGCTTAAGATCTCAAGCATGTCATGTTTCAGGGAAGTCTACATATCTTGAATAGTATATGTGTGGGTTTATACATTCCTGTGTGTTAATAGTTGAAGGAACAAAAAGTACATTTTTCCTCTCAAATATAGAGAGGTTTTATATAGATTCCTTAAACAATGTTCCCTTTTTCTTAAAAGTAGATTAGCGCAATAGTCTTTTTCTTTGACTTTTTACCTGTTTATCAAAAGGGTGTTTTAAGCTATTTGTGAAGAAGGGAGATGCAGAATTAATGGTTCTTAATTGATTTTCCTGGATAAATAAAGGTTCTACTACTACTACTACTAAGTGCACCTCGTCAGGGTATCCCGCACAACAGTGTTAGAGTCAGGGTGTGAGTATGTGGTGCCTGGTACTGCCCACCTTCGCTCTGCTGTTAATAAAGATATGATGCTGACCCCCACTAAAAGCTTCATTGAGAGACAGCACGTCCTGGCAGCTTGCGTTGTTGTACACACCCGGCATTCCTCCAACATTCCCATGCGGATTTACAATCCTGGTCCTGCATCTGTTACTTTGAAGAGAGGGGTGGTGGTCGGAGTTCTTCAGCCAGCTGAGGTGTTGGGAGAAGTGGATCTCCATCCGACCAAGTCCCCAGTAACATCAGACCCCAATGACTTTCCTGTTATATCTGTGCCCAGTCATCTACAGGACATGTCTGCAGAGAGCTGTGCTCACCTGTCTGAGGAGGACAGAGCCGGGCTAGCTCACGTGCTACGGAGGTTCGGTGATGTGTTCTCCACCGGGCCCACTGACCTTGGCCGCACCAGCTTAGTGCAGCATGACATACAGACTACTCCTGGGCAGCCTGTGAAGCAGCCGCCACGCAGAATGGCCAGAGACAAACAGATTGCTGCAGATCTGCAGGTACAGCAGAGCCTGGAGTCTGGTGTAGCTCGTCCCAGCAACAGCAGCTGGGCTGCACCTATCGTCATGGTGAGGAAGAAAGACCAAAGCCCGCGATTATGTGTGGATTACAGACCCCTTAACGAAAGGACTATTAAAGATGCCTATCCCCTGCCACGTATTCAGGACACTCTGGACACACTGTCCACTGCCAGGTACTTCAGTACACTAGACTTGACTTCAGGCTACTGGCAGGTGGAATTGACACCAAGGGCCCGCAAAGCCGCAGCTTTCTGCACTCGCAAGGGGCTATTTGAATGGAACGTCATGCCCTTTGGACTGTGCAATGCACCGGCCACGTTTCAGAGGCTAATGGACAGAGTATTAGCGGGATTGCAGTGGGAGACCTGCTTGGTGTATCTCGATGACATCATCGTCCTGGGGCGGGACGGTTCCGAAATGCTAAGCCGGCTCAGTGAAGTGTTCGCCAGGCTACGAGGAGCTAACTTGAAGCTGAAACCGTCAAAGTGCTGCCTTTTCCGGGAGAAGGTGGGTTACCTTGGCCACATTGTCTCAGCCCAGGGTGTGTCTACTGATCCAGAGAAGGTGAAGAAAGTGGCAGAGTGGCCTACGCCTCGTAACATCTCTGAGGTACGTCAGTTTGTGGGCCTGGCATCATATTACAGACGCTTTGTGGAAAACTTTGCTACAATAGCTAAACCTCTTCACGAGCTGACCAAAAAGTATGCACGATTGAATTGGACAGAGGAATGCCAGGAGGCATTCACAGAGCTGAAAGGACGACTGTCAACAGCTCCTGTCCTAGGCTACCCCCTTGACAGCGGCGAGATGCTTCTCGACACCGATGCTAGTGACTGGGGAATCGGAACAGTCCTCTCCCAAATCCAGGGGGGTGAGGAGAGGGTGCTAGCCTATGGAAGCAGGAGGTTGTCAACCACAGAACAAAACTATTGCACCACCAGGCGCGAACTTCTGGCAGGCGTGGAGTTTGCCTGTCACTTCAGACAATACCTGCTTGGCAGACCATTCACTCTCCGGACTGATCACAGCAGCCTGCGCTGGTTAACCAGGTTAAAAGAACCAGAGGGACAGCTGGCCCGCTGGCTAGAGAAGCTGGCAGAGTATGATTTTCAGGTGGTTTATCGACCGGGGAGACACCACCAAAATGCAGACGCACTTTCCAGGAGGCCCTGCAGGGAGTCGTGCCCCTGCACAGTGCCAGAGCATGACAGCGAGCGACACCAGCATAAGGGGGTCCAGTGTGACCTGACAGACAGTACAGCTGAAGTTGCCATATGTACTCACACAGAGCATCCTCCAGTGGGGGTAGCTGAGCCGGAGTTTCCTCCAGTGGGGGTAGAGGATGCCTGCAGTGACAACAATAACAGCTATGACCTGCTAAATCCAAGCATCAACTTGGTGAGTGATATTCCCAACACCAGCTTATTCTCTGGTTGGACTCAAGAACAGCTGAGAATGGCTCAGGAATCTGACCCTGACATTGCACCAGTAAAAAAGTGGATGGATGAAGGGAGACGCCGGCTGCCATATGCAGACATAGCACACTTCAGCCCCGCTACCAAATCATACTGGGCACAGTGGAATAGACTTTACTAGAAAGATGGAGTGCTAATGAGGAAATATTATAGCACTGAAGGAACAACGTTTTACCCCCAGATCGTGCTGCCTCATATGTACCGCAGTTCAGTGATGGAGCAGATGCATGATGGTCCTGTGGGAGGCCATTTTGGAGTAGAAAGAACTCTCACACGCCTGCAAACCAGATATTTCTGGTATAACATGAAAGACGATGTCACACTCTGGTGCCTCACCTGCCCCAGCTGTGCTGCTAAAGCTCGCCCGAAGAAAACTCCTCGAGCGGCTATGGGCACGGTGCGAGTCGGTGCCCCCATGGAGAGGATTGCAGTTGATGTGATGGGCCCTTTAAATGAAACGGAGAGACACAATAGCTACATACTAGTAGTGCAAGACTACTTCAGTAAGTGTGGAAGCCTATCCAGTCCCAGACCAGCAAGCATCCACGGTGGCAGAAAAGATGGCCTCTGAGTGGGTGTGTAGGTACGGAGCTCCCCAGTGCTTGCACAGTGACCAGGGCACAAATTTGGAGTCAGCTGTTTTCCAGGGGATGTGCGAGCTGCTGGGGATTGACAAGACTCGAACTACCCCATTTCACCCACAGTCTGATGGACAGGTAGAGCGCTTTAATGCCACTCTGCAGAAAATCCTGGCTACCACTGCAGACAGATGTCACTGGGACTGGGATCTCATGATGCCTTATGCACTCATGGCTTATAGAGCAACTCGACACAGCTCCACCGGATTGACACCAAATATGATGCTTTTTGGAAAAGAAGTCACTGAGCCAGTCGACCTGGTCGCTGGTTTGCCACCTGACAATGACAATATCGACACTAACACCCCCCCTCAATATGTCATGAAACTGAGAGAACGTCTGGAGCTGTCTCACCAGCTGGCACGAGAAGCTCTTGGGAAATCTGTTGAGCGAGCTAAAAAACAGTATGACAAAAACATTTGTCAAACCCAACACAAAGTGGGAGATGCAGTCTGGCACCTGATTAAAGGCACCACAAGGGTTAAAAACAAGGTACGAAAGTTTCTGCCATCCTACGAGGGCCCTTACTTCATTGTAGGCATGTTGCATGACCTGATCTATAGACTCAAAAAGAGCCCCAGAGCCAAAGTCAAAGTTGTCCACCATGACAAGCTCAAGCCTTATTATTCCAGGACCCAATTAGACAACAGCTGGGTGTTCAAAGACACAGAAGCCTGGGCGCCTGTCGAGGTGCCGCCCCCTCAGCCAGACCTCAACTCATCTGACACAGTCAACGGGCCTCTCCACCTGTGGGACCCCCCATCAGACGCAGAGGATCTAGCTGTGGAGACCCTCCAGGACCCAGGTTCTTCACCGCCAGTTACGCCGAGCAGCAGCGGGCTTCATGACAGACTTCCTCGGACTCAGCGCCCTTCCAGGGCCCCGGCCAGGGCCGGCCCTTGGCATAGGCAGTATAGGCGAATGCTAAGGGCGCATCAACCCATGGGGGGCGCCAAAAATTGAGAAAAAAAAAGTTAGAAATTAAAAATAATTTTTTTTTCTTATTTCATAACGACACAATTTCCCGATTTTGGATCAACAAAGTACATCTTCTTATGTTACACTAACATAACTACGCCTATATTACAGCGCCCATAAACTATGGCACACCCCCCGCCCCCAAAATCAAGTTGAACCGCTCCAGCCCCATTAAAAACCAGAGGTTTATGTGAAATATTTATTTTTTTGAAATAATGGTTTTAGTGTGCAATTATAGGTTTTAATTTTGTATTAGTCTTCATTTAAAAATAAATCAAACTCCCGAAAAACGTATACAGCTTCTGTGTGCTTTTATTAACATTGGAATTTACTGTGTAAGCGGCCGCGGGGGGGAGAGCTTTAGAGAGCTCTCTCCTGAAAGACTGAGAGGCTCTGATAACCTCAGCTCAGTGAGGTAAAGGCACATCTTTATATGATCATTATAGTTATAGAAAAATAAGAGAATAGATGACAGGTATAAAATACTATATGAGATTAAAAAAAGTTGTTATTAATAAACAAGAATACAATTTAAAAGGGGAGTGATTTGTAAATTATTCATAAAGAAAAAGAAAATCTGTGTACAGTTCTATTTCATATGGGTGTTGAGAGATGTATCCATATCCTAATGTTGCTGTCCAGATTGATGCTTTTAACTTCAATATTTAAAAAAAAATAATCTTCCTGGGGGACCCCCCTAGAGGAGGTTAGGTACCCCCACTTAAATCATGTTCACATTGATAGGATACTAAATACAGTTGCACACATCTTTTGTCCATATCTTCCTGTTTTGGTGGTCATGCCACAACCGTGGGGTGGTGGGGGTGGGGGGGGGCGCCAGCTAAAATCTTGCCTAGGGCAGCAAATTGGTCAGGGCCGGCCCTGGCCCCGGCCAGTGGTCCCCTACGGATTTCTACCCCTCTACAGAGACCCCAACGACTCTGCAGAGCTCCTGACATGTTAGGTGACTGGGTCAGTCACTAGGGTTTGTTAAAGTTTAACCTGAGTCAGGGTGTCAGCAGGTTAGTTCCTAACTCAGTAAAAGAAAAAGAAAAAAAAGAGTTCCAGAGTAATTCTATGCTCTTAAGCTAAAGTTATTTAATGATATTGTTATACATCCACAGTTTGTGGTTCTATTTCATTTAGTTGCCTGTGGTAATGAGTAATGTGTTTACTGCTTTGACACTTGATGCAGGATGTAACTGGTTAGATAAACCAAACAGATGGTAAGATTGCTTGTTGTTGTTTGACAATTGTAATGCCTAAGAGCCTCATCGTATAGAGTAAAGTTACAGTGTTTAATTTAACCCGGGTTGATTAACTACATCACAGTATGTTATGCACATCAGTATGTGTGTTTATACTCCTTTGAAACGTTGAAAAAAAGGATCTATGCAGTATGCTTCGTGGATATTGTTATGGACATTGCCTCATGATTCAAGCTGTTTCCACAGCAAGGAAGACACCTTCAAGGACTGTGGGAAATGGGGATTATTGTGGGGAATGTGTTGCCATTAATGTTTCATGCTTTCCTTTTATAATGTTTATATGCTGAAGTGATGTTAAAGGTTGTTTTTATCATCATCCAGAGTGGGGGTAGTGTTACAGGCTTGGCCTGTCACTTTAAGAGTAAAAGCCGCAAGGGGTTGTGGGTTTTTGGAGTCTCTGTGTGTGTGAAATGTGATGGCCAAGGCGAAGTGCGGAGTTATGGAGAGAGAGACGAAAGTATAGAGAAAGTGGTCAGAAAAGGAATAGTATCTAGTCTGTATGTATGTAATACAGTGTCAATATAGCTTGAAGGACGTGAATAAACGGAGGTTCTTCCCACGGCACCCGAACGCCTCGTTTCCATCCTCTTTCCCCTCGAAATGTCTGGGCAGCTGGTTACCGGCTGACAACGAGCCAAGTCAGAAACCACCGGTGTGTATTCGAAACTACGGTTTCGGTGCCGAGATACCGTTAATAGTAAAAAGGTAACACCACGGTCTCCGGGGGAGCCGGGATTTTTTTGTGTGGGGGGGGGGTACATGCTGATCCGTGCATTAATAGCAACAGCACAGACATAGGCCTATTATAAAGAGAAAATCTGTTGCACACGGGGTGGTGCCACAGGTCTACATTTACATGAAACGTCCTGATGGATCATGTTCATGTCAACAGATTTCCCGAGCATGTATGGGCTACGCAAACTTCGATCAACTTCCATCCATCCATCCATCTTCTCCCGCTTATCCGTGGTCGGGTCGCGGAAGTAGCAGTTCCAGCAGAGAGCCCCAAACTTTCTTTTCCCTGGCGACATCAACCAGCTCTGACTGGGGGATCCCAAGGCGCTCCCAGGCCAGAGAAGAGATATAATCCCTCCACCTGGTCCTAGGTCTACCCCTTGGTCTCTTCCCAGCTGGACGTGCCTGGAACACCTCCCTAGGGAGGCGCCCAGGTGGCATCCTAACTAGGTGCCCGAACCACCTCAACTGGCTTCTTTCGACGCGAAGGAGGAGCGGCTCAACTCCGAGTCCCTCCCTGATGACCGAACTTCTCACCTTATCTCTAAGGGAGACACCAGCCACCCGGCGGAGGAAACCCATCTCGGCCGCTTGTATCCGCGATCTCGTTCTTTCGGTCATGACCCATCCTTCATGACCATAGGTGAGGGTAGGAACGAAAATGGCCCGGTAGACAGAGAGCTTTGCCTTCCGGCTCAGCTCCCTTTTCGTCACAACGGTGCGGTAAAGCGACTGCAATACCGCTCCCGCTGCTCCGATTCTCCGGCCCATCTCACGCTCCATTGATCCCTCACTCGAGAACAAGACCCCGAGATACTTGAACTCCTTCACTTGGGGTAAGGACTCATTCCCTACTTGGAGTGGACAATCCATCGGTTTCCTGCTGAGAACCATGGCCTCAGATTTGGAGGTGCTGATCCTCATCCCAGCCGCTTCACACTCGGTTGCGAACCGATCCAGTGAGTGCTGAAGGTCGCAGACCGATGAAGCCATCAGAACCACATCATCTGCAAAAAGCAGTGGTGCAATCCTTAGTCCACCGAACTGCAGACCCCCCCCCCACGACTACGCCTCGAAATCCGATCCATGTATATTACAAACGGGATTGGTGACAAAGCGCAGCCCTGGCGGAGGCCAACCCTCACCGGAAATGGGTCCGACTTACTGCCGAGGACCCGGACACAGCTCTCGCTTTGGGAGTACAGAGATTGGATGGCCCTGAGTAGAGACCCCCTCACCCCATACTCCCGCAGCACCTCCCACAGTACCTCCCGGGGAACCCGGTCATACGCCTTCTCCAAGTCTACAAAACACATGTAGACCGGATAAGCGTACTCCCAGGCCCCCTCCAGGATCCTTGCGAGAGTAAAAAGCTGATCCGTCGTTCCACGACCAGGACGGAATCCGCATTGTTCCTCCTCAATCTGAGGTTCGACAATCGGCCTGACCCGATTCGATCAACTTGATTATAAATAATCCACGGACCACCAATGTAACGTTTGACTGTTTAATGAAATCAACTTAAAATGACTCAAAAACAGGCTACATTGTTTCACATAGGCTATAGCCTACACAGAGCCGAACACATGCGATAAGAGCAGCCAGCGGCACCAACCATGAACAATATTAATATTAATAATACAGCTATAGCACAACACAACCCTCTCACTGCCTGGAGAGACGCGACGCCACACACACAACACAACACAACGATGCACATAGCTCTTCAGCCCCCAAGTTAACGTTAGCTGTCAAGTTAGCACTAGCACCGACCTTAGCTCCCTCCTCTCTCGGTTCTGTTGTAGCAGCAGTCACAACGTACGATGTGCTACCACCAGCTACATTCGGTTGGTCTTCTTGATCAGGTTGTTTGGCCGTCTTTTTAAAGAAATTGCCCAAGGTAAGTTGTTTTTTTCAGCAGCAGCAACAATGCCTGGTAAACATGCAGTGCCAACTAAACGAGCTTGTGAGTGAGTGGGTGGAGCTGCGGGCAGCGTGCAAGCAGGCGACACTTTTTTCATGAATCATAAACTCTAAATATAATTTTATTTCACTTATTTTACACCTTTGAAAAAAAAACATGCCCAAAATGGAATTTATTTGGTCATCATATCAGTATTTTAGAGAGCTCCCCCCAAATTTCACAAACCATGTTCCCAGGGGAGCTCATGTCACCACTAGGGGAGCTATAGATGTGACCCTCCAGTTCGCACCCTGGGGCATACCCTCCTCTGTCTCCGCAAACACACGCTCCTCTGGCTCCTCTTCCTCTCTCCTTCTTGAACCTGTTTTACTGTAGCTTTCCCCACAGGGTTACCACTGTCCCCACATTACCTCCATCCAGTGGCGGTTCTAGAACATTTTACATGGGGTGGCAAAGGGGGGGCAAGAGGTCATGCCAGGGTGGCATGGGAGGGCGGCAGTGGTGAAAGTGTGCCGGTCCTACCCGGTCCTTAGTACCGGTAAGAGATTTCCAGGCGGTCCGGAGGACCAGGAAGAATTGACAGCTCCACCCGTGGAATTTATACTACGAAGAGAAGATATTTTGGTTTGGATTACTGGTCTGGGGGAAGCTCGCGAGTGTGTGTATACGTGTGTGTGTGTTTGTGTATGTTTGCGTTTGTGCGTATTGTGTTTGTTTCCCGGGGAAAACACTCACGAGAAACACCGGCTGTTGTTAAGCCTGCAGTGACGTTAAATTACTCCGTTCTCCGCTTGTAATTATGCCGTTACAAGCTTCAAAGCTGTATTTATCATCTGAATTTGCCGAAACAAGTTTAATATTCTGAAAGCCAAGACTTTGTTTAATTGAAATCAGATGAAAACAAACTGTCACGGACCCTGCCGTGTTATCTATGATTACTATACTCTTACGTTCATAATGTCAGCCGGAGGGAGGGGGGGCGGCGCTGTGGAAGAGCAGATTGCGAGGGAGAGGTGCCTGTCTTCGTCCCTTTACGAGCTTAAAGAATGTATTTATCGTGTGATTTTGGAAATAAAAGTTTCATATTCTGAAAGCCAAGACTTTGTTTGTTTAAAATCAAATAAAACACCCGAACCCCGACAAAATAGTTTTTTACGCAAATCCACGTTTATTTTGAAATGAGCCGTTGAGACTTCCGACTGTTTTCGATAGAGCGGGTATTTGCTTTTTCACACTTGATCAGAACAGCGGGAGGAGAAAGGAATAGAGTGACTGAATGACAGCTAGAAAATTAGGCTACGTGGTAATTAAAGCAAAAATGCAAACGACGATTCTTCAGATGTTTAAGAGAAAGGAGAGAGATGAAGAAACTCAGAATGTGCTTAAAATTAGAAAAACAACGCCCACAGATGACACAGGTGATGATGCTTATTTAGCCCAGAGAATGAACCTGGCCATGATGTATAATAAGTTAGCTAACTAGCAAACTGTATATCTTAAATATAAACATTACATATTTTTGCTTTGATATCTTCTATTTTAATCTGCACATTGTTGCATACATTTTGAGACATTTTATTTTATTAGTATTTTAATTTATGTAACCAATATTCTGAAAATTCTAAGAAAGACAGAGACTTGTACATTTTTGACTGTCTGCTGAATTTAGTTATACATTTGTATTCTAATTTATAACAGTTGAGGCCCAGAGGGAGGAAGAGGAGACGAAGAAGTGGCAGCAGGTCCCTCAGAAGCCACCACAGGTGATGCTAGCCCTACTGCATACCCTTCTATATGGAAAGAAGAACAATATGAACAGTTCAAACAGAAAAATTAATGGATGTATGCTCACAATGGAAGGCTAGGCTGTACCCCATGCCATGATGTGAAAGATCTAGGTGTCATGGCATCCCGTGGTGTTAATATTGCTATTCAGTGGGCTAATGGAAAGATAATCCCAGCTGGTCAATCAAGGGATGTCCAGCTTTCATCACTGCGCAACAAAATCCGTGAGCACAAGAACTCTGCAGCACATAATGAAGCAGTCAAGATTCTTCAGACAGCAGATAAAGATGTTCTTCTGAACATGAACGTGAGTAGTCAGGAGTCTGTGTTTGAGTCTACTGCCAAGGTATTCATGACAGCCTATTATGTGGCCAAGAACAACAAGCCTTTCACAGACTTTGAGAGTCTGATTGACCTGCAGCATGCCAATTCTGCTGATTTAGGGCGTGTTTTGCATAGCAAAACTGTCTGTGTTGACATAATTGAGCAGTGTCATCACAGATGAAAAAGGAACTTCTAAAAAACATAATAGAGACCAAGAGCAAAATCACAGTATTGGCTGATGAGTGTTGGACACAAATCAACACTAATTGTGTTCCTGAAGGCTAATGTTGATGGAGACATGGAGCCCATTGCCTTCCATTGGACCTGGTTGAGCTGGATAGTATGTCTGCTGCTCATATCAAGGAACAGATTATGGGTTGCTTGCTTAAAAATGGCTTCACTGTTGAGTTGCTGAGAGAAATCCTCATTGGATGTTGCAGTGATGGGGCCAGTGTCATGCTGGGAGTGAAGTCAGGTGTTGGGAAGTTGCTCCAGGATGACTTGCAGGCATCATACTATGGCACTGCCTTAATCACAGACTGGAGCTTGCTGTTGACCAGGCACTGGATGTGACAGGGGGAACAAAGGACTTCCAGGCATTCATGGACAGCCTATATTCATTATATAGCCAGTTTGTGTTCAGGGATTCATGAAGCTGGGGGCGGGAGGAGAACAATATGAACCAATGAAGGTTGGGGTAGCATTATAGTACCTGCAAGAAATTCAAACCACTTTCACCCCTGGAGGGCGGACAGTACGTGGTATTTTATACTGTAACCTATTTATTGTTAATTCATGCCCTAACACAAGTGTTCTTAATGCACAAGAGAAACAAGGTGTTCAGACAAACAATCGGGTGCCCTTTGAATCCCCCAAGCTTACTTCAACAATTTTAAATGAAAGGAAACTACAAAATGTTTTTTAAAGCAATGAATTAATGAAACAGGTTGTTTTGCATTACAATGTAAAATTAAATGTATATATATATTTTGTTTTTAAAAGATTGGTTGTCTTAGTAGTAGACAGACATATTTGCATGTCCTCACTAAGCATTATTACATATTCATTTAATATTAAACAAATCAAAATGGCCAAGTATCCCAAAATGTTGCTGCTAATATAATCATATGATTGTCAACTTTAACTGATCAAAAATAAATTCGGAAAAAATACTTGAATTATCTATGAAATTGCAATATTGACATACGTCCCTCAGTTTGTTTCAACCCCGTCAAGCCATACCATTTACCCTCCTATTAAGTTAAAATAATGGAGCAGTCCATGTGTGATCTGCATCTGCATTGAGGGAATTACATCACAAAAGTCTTCTGAAGAAAATATGGCAAAGAAAGGCAAGTGTCAGTTTCTTCTCTTATTTCAGTTTTTGTATTTTCAGATTAAGATTGACATGCTCAACATTTCAACTCTGTTATATGAATTAATAATAGTAAATAATTGTTTATTACAAAATAAACAATAGTTTTGCAAAATATTACAATGTTGTAATGTCCTTGACTTCCATGTGGTGCCATATCTTAGCTAAACAAGGTCTCAGGCCTACTTTTTGTCAAAAACTTCAACCCTGTTAAATTTTTTCAAGGAAATTCCTATAATTATTTATATTTGGGCCTGAGGTGGGAACATGTAAGTAGTCCACTACCAGATGTTGACCAAACATTTTGGTTTCATTTTTCAAAGATGTAAAGACCCAAAAGGCACCCGATTCAGAGAATACTCAGAATTCTGCTTTCTGTAAGTACAGTAAAAGTACTTAGTTATAATTAAGTACACAAATGACATCACCCATCTCTTCAGAGAGCTAAAGGTGACCTGTGCAGCAACACATTTCAATCAATATGTGTCAATACTAAGAGCTGCTAGATTGTGCTGCTGTGATGGAATATGTAAGGAGAATAAGAACATCCCATGTCAACACATCCTCACTCCCAGGTCGGCCTATGTTGACGTTATGTCAAGTCCCCTGCCGGCTTTTTCCAACGCAAGCTTAGCGTCCATTTTCAACGCAAGGGGGGGGCCCTTAGCGTCCATTTTCAGCTTTCCGGGATGTCCATGTGCTTCTATGGACCCTCATGGGGCATTCGTTTGTGTCAACTGCCCTTAAAGGCAATGAAGACACTACACTACCCAGAATCCCCAGCTATCGTTTGGACTACACCATGTGCTCTGTTTGACAAACCCCGTGATAGTCCTCAAGCTCTGTGATTGGAGAGTGTGCTCCGAGGGTTACCGAGCCTCGAACAGCACTTGAAATGGGATGGAACCACGGCAGACTGTTCAAAACTGGATTTGAACGGGTCCACCGCGTCCCCCCCTCCCCCACCCCGTCCCCAGAACTACACATGCTGGCTATTCTGTTTCGCAACATGTTCTCTATGGCACGTCTCTACTGGGAGTTGTAGTTTTAAAAGACGTTTTCGTATTTCCCATAATAAGAAGTTGCCAGTATTAAACTGTGTACATCCCTGGAGGTTTAGGGGACAGGAAACACTCACATTTAAAACATATAATTAATAAATGGGTGAAAATTGCTTGTGCCCATAATGGGCAGTATTAATATATATACCCACACGCCAGCTAAGGTCAGAAGAGCTTTATTTAACAGCTGGACTTATGTTTGTGACCCCTCCTGTTGTTAATTGATAACAATACATTACATTACATTAATTGATAAGCCTGAAACATGCACTTATCAAGGTTCAGAGGCACATTTTGCAAATATGGCAGTAGCCATCGATCAGCTTAAGATAAGATATACTTTATTGATCCCAAGTTGGAACATTTGCGTTACATCAGCATGTGTAACAGTTAAATATGCAGTGGTGTTTATTTGTAAATCATTTAGTATAATCACACAAATTCTGTGTTTTATATTTAACAATTCTGTGTTCTTTATTTATTGATTGTTCAATACCTGACAAGGCCGGAGATTAAATATCTGCATACATCTTATAAGAGTATAATACATTATGTATAATATCAGTTAAAATAAGTGCTTCAACATAGTTAACATTGCTGGAGGTATGCACACATATTGATAGATGTCTTGTAATGCACTGTTGAGGAACCTGCGACCCAAGTTTTTCATTCAGTGCAGAACTACACCATAGTTGTGTAGGCCTATATGATATGTCAATAAACCTTAGAACATCTTGAAATCTTGAACGGGATGTGCAAAATAGTCATTATATACAGTCTTTAATTAACTATTAGTAGAGAATAACGAGTAATGAATATACTTTATAGGGATCCTATTAATATCTAATAATAAAAATAATGAAATTCAATAACATGCTTTAACCACCAGGTGTCTCTTTATATCATCTGTGCACCTTTATGGTGTAAATACAGCCTATCTACCAATTGGATCAAATATAAAAGTGAGCCGAATTAGTGTTGATACGGCAAGGAGACGTATTGTGTGAAAAGAAATGTAAGATGTTGTTTAATGGCTGATATATTTATGATCCACGTCACGTTTTCAGTTCCTCATGTTTGTCTTCTCATCAGGGCTATAAATACAGAACTACGGCAGATATGTAATATTTAATGCAGCCGAACCGTGTATTACAATGCCGTTATGTGATGACTTTCAAAGAGAAAAGCAAGCACACTCGGAATAAGGTATTATTTTATTTAAAAAAAAGTTTTCGGTCTGTTTCCGGTATTTGTTAATGACGATGTGCTCTGAGATGTGAGACTGGAATTGCACAGGGGGAAAATAACGTATCTTTAGATGCGGATTGTGTTAAACTAATATGTTTGCGCTGTGGACCAACACTATACATTGACGAGGAAGGGGATAGCAATAAAGATAACACCATTAAACAGTTACACAACATAACAGAAATAATATCGATAGCAGCGTCCCTAGCAACCACCTTGGTAACAATGAAAACGTTGGACGCAATTTCCTGAAGTAATCTTCGTAATAACTACATCCACTGCACACATCATCTGAAATAACAACTCATATTTCTCGCATCAAATGACATCAAAACGCATTTTAATGGCCAAACTAACTTTAAAATAGGCATTTTACACCCAGAATAAAGCGAAGTTCGGCCATGTTTTCTTTTTCTGCAGGGGGAAATGTGAAGATCACGTGACGTCAAACAGAGCTTATGGTGTAGTCCAAACGATAGCTGGGGATTCTGGGTAGTGTAGTGTCTTCTGCCATCCTTTACTCCGAAAAAAGATTTGTTTCTCCGAATCGAAGGGGAAAAATACAAAAGCATTGCACACAATTTAAACCAATCAATGTTGTGTAATTAACAAGGATAATCTGGTGTTTTTTAGTCGATGAGTAGTGCAGATATCACTGTAAAATCAATCGACAGTAAAGGGAATATTTACTTCCGGGTGTACAATTCTCCGCTATCCAATGAGAATGGATGCTCTCATTGCCTTTAAGGGCAGTCGACACAAACGAATGCCGTGCTTCCATGAGCGTCCATAGAAGCACATGGACATCCCGGAAAGCTGAAAATGGACGCTAAGGGGCCCCCCCCCTTGCGTTGAAAATGGACGCTAAGTCCCCCCCCCTTGCATTGGAAAAAGCCGGCAGGGGACTTGACATAACGTCAACATAGGCCGACCTGGGAGTGAGGATGTGTTGCCCATGTGGTCCAGCTGGAGTCTCATCTGCCTCCTGATCCCTGCCTCTGGCCCTCTTTCTGACACTTCATCTTTATTCCAATCCTCACAGCCTACATGTCTTCTTCTTCACTAATGTCTTCATCTCCTTCTCTTCCTCCTGATCTGACCTTCCTGGTCTCTTCTGTGAACTCTCTTTTCCTTTCCCTCTCTCTGTTCGTCCTGATCACTCTCAGATATATATTTTTGTTGTTGTTGAATCACTCCAGCTACTCTGGCCTGCAAGAGTCTACTTGTGAAAAGCACTGGTACAAATGCTTGTATAACTTTACACATTAGCGCCATGTAGCTAATAAGTAGCATATCATAAATATAACATCAGAAAGAATTTATCAAACGCACACAGGCAGCTGTGTTTAGTTCCAGTTTTTACGGTAAAGGATGTATCCTGGTTTCATTGATCTGGCCTCATTGCTGTGATGTGTAGTTTACGTGGATTTAATAGTATGCCTACCGCATAGTTTAGCAAAGTGATCGATCTGCCAGCTAGCGCTGTCTGCGTAATATTTTGTAACGTAACGCCCCAAACAGCGCCCGTCTGTTAAACGCTATCGATTCAAACGGCTGCGTTTTATTAATATTTAGTTTCAAGCTCTCGTCCTTAGTAAAAACAAAACGAGTGGAAGGGGAAATGCTCCCAGGGGAAGCTGGTCCACCCTAGGTGCTGGGACAGCTCGTTCCCTCTCTGCACGCTGTGTGAGCCGCGGTCTGTGTGAACGCCGCTCCGCAGTTTAATGCAGGGCCGTAGCAGCATTTTTAACGGGCCTAAAATGATATTTAAAATGATTCACTTTTGACTAATTTAATGCTTGTTTCGTTGCTTGAGAAGCCTGTGGAAATAGTGTAGGTTTGTTTTAGTACAGTTTTAGGAAAACAAAAGTTAGGGGGGCAGCAAGGCTCTACAGTGGGGGGGGCAGCTGCCCCCCCTTGCCCCCCCATAGATCCGCCCCTGCCTCCATCTAAAACAAGCAGTTTTGTCTCTAACGCGTCCACTTCTGAGTCCTCCGCGCTGCAGCCGGGAGAAGCTAACAGGTAGTTTGCCCCTTTCCGCCACTCCGTCCTCGGTCTGCGTGCATCCAGTGTGCTCGGTGTTGCGCCAAATGTCAGCTGAAGACGAATTAAATGTGCTTTTCCTCCGCGGCAGTTTCAGCTCCTTTTCCTTTTCGGAGGCTCGGCTGCCTATCATTTCACCCAGGCGTTTTTGTTTTTAGAGCATTTAATAAAAAGGGAGAGAAGAAGACAGACACACATACACACACACACAGGGCCGTATCCACCATTGAGGTCACCGAGGTCCGGACCTCGGTAATTTTTTCCGAGCTGTGTATATAACTAAACTTGTGAAATAATTGCACTAAACGGGGTTCTTTGTAGTACTTCCATTTACTGACGATGGGGGTGCTGCATAACTACGTAGTCTCGATTAAAGCAAATAGAAGAAGAAGACATGTATCAACAAACCACCGCAGCCCGGACTTGTATCGGAGCAGCGGAGGAGTGATGAGGTATCTAGAGATCTGAGTCCAGCGGGCTGCTTGTGTTTCTGTTCATCAGGACGTCATATGACCAGCAGATCCTGTGTGAACGCTCTACGTTAGTCAGTGGACGTCCGACAACATGCACACTAACTTATATTGCAGCTATAGGCTATACTTTAGTTTAAATTACGTGAATAAACTAGCTAGAGAGCTAAAAGTTAATTACATTCATCCAATGTCAGAAGGATTACCTTTTAACAAACGTTGTAATGCTTTTCTTTCATTTCAATTTGAGTAAAACATTGAAGATATAACATTGTATTGTTTTCTTTTTACACTGACTCAGATATAATGAAAAGACTACGTCAGTCGAAGCTCAGCTTTGGTAAGAGAGAGAGAGCGAGAGAGAGAGAGCGAGAGCGAGAGCGAGAGCGAGAGCGAGAGCGAGAGAGAGAGAGA